>JARJHM010000205.1:0-452984 GCA_033356055.1 Carex pumila
CTGGGAGGGTTTGCAAAAAATGCACGATCCGCGTATGGCATTGGCAATTCATCGTGGAATGAGGAACATGGATGCTTAGGTCCTCGATTGAGGAATGAGATTGAGTTGTGCCAATCCTTCAATATTTCTCGGTCATTCATTTTAGCCTCCGCTTCATCCATATCTGCATTCCATTCTTCATCCGAATCATCATCATCAAAAGTGTCACACCCCGCGGCCACGGGTCATAACAGTCTCCCGCCGTAAGCATACAATGCCATGTATGCTTACAAGGCAATTAACAATTCAACCAAAATAACAAAAATATAAAACAAGTTTTTAATATATATAATTAGAGTACACAGTCTGGTCAGAATATAATACAACAAAAGTATCTCATTCAGATATCAACCACGAAGCCTACCTAAACTACACAACAAAACATAACTAGGGTCAAGTAAATGGTAAACTGTAAGGCCTACTACTTGCGTGCCTCTCCGGAATCAATCGCACCCGTACCTGTAAAAATAATCCGAAGGTGGGGGTGAGAATAAATTCTCAGTGCGAATTTGCCACAGTTCAGACTATTGGACTTGCAATCAAACTCTATATTCAAAAAATGAAACCCAAACAATAAACAATGCAAACCGATACATATAATCATAAATAACAGAATGCCACTACTCGACAACAATTAATCAACCTGAAACACAGTTTACGGAATTTCCAAGATGAATTTCAAACACAACATATATTTTGGCTTAACTCAGTTCATTAGGACTTGTAGCAATTACAGATGTTCTTTCGAGCTGAACCGTTATCAAACCCACATCTGTAGGGTTACTGACGCCTACAGATGGCCAACCAAGCTGGACCCTTTATCTGACACCCATCTGTAATTGCTTGGCTTAATAGTTATTACGGTCTGGTTTCAGTCATATAAAGAACATCCTCTTTGGAATCATTTCCAATAGTCGTAATATTCAATTGACCGTTCAAATGCATTAACACGAAGGAGAATGCCACAGAGCCACAGACGTTACACAAGTCACCCACGATCTCAATTCACACATCTCATAACATATCACATATCATCACATAATCACCCTCCCTCGTCCCAACCGGTACTGGGAATATCGAGGGCCGTTCACCTAAGGCCATTTAGGATCCTGGGAATCCAAGTCAGCATACAGCCCGACTTGGCAAATTCATTGGATCCAAGTGCTTAACTTCGTAAATCCATTCACATCCATATCAAATCCAATTGTGGTGACTTTCAATCAAATCAGATCATAATAGATCGACACAACCTACAACCATACCAGCATGCAAATCACTCATTTCAGATCAATTCGAGTTTAATTTGATTGGGCTATGCAAATGCTCTACACAATTCAATGATGCAATCAATGATATTCAACATGACAAACGAATAAACAATTTAATTCCTGAAAATAAAGTATCAAACAAGTCCAAGAATCCCGCACCTGTTTAAGACAAGCGTACTGCTTAGTTACGAATCGGGCGTCTTGAATTCTCTCGCAACGTCTTGCTCGACCGAGCCTACGCCTATATTACACGTATACTAGGTTTAATTCGAGTTCAGTGGTCTATACATTTACTTAGGGTTTGTACAGTCCTAAATTAGTTCTTATGTTTCGGTATCGATTATGTTCGGTTCCTTCTTTCTTACTTAAAAACCTTTAAAATCACCCCATTTACTTCAGGGTCCTTCTCAACCCTAAACAATTCCAATTAGGTTACCGTTCAATCACATTTTCACTACTTTAGTTCTCGGTTCAATTCAATTTACCATTTGGTTAACCCTAATTTGGTCAAAATCTCAATTCAGTTGTTAATTGTTCTAGAAATTCAGGATCAAGAGGCAACCTCACTGATTATGAGTCTAATCAGTTGGATTAAACAAATCAATTTACAATTATACTCAATTTGGATTTTGGCTCAAAACCCTAGAAATCACGAATCCTCAAATCGGAAAGAAATCGAAAAAAATATTGAAAATAAACAAGCAACGGGTGTAGAGGAACTAGTCCTCGAGCAATTCGAACACAAATCTCGAGTTTAAAACGAAAATATGAGAAATCGAGAAATCTGAGTTTTTCGAGAGAAACGGGAAGAGAAAGAAATACCAAATATGAGAGCTAGGAGAGATCCACGGCCGCTTACTCGATCCTGACTTCGATTTCTCGCAACAATCGGGGTTTGAGAGGGAACGTAAACTCTCTCTTTCTTTTTCTTCTCTCTTGGTAGAAATTTACTTGAAAATGGTGAAAAGAACGAAGTGGGAGAGAGAGAGAAATTGGATTTGAGTTTTAGGGCAAAAATCACCCTGAGTGTAGATTAACCAATCCGCACTGCGGGTTACCTAACCCGCACTCAGCACTTAGTCAGTTTTCAGAATATGAAATTTAACACAGAAACAACCCGCAGTGGGAACTTAGTAAATTCTTGACAGAATTTCAGAAAAAGTCTAACACAGAAATAATCCGCAGTGCAGATTACTTAACTCGCAGTGGGAACTTAGTAAATTTTTCACATAATTTCAGAAAAAGTCCGAGCCTAATGCGGATGCATTCAACCCGCAGTGAGGACTTAGAAAAATTCAGACCAACACATAATTGCATGAGTGCGGATGCACCAACCCGCAATCAGCCTATAAAATCTCAAAATTTCAACGCGGTTTCGATTCATATTTAACTTACTTATTTAAGGGAACCTTAATTAAGATTTAAACTTCTATTTTGTTAGCATGATTTATCGATTCTTGCCTTTAAATCATTTGAATTTAATTGTAAAAATTTCGTAACGTAACAAAAAGAACTTCTATCAGATTCTGTGTCTTCATCTGATTGCTCACAAAGGCCGTCACCGGTCTCAACCGGAGGTGTGTAGGTGGGTACAGGTACACTGCCCGAGTTAGGTTCAAAGCCGGTCTGAACCGACGGTGTGTTACTACCTCCAGGCAAACTATCTGGACACGAATCATAACGGGTTTGGTTTCTAGCCTGGTGCGCCTCAGCTACCAATTCTATAACCTTAAATCCAGCCACTTGAGCTGCAGTTTGTTTAATGACAACCCAAGTTTCCTCATTTTCTATCCAAAATAGTGAGAAATAGTACGATCCGGGCGGTGCTGTGTTCATATGTACCCTGGTTGTCAATTTGACTCGACTCGGAAGCAATTCAAGTCCAACGTATATTTGCTGTCTTATAATAGCAAAACTGGTAGAATTAGATACGGTAAAGGTAAATGCAGCCCCTATGTCATAACCAATATCTGTTGAAGTGTTTTGGAGATTTCCACCATAATACACATTGATCAATAGCAGTGACATTTTGCTGTACAAAAATCAAACACTAAATTAACTTCAAATATTTTTTTTCAATTTTACAACACTAAATATAAATATATGAGTAAAAAAAAACTCACAATAATAATCAGAAGATGATACTGAGTACAATGGTGGTGGCGATCTGTTCATATGACCACTTCTCTATTGAATTTGAAAAAAAACGAAATAATGAAAAAAAAAAAAGAACAATGGCGGCTGAGAAGTGAAGAAGAGAGGAGAGGAGAGAAGAAGAAAGGTTCGTTCGTGAGGTTAAGAAAGGTAAATCCTACACTAATGCACAGAATCGGTGCAGAAATGAGCTCCACCGGTCCCTAGGACCGGTGTAGAGTTTGATTTTGTGGCCTTCCGTGTAATAGCTACGGCATGTGCAAAAGATGCTCCACCGGTCCCTAGGACCGGTGTAGAACTCTTTTTTTTGCTCCACCGATCTCTAGGATCGGTGGAGGCTAGTTCCCTAACTTCAGCCCACGCCAAGCTTGTTTGAACAAAACAATTATTATGAATTCTATTTTAAACAAAATATGCACTCTAATACTCCTTTAAAATTCTAACTATATGTATAAAAAGTAATAAATAATCAGCCTAAATGGATGTTTTTTACAAAGATTAAAACACACAGTCATATTGTATTAATAATTATGTATTAATGGAAACTAATTTTGTATCAAAAGTAAATAACTGAAAGATTATAAATTTATAAGTATAATATGTGTGTGTGTTAAAATAAAATAAAATGGACATATTTAAATTCAAAATTCTCTTAGTTTGCGAACATTGATTAAGAAATTGGAGAGGTGGGTGCCACGGAAAGCAGAGCGGTCCAATAGTTTTTGCATCAGATTCGGTATGATCGAGTCATCTGATTTCCATAAAGATTTGTGCGAACAATTTCATTCATGTTGATTAAGTTCGTACTAATTTTGTTGAGTATCAGGTTCCGACCGGAAATCCTCGGCTCCAATTAATAATTTTTTTTAAAAAAAAAGCAAAGCCCATTTTATTACTGAAATATTATAATTACAAAAACCAGTTTAACTAGCCGAAGCTAGGCTTAGCTCCAATCAATAATTATACTTCATACTGACTATAAATAACGAACTTCTAATCAGGGCATTTTATATATTGTTAGCCGCTAACCTTCAAAACAAAAATAAGATCATTTTTATAAAAGAAATACGATACATTTGCAGTAAAATCAGTAAACGTTCTTTTTATGACTGTATATTCTTTCCTATCTTGTAATTTGTTACTTTTTTTTCTTGATCTTATAAAAGATTAAAATAGACCTCTGCCTATTTTATTTTTCACGAGTAGTTTCGAGGAACGTTCCTGTTGGAAATTATGATTTTGATAAAAATAATATTCCCGAAATTTTTTATTATAACATCCAACCATTAAAAATTCAAATTATACACTCATTTTTACAAGAATTTCAAATATATTCAGCGCACTAATTAATTTAGCGGACCAGTTTGCAGATTATTTTGTAGAAAAATTGAGTATGTGAATAGCCCGCTAGATTATCCAGCTGGCCAGTCAGATATGACCCATTGAATTATTTAGCGGACTAGATATATTTGAAATTCGTACAAAAATGGATATATGATTTAAATTTTTAATGAGTCAGGATGTTATTGATAAAAATTTCGGAAAAAATTTAACTCGAACAAGGAAAAGAATAACAGGGAAGAAAAGATACCTTAGTTTCATTTCTTTCATTCTCATCTCATTTATATACACAATCTGAGCGCTCTTTGTACAGCTCTTTGTAAATTACAAGGCTTCAAAGCTGTTGAAAAGGTTGCCGGGAGAAGACGGTATGTTCGGTTTCCAGTTGATAAATATCGGGAGAATGAAAGAGGAAATAAATAAAAAAGCGGGGTGAAATTTGCATAAGTTACTCTAGTTGTGTTAAAGGTCCCCGAGTGGGGTATCTCCAACAGTTCCAATTATGAGATTTATCAGCAAATTGCTAAAAGACATTTCTCTGCTGCAGTTGATAGGACTAACTTTTGCTCCTTGACGGAATTAATGTTGAATTTCAACTTTGTTGCAGTTATCTTCAACTTATAACACATCAAAAGAATAGTGAATTTCTAGTTTATGCTGGCAACGACTGCCAAGCCCAAACCAACCCAAAATATATAATTAGAATTGTTAAGAAAGTTCTAGAGTAATCAAGTTAGTACATGAAAGTTAGTGAATTTATTAGTGGGTTAGAAACCTTTAGAACTTTAGATATTTTAATAGGAGTCTAGAGATTTCTATGACAATTATAAATAAAGTGTCTTGCTTCTCATTTTGAACCATCCAAGCAAAATAAAAGTAAGAGAGAAATCAAGAAAAATGTTGTAGTAATTTGGAGGTGTAGGATAATATTAGTAGTGTGTATAATTTTGGAGGTTAGATAATTGAGCAGTAGAGTTGTAGATTTGTAGTATTGGTAATAGAGTTATAAAAGTATTTTGAGTGATAAATAAAAGAAAATTTTATATAGTGTCACTCTCCATACTCAACATGTTCTTTGCAAACTTTTGTAATTGTTATTTTACATTTCCATCTATCCAAGTACTCAAAAAATGAAGATATAAACAACTGAAGGAAATTTTCTTCTAGTTGTGGGGATGTAACACTAGTCACTGAATGTGGGCCCAGATGCCTTCGCTTGGGATCCCTCTGTTCACCACAAACACCATATAATATCCCGGTGGAGCTAACACGGACGAAGGAGGTGCCACCACGGAAACCTCATTCGTTCCATCTGCCGACGTGATGACTTTACTGGCTTGTAAAATTAGCAATCTCTGATTCATTGAGAAAGAATGGGTGCAAAATGAAGGTGGCACCATATTCACCGACACGCCAGTCGTATCGACGAGACCGACCGAAAATTGCAGAGAAAATTGCTTGCCATAACTCAGCTCAATTGGGGATACCGTAACAATCCTCGGTCGCAAGTTTGAATTGACAGTATTTAAATACTCTGGCGAGAAGGCCTCTAAGCTTAGATCAGTTGGGTATTGAACATTTGAGAAATTGTAGTAGATGTGTGGGTTGCTTCCACCTACTAAGACACGGCCATCGCGTAACAAAATTGCGCTCGAGTGGTACAATCTAGGAGTGGTTCCTGATGTCTGTAACTCAAAACGTGAACCCGCGGTAGCATCCAACCGGTACATTACTGGTACATATGCTGGGTCCTGAGCCAGCTCCCATCCAGCTGTTCCCGAACTCGCACCGTTTATGATAAGCACATCTTTGCCAGTCGGGAGCAAGAGCATGTCTCCCATGACCCTTGGTGTAGGCATAGTCTCCATAGACCAAGAAGGTGAAGTGTCAGTTATTTTTAGTCTCCCACATGTGTTGAGCGCCGAAATGGAAGTACCTACAGTGAATTAATTGATAGATTAATTAATCTTTGAATGCTGATATAATTCTAAGTTTAGTTTATGTTCAAAAGCCACTGTTAGTTACTCTACTTGGTGGTTCTGCAAATACTTTTAGATCTTTCTCTTTCTTTTCTGCGTCATAATTGAATTTTGTAATGTACCTGCACTTTTTGCTTGGGCATAAGAATCAAATGGAGCACCACCACAGACGAGCACCTCAGCCTCGGTATAAGGTGGCTTGAGAGGAAGCAAAACTGATGATCCCGAGCTCGGATAGTTCCTTGGATCACCGCCTGTGATGGGCGGATATGTTTGTACAATCCTGTTCTTCTTGTAATCCAGGAGCACTGAGCGATTGTTGGAGAATACAAAAAGGTTTCCATCAATGCTCAAATGAACAAAAGGGTAGAGGTTGTTCTCGTTGGGGTCTTTTGTATCACTTAGGAAGTGAAAAGGAAAGATGCTCAATGTAGCAGTGGTTTTTGGATAGAACTCATAGTTGAACTGCCGGCGACCGCCAATTATTACGGCACTGCCATCTGGAAGAATGTGGTTTGTTGCATACCTGCACATAAGTTTAATTCCCCTAATTAGACAATTAAACTACCTTTAAGCACACACATGTATGTAGTAGCTAATTGTGGAGTGACTGATTATATTAATTAGTTAAAAGACAATAAAAGGAGAAGAACCAATATCAAAATGATGGCATCCTATCATATATAGCAACAAATTATTTTTATTAGTAATTCAAATCTATGTGAACCCTTAGTCTTGTTTTATTTCTAAAATAATGTATTATTCACGTTTAAAATCAGAAAACTTGGAAATTGTCTGGTACAAGATGAAGAAGCTGAAAAATATATGGTCTATTGTGCTTAATTTGTACTGTTATATTTTTTTAAACCTTCCTAAAAAAATGAATAATTGATTAGTGATACAGAGGCATATATATATATATATAACAGAATACTCTTAGTTGTGTTAAACGAATTTGTCATTTTTTTCTTTCAATTGATATCAACTCAAAATTGGTGACCAGTATATATATAGAAGAATTATTTTGAAAATTAGTAAAACAAAAAATCATTACAACATTGATACAGTTTATTTCGTTATTGGTTTTCGTTGAACACGCCATATTTGTAAAAGTGTTGAGTGCCTTTTTTTTTCCTGGGCATTTTTTAGCAACGCAAGTTTTGCTGTAACATGAGTTCAGGAAAGGATTAATATGGCAACCTAAATTGCTGAAAAAAGTTTAGAAATTCCTTTTAGTTAGTAAACTATAGCTGAATAGTAGATCTCTTTAATTCAAATTAAATTCTCAACACTGAAAGGTGTTCATCTAGTTCATTGACAGTTGGATCTCAATAATTGGGCTAGTTGTATATAGTCATAAATGAGGGAAAAGTTTTCATTATGCTCCGTCAGTTTATACTATTGGAGAAATATTGAGTAAATGGATATATGTGTCATTACTAGGGGTGTCAATCGTACCTTTTTAGCCGTTTACCCGACCCGTATCGTATTCGATAAGACGGGTATGAATAAGGTTTTTTTTCGTTAGCTTATTGGGTATGGGTATGGGTAAGAATTTTTTTTCGTTAAATAAATGGGTAAAGATATGGGTAATGACTATTTCGTACCCGTTACCCTATAGGGTAATTATAAAATTCAAATATATATTCAATTCAATTTTCAACCCACTTAAATGTATATTTAATTCAATTTCCAACCCACTTAAATATATATTTGTGTTTTTAAATTTTATTTTTTATAAAAAATAATTTAGTTGGAATTGATTGCACATTTATTTTATTTTTTATTAGAAATGTAATTATATATGTGTTAAAATGAATGAGTTTTTGATGTTTAATTTGTAAATATAATAAAACTAATTATTATACTAGTATTATCCGTTATTTACCCGCTACCGTTTCGTTACCCGATAATATTAACGGGTAAGGGTAGGGTAGGGTAAAATCAATTTTTAATGGGTATGGGTAGGGTATAGATAAGGTCAATTTTAATGGGTATGGGTATGAAAATGTCTCCACCAGACCCGTACCGTACCCATTGACACCCCTAGTCATTACAAATGGATATATTGATGTTACTATTCATAGCATCATGTATCGATTAATAGATAGTGGCATCGACATATATGTTTGTCATTATAAATTAATTTAAACTAATATTTGCTAAATTAGACTTTCATAGTATATTTATAAGTAATTGCAGTAGGAGTAATTTAATAAAAAAGAAAACATTAAGGATTCCTATAATACATTTTAATATTCATAATACTTGTGGAGTGAGTCTATGGTACTATGCATATCACAGGTTGTTACTGTGTTACGGCTCTGTATTTGAGTTTTCAAATCCTAACGGTCGATCCGAACCGTTCATCTTGTTCTCCATATTAATATGTGTTTGGAGACCAAATTATATATTTTTTGAAAAAAATTTACTATTTTTTTAGATATCTAGAAAATCACTTGATCTGAAAATTCTAGACCATCCAAAAACAGTAATTTTCAATAAATCTAAAAAAATAGTAAAAAAATTTCAAAAAATATAAAACTTGGTCTCCAAACACATATTAATATGGAGAACAAAATGAACGGTTCGGATCGACTGTTAGAATTTGAAATCTCGAATATAGAGCCGTAGCACGATAACAAATCATAATATGCATAGTACCATAGACTCACTCATACTTGTGAAATATTCTTTCAGCAATATATGTTTTCTTAATGTAAAACAAATTAGTTATTCCCGAATGCAAATTATAAAAGCAAGAAATGGTTGGAAACTTGGAATGAATAGGCATCTGATATTTCACATGGACCCCAACCCTTGGCACACAATGCTATAGATTTCAGGACTGTTGCAAACTGATTTTTTTAATTTAATTCCCAAACTGTAAAACAAAATATCATATAACTAGTAAAGAGGATAAATACATTACCACCGGCGTACAACAAGGGCAGTCTGATTCTCAGCCCAGTCGCAAGTTGAATCCAGACATGGTTTAAACACACGTACCGCGCGCTCACCATCATTGAAGCCACCGGTCTGAATTAGAGAGCCGTCGGGTGCTACAGTGCCTGAAGAGCACCATGTGTCAGTAAGCACTGTTAGAGGCCTAAACGTATTGGAGATGATGTCATACTCAACCGAATGTGCAGTGCAGTCAGTCGTCAACGCTTGTTCGGTCGGGTCATTGCGGCATTGCCCGTTGGGAAGAGAAAGGTTAGACTGGCCAAAGTCTGTTCGGTCGAAGATCGCGACTCTATCATTGTGCAGAAGCTGCATGTGCATTGCCGATACGCCGATGTTGGCTTGAAGTAGGTCCCACCTGCCAGGTGCAGCTAAGGTTCTGGTAATTGTAATGAAGGAGGAAAGTAATAATAGGAATGGCACAAGGGGGTGAGTGTTCATCCTCACTTATCTGATACTGAGTGTGTTTTCTATGAACTGTACTTGCGCGCGCTGTAATTGGTTAGGTGAAGTCTAATTTGCGTTTGCGGAATAGAATGTTTATATTATATATATAGAGAGTTTGGATAATTTTATTAAGAATTTTGGCGGAATAAACATGAGAGAGAAATTTGAGAGCTAGGTAGGTACATTAATTATTTCATACAGTTGTAATTTTATATATCCTGTGAATTAGTTTTGTTAATGTCTACCAACAACCCTTTGGCTGTTGTTCTGATTACTTAATGTGCTAGGTTCCAATCAATTTTTTAAAATAATCATATATCAAGAAGCTCTATGTTTCATTGCTTTAATTAAACTGGGCCGTGGCCTTTTTAACGAAAAAAATATATCAAGAAGTGTTTGAAGCTCTTGAGTTAGGCATTCAAATTTCTGAATTTTAAATCATTTTATTTTACTGTCGTGTTTTGTTTGCATTAATACCAATAACTATATGTCATTCTAATATAATTAATCCATGCATTATTTATTCTGATTAATCCAGTGATACAATGTTGAACAAGTCGGTACTCACTAGTCACTACTCGGTAGTCGGTACACGAGTTCGTATCCTCTGAGATATCTCAACTTTTGCGTGACCGACGTGTCCCGTGCCTATTCGGGGTGATGTAGGGGGTCAGTGTCACGTAGACTTTGAGATGCGTGCAGAACGTCTTTTAACGGTTAGGATTTTCCATAAGGTCACGCAAAGTTTGAGATATCTCAGAGGATACGAATTCGTCGGTACACAGCCCCTTTCTAGAAATAGCATATTGGACCACAGAGTTAGCACACGAGTTAATGCCACAGAAGTTGTACAGAAGGATCTCCTTTGGGATTGGTTGGCAAGAGAGGCAGTCAGCAAGCATATACGGCCTGAACCCACCATGTGATAAAGATATATATACTGTAGAAAGAAATGAAATTCAGACGGACAGATCCTGATTGGGCAGTTGAGGTTAAATTTATTTATTTTTTTGGTTGGTTGGTCGAGGCAGCAAAGGTACAAAAGTAGATGCCGTCGACCCGTGAGTCCGTGACCACGCTTCTGCATTGCATCCATCATCCATGCCTCCCCAAAAAAAAACAGAAGAAAAGAAAAAACATGTTCACAAATCACAAAAATATTGAATAATCTTTACGTACGATAGCCGGGAGAAAAGCGGTGCCGCTTCCATTGGGGAAGATAAAGGCTATTTAATCGCCTCGCCATGGCGCCAACTAGTGATTTGCAAACGAGCTGAATCAGGTGGACTGGGCAAAATCCGGGATCGATCACGGATAGAACGGACGCGGGTGAAACGAGTACACGGATACAACAAGTTAGGTATCACGGGTTTAATTTTGAAAACCCGTGCGCTGTCAGTTTCAAACTCGCATCCATCTCAGGTTCTGAGGCAGAGCAGTCCGTAGGGGTGTACAACGGACGGGTCAATAATATTTTATTAAAATTTGAACCCAACCCGATTATACCAAGTTAAAATTTTTTTTTACTTGACCCACCCATAACCCAACCCAACTCATCTATTTTTTTATATACGGGTTATGCGGGTTAGACGGGTTAAACGGGTTATTAATTCAAGCTATCATTTGTCAAACTAAAAGTAGCACTAACAGTATATGTTCATCTGTATTATATGTACCAGCAGGTAGTGGCAACATTGCACAGTTGACACCTGCACAAATAGCGTTAAAAAAAATTAAAGATACAGCAAGGCAAACTCAATCCAGTATCTACTGCTTTGAGATTCATACAAAGTGAATGAATGGTTCGGATTTAACACTTACACCTTAGGTACCTCAAGTAATACGGATTCTCTTCTTTTTGCATAGTTTTAAATGATTTCTCTCTCTCTTTCTTTTGTTCTTCTGGAATGGTTACTCTGTTTTTATTTTCTCTCTCACTTTGCTTCCTCCCTGAACTATTTTATTTAGGAAAAATAAGGGTTGCTAGCGAAGGAAATAATTACTCTGGGTCAGGTCCGGGTATAAACGGGTTAGTAACAGCAAACCCGTGACTTGACCCAGAGTAACGGGTTTATCAAATTTCAACCCGTACCTGACCCAATAACAACCAACCCGGTAAAAAACTGGTCGAGTCGGACGGATCAGACGGGTCGGGCGGGTCTCAAGTTTTTTTGTACACCCCTAGCGGTCCGAGTAGGGGGGCAGGATGGTCTAGGTAGGGGAGCAGAGCGGTCTGGTCCGGTCCGAGTTCACAGGTAGGCCGGGTTTTTTTTCTAGTTCTTTTTTTCTTTATAAACCAATAAATTATAAATTAAAATTCATTTGACATGGTTGCATATTTGAACTCAATAATTTTTATTATAATAAAATATAAATTAAAATTACTAATTATTTTAAAACAATATTGCTTAAATCAATTACTTTAAATATAAATCAAAATTACTAATTATTTTAAAACAATATTGCTTAAATCAATTACTTTAAAATAATAAAATATAAATAAAAAATTTCTTAAATCAATTACTTTATAAATAATTATGAATTATTTTCAAATAATATATTAAAAAATAAAAGTTACCCTCATCCTTTATTCCGTACTTGAGATCAGCTGTGTAAAATAACATAGGCAGAGTTCTAATTTTTTTCCAGTAATTCTTCTTTAAAATGAATAATTTAAAAACTAATTGAAATATTTAGAAATTTATAATTTAAAAAATAACCATAAAGATTAAAAGAGATTAAAAATTTATACCGACACTACCTCTAGAAGTTCTCATTCATACACCATTGTTCGCTCTCTTCTGTACTGTTTGAATCTGAATTAGCCTTGAGCCGCGCCTCGGTACCGCTTTCTTTAGTGTCGACTTCAGATGATGATGCTTGTTGATCTTGATATTGCTTGTGATTTTCAGCATCAGTCCAATCTTTCAAGCACACAAGTCTTTCAAAAACATGTGCACCCAACTTATTGCGTTTATCGGAGAGGATCCTATTCATCAAACTAAAACAACTTTCGAAAGGGACAGTTTACCCAGGCATCGCAAATATGTCGCGGGCCATCATCGCGAGGACTAGATAGTACCTTGCATTCCTCCTCCACCACGCCATGATGTCAACATGTTCACTTTCATTGCGCATCGAAATATAACTCAATAACTCGTTTGTGGATGTATACGATTCACTCTCCAACTGAAAATCTGATAACAACCTACCACTGCTAGTGCTTTTGGAAGTAAAATTATTAAAAAATAAAACAAATTAGTGGACAAATAATGTAAATATTATAAATAATAAAGATTAAAAACAAATGTATATTTATATTCATACCTAGCAACGGCACAGGACGAAGACAGGTTTTAGTTGTCACCCATTCTTGAGTTGTATAAGTTAAACATCTCATCAAACTTCGAATTCACGTATGTATCCACCCGGTTTTGTCTAAATATAGATTCTCTTTGTACTTTTCAAGTATTCTTATCGTGAAATGCTTCTTGTATGCCGGATTGAGGTAGCTTGCGATAATGGCCAGGAGGGGTACATCATCTCAATATTTTAGAAATTTTTGTTTTATGACATTTACAATTGGCGTGAGAGATTTATCGTGGGTTTCAGCTTGTTCCAATTCACGATACACCTTGGAGATGTTATAGAGGAGATCTGTTTGGGTCCAATGCCCATTAGACCCAAAGTGGTTCCAATGGGTTCGGTAACCGTCGGATTTGCTTTAGGATTCATGTATACGGATTTTAAAACATACGCGAAATTGCGGGCGCAAATCCTAAAGCAGATCCGACGGTTACCGAACCCATTCGAAACCACTTTGAGTCAATGGGCATCGGACCCAAGCTGCTCTTGTTATAGAGATGTTTGAGCAACTTAAATGACATCGGTGAGTATGAGCAAGATAGTTAGATGGTTGCTGTAAAAAAGGTTCCTAGGAAATTTCTAAGCCTTTGTAGTTGCTCCCATTCTCCGTCGGTGTGGTCCAATGCCATTCCCTCGGGGGTGGAGCTTCTCAAAAACTCCCCTATGACAGCTGAGTAAGGAAGGCATCGGTTCAATATTCTATAAGTAGAGTTCCAATAGATATTTATATCTCAATGTACTTTCAACTTGCTCAATCCATACTGGCCATACAAAATTGCAAACCGTTATTTTCTTTCTTTGTTTAAAACAATGTGGTTAAGAGCTCCCTTAAATTTAATCATCAATAGGTTTACGGTTTCTGTTTTAAGGCCCGCCTTCACGACGAGGTTAAGTATGTGGCAAGCACACTTTTGGTGAAACGTTATACCATTCATGATTGGGTTGAGTGTGTTAGTTTGTAATAATCTAGAAGTCAATAATACGATTATTTATCATAAAGCTTTGTTCATGAATTGAATGTTTATTTATATATCATTTTGTTGCCTTGAGTATTATTAAATTTATGGATCATTTCGAGTTCATGATTGAAATTGTGAAACTCCATAATATAGATGATATACTCTTAAAAAATCACTAACCAAGGTAATTAGCAGGAACACTAATTACCGCGATAAGGTTAGTATGTGGATTAAAAGTTGGTTAAGTTTTATAAACCATCTGACACGAGATATCATTTAAATCACATAGATACATATTCTAGGAACATGGTATTTGACAGACCCCGAATGAAACATTAAATAGAATTGTGTTCGTGTCATTTATGTTTTTATTCAGTGTCAGGTTCTACAGTATGAGGTATTTATCGTTCCCACTAAGAAATATGTATGTGTAATTGTTATCTAACACTATCCGTAAAAAAAGTAGTCATAAGGGTAGTTTTTCCATATGTATAGCTTAGCTAAAGAAATAATAGTTTACCAAGAATGCTATTTGTCCCTCGTATTTTATATGAGCTATAGCATCACTGTGCCCCTTGATAGAGTAAGATTATCTGCTAACGGTATAATTACAAGAGTAATTATATTTGATAATCTGCTCAAAATCAAAAAAAGATTCAGTTAGCAAGGATGACACACATCTACCTTGAAACTAATCTGATAGCTATGAGACAGAAGTACAGACACAAGTAAATTGTTTACTGGATCGTGATATTGTACAGTACAGCATCATCTGTGTAATTGGATGGTCATGATGTATTGCCAGATACCGCTCATGATTATAGAAGTTAAAATAGTTTTAACTCTATTTACCAACATAACAAAGATCCTATTGGGTCACACCATATAGGAGTTAATCGGGGAATCTTGTATTTGATTATAAATTGGTTATAATCAATAGTAAGATGGTTATAATTAATTATACGTGTTATAATTAAATTATAAATGTTATGTAAAAATAACAAGCAAAAAACATTGGTTAATTTATAAACGTGTGTGACACGTTGTATAAAAGTTAACTGGTTAATTTATAAATGTGCAGGACACATCGTATAAATTATCGAAACAACAACCGCAAGAAATATAATTGTTCAGAATAATTATATGAATATTATTTGTATTCGGGTCGAGGGCATTCGGGTCTTTCCAGATTCGTCCTTATCTGCATGACGTGTCATCGATCCTATCCAGACGACACGTCATCAATCCTATCCACATGACACCTCACCCCCTAGGTGGCATGCCTTGTCATAGGGGTATTTTGGTCTTTTCACATCATTTTAGAGGCTATAAATAGAAGGGTGTATGGAGAGAATAAAATACTAATTCACTTGTATCGTTTCGTGTCGAAATGAATCGGTATTTTCTCTCTTTCTTGGTTTCTCTTCCAAATAGTGTTTTGGTTGAGAAAAGAAAGTTATGCGTAGTTGACGTATAATCTTGCGGGTTGTTATGAAGTATATTTACGGGATCGATGAATAGTATTTTACATAATTTCGCGGTATGTTAGTTTTGCTTATTTATGAAACTGAGTAATCGAAAATTCGTGTTTACGGGTTTTCATTTTTTTCCCTTTGAATAGTGTTTTTGCATAATTCCGTGCTTTATAGTATTTCTGAAAAAAGAAATAAACCGCTCTCTGGTTAGTCCTGGTAGATAATCGATAGAGGCATTAGACGTCTAATGCTCCAAGACGAATCATTCCCGATGTCGCTCTTCTCGCTCGGTCTACATTCCAACTGTGATTTGGAAACAAGGTACAAATATGTTATATTAATCTATTTAATTGGTAAGTAGATTAAAGTTTTAAAAATCAATCATGAAGTAGATCTGTAAAATGATTAAATTGAATTTTGATGTCAAAGGAATACTGAAGGTGGACCGCCTTGGAAAGTTTCCTGACATACCCTGTTTAATCTTGAGCTTAAGTTGGCCGTAGAAATTTTTGTTCTACGGTTATTCCGAAACTTAAGCCTAAATGGGTTTTGGTTACCCTGAAACCCAACAGAGTGACCGTTTAAAAATCTCAATAAAAGCTATATTGTTGCTAGCATTATCGAATAAAATAGAAAAAATCTTATTATCAATATCCCTTTTAAGGTTATAATATTGTAAAACCTCAATAATGGATTTGTAAATTACATTTGAAGTGTGCGAGGAATCCAACACTCGAAAATTTAATATTTTTTTGTATTACCCAATGATCATTGATACAATGCCCGATAATACAAGAGTATCCAAGTCCATATTTATCGACAGTCTATATATCAGAGGTAATTGAGACCTTATTATTTTGATATGCAAATGTAGCTCATAGCTCGTTTTTTGTAATGGTAAACTGATTTTTTATTTCATTAACTATATTTCTATGATGAAACCTCTTGTATATTGGTTGAGCACACCCCCAAATAACTAACCGAGCAAAACTCATGCAACCACCCATAGCTATTAGTTGTTCTTTGTAGATAATGTATCGGGCCAATTCACTATGCATTTTTATTCATCATATTTTGGATTGGTTCTAGTATCATCCGAGTTCACAAGGGTTTGATATAAATTGAAAAGAAAAAAAAAACTCATATTGCATAACACGCGCTATTTGTGTTACACGCTATGCACTATAGCTGACCACTATTACCGTTATAGCGTCCGTAGCTCAAATAACATATTTTGATGCCATAACTTAGCGTTTAGAGTTCAAAAACGCTATAGTGCCGCTGTAGCGAGCAGCGCTATAGAATGCTATTTAGAACACTGCTTCTATTAGAATGAAAACCATACAAGAATTATGTTTTACTGACACCAACGTACAGAAGTAACAACATTCAATGTAAGTGAAACTAGGTATTTTAGAAGAAAAAAAACCTAAACATAGAATCCACATAATAACTACATAAACAATGGCATTGCAACAAAATACAAAGAACTAAAAATAAGCCGAAAAACACCCCTAAAACCAAAATAATCACAAAAGCATTAAACACTTCCAGGAAGATCCATGGCCTGTACCATTGTACCAAGCATAAGAATTGCATCCTGTGCTTACGTCATAATAAGGGCATGTGAATTTCTTGGTAGGTCTTTCACATCACAAGGAAGTACAAGTTTTAAATTAGATATAGCATCATACCTTTGATTCATACACCAAAAATGAGAAATTAATCTGATGAGATTCCAATCTTTGCACACTTCATTTTTTTCCCTGCTTTAAAAATCAACATATTCCTTTCTAACCATAAATTCCACAATGCAGCACCCTTATCTCTATAAATAACATTGGGATCCTTCATAGAAATAAACCTATCTAATTCCCAAAGATCCTGTATACTGGTACAATTAAAAAAAAAAAAAAAAACCCATTAAACCGTCCTGTCCATTGCCAAAGTTCCCGAGCCACAGGACAAAAAATTAAAAAATATTTCACTTATAAGCAACTAGCAATGCGTTTACAACTATTAGTTAAATGTGTATATGAATACAATATTCGTTAATGTCATAGAAATATATATAAAAAAAGAGATAATTTTGACTAATGTGACATATATAAATGCAATGATGATCATTCATATGAATTAGGTATAATTAATTATTATACGAGTTTTGACAAACTTAACTTGATAGGAGTTGAAGAAAATTACTAATTAAATATAAAAAAAAAACTAGGTATTTATTTATACACAAAATTGTTAATAGCAACTGGCTCGTATTTATTTTAGAAATGTATGTTAATGGCAATTAGCCTTGTGTTAAAATTAACTAGTTAGCTTTCTCTTATTTTTATAATTTTCGGATGCAACTAAAAAGAGTGAGGCTAGGGTGTGCTAATCTTCTCAAGTGGATTTGGTGAATTTAATTTCAAAATCTATCGAATTTTCTTTAAATGATAAATTCAAATCATTGAAATCAATCTACTTCAGAGTAATGATTGTACATGTAAAATTTTGATATTTTTGAATTCATTTAGTACAAAGTCAAGTTGTTAATAAATGATGAAGAACAAATGCATTTAAATAACTTATAAAATTTCATTTTTTTTTCTATCTGATTGATTATGTACTAATTAATTCAAAATTTTTAAAATTTTGTATTTACACGCATCACTCGTGAAACATATCGATTTTAACGGTTTGAATTTATCAATTAAAATCAATATGAAATTTTTTGATGTTAAATTCACCAAGTCCTGGTAAGCCTAGCGCATGCTAGCCTCACTAACTAAAAATAGATTTGTAGTTCACATTAAGTAAATTTGAACGAATTTGTATAAATCAATGATTTTTTTTTTTTTAAGAAAAAACAATCAACGAGTTAGATGAGAATGTATTATATAAATTCAGTAGTATTGCAAACGTGGAAAATGACAAAGTACTTTGAATGCCAGACAAGCATTGGTCCCATTTTTTTCTCTTGTTTTGCAGGACCAAGCAAAGATTGAACTTAATTTCTGAGTAAATATGTTAGATAGGTGAAGGTCATTATCACCGAGTTGGGATAATTTATATTGAATTAATAAATATGTGAAAAGCTTAACTTAGTGCAAGCAAAATAACGTGCAAATTGATCTACAGAACAAACATTAGACATTTAGACCTACATGTATTTTTGGTTGATAGAAAAACTAAAAATGAAGAGGATTGCTTACAATCTAAGACATTTTTTTTAAGCAAAATCGTCTAACACCCGTCCGTTTTTATATAAATGTCTATCTTTTTTTTGGGTATTAAAATTGTGCAGTAATATAGAATTTATAATTTCAATACCTAAAAGTCTAAAACTGCATTAGCGGTAGCCTTGAGCAAGAACTAGCAATAATTTTCTTTTAACAAAAGGTGTTCTCATATTTCAAAAGAATAATAAATTGTAGTAAAAAAAAAAAGACCAATAATTACATTCTATTTATCAAGGTTTGTAATGGGAACATATTATAACAAAAAGAATTCATAGGAAATAAAATATTTCATAAAAAATAGATTAAATGATAAATAACATTTCTTAAATAATCCGGAATTTGATCTTTTAATCTAAGCCATTAGCGACTTACGACATCTAAATGCTTAATATAAGAATGGAGATACAAAATTATTTTTAGTTGCTTTTTTGAAAAAAAATTTTGTTGACTGTGTCATATATATAGAAATATTCCTTTAATCTCAACACATGCAATTAAGGCCCATATGAGTAGAACTAGGGTGTCCTTAATCTCATCAAGTTCATAATAAGCTTAATTCAAGATTTAAATTCAAAATATATTGGATTTGATTCAAATAACAAATTCAAACCGATCTACTTCACGAATGATGTGTTTATATACAAATTAAATTTATAAATTTTTGAATTAATTTAGTATAAAATAAAGTGGTAAAAATAATAAATAATGAATATATTAAACTTAACTTATAAACTCTTTTTTACCGCTTGATCTTAAATTAAATTAATTCAAAAATTTATAAATTTTAAATATAAATACATCACTCGTAGAATATATCAATTTTAACTATTTGGATTTGTTGTTCAAACTTAATGCGATAAAAACTAGAGTTAAGTAAATTTGAAGAGCTTAAAAACATCTAGTTTTACTTTGCATTCTGTACCTTAAACCTCAAATATTATAATTTTAGCATATCATTTTTTAGTTGAGCCAATATTATTTGACTATATACAATTCATTGTTTAATATATGACGAAAACAAAAATCATTTTGAACTTTACAATCCCAGATGAGAAAAGAGTAATATCCTTGAGGCACTTTGCGATTTACTCTGTCATTTAAATCATTTTCCCTTGATTTTTTTACTTCTGTAAACCAAAATTACAAAATTAGCATACTGAGTAAATAATTGAACAGACTAGGACTTGAACAATAATTCTATTCGCATAATCGAAGTGCCATTAGACACGATTTAATCGAATTTTCGAGATTACAAAAATTAAAGTGTTTTTTGGGGCTCGCAAAATAAAACTATGTTTACTATTAAAAAATATATATATATATTGAAAGAAAAATGGATATCTAATCTTAATTTTAAATTTTAATATTCATAATGATTGGTTATTTATTATAACATTTTTTTGAACTAAAAGATAAAGTTTTCGACAAAATGATAATAATTTGCGTAAATGATTGACAAACAAGTATTCTTAAACAGATAACAACAATAAGAAACATAAGTACAAAATAGTGGAAATGATAAAAAGAGAACATCCAAGATCCAAATTATGTCTGATCATGAACTGCCAACTGCCAAGCAGCAGATAAGACGATGAAGCCCATTACAAACTTTGTTTTCTTCTTTACTAATATATATATATATATATATATAGAGAGAGAGAGAGAGAGAGTGTGACTAATATGCATTCGGTAGCATACAAGCTGGTATGCATACGGTTTAAATTTGAAATTTTAAAATCCAAAAAGTCAATCTGAACCGTTCATCATGTTTTCCATATTAATATGTGCTTGGACACCAAATTTTACATTTTTCTAAATTTTTTATTATTTATTAAGTCATTTTGAAAATTGCTAATCCAACGGTGGCTGCTGATTTTACTGTTTTGTTAAGCCACCGTTGGATCAACAACTTTCAAAATAGCTTAATAAATAGTAAAAAAATTCAAAAAAAATATAAAATTTGGTCTCCAAATACATACTAATATGGAGAACAAGATGAACAGTTCAGATCGACTTTTTGAAATTTCAAATTTTAAATTTGGACTGTATGCATATCGGCACATATGCTACCGAATGTATATTAGTCTCTCTCTCTCTCTCTCTATATATATATATGAGGAGGGTTCCAATGCCTCATTTTTTTTCATACCTCATCATAGCTCATATTTTATATTTTCATTTTCAAAGTCCAAATTGTCGATCCGAACCGTTCAACAAAATATTTATACTAAAATATGCATGGAGATGAAATTTTATATTTTTTGAAATTTTTGTGCTATTTTTTAAGATACGTACAAAATCACTGTTTTTGAACTGTTAAAAAAACAGTGATTTTCTACCCATCTTAAAAAATAGTAAAAAAATTTCAAAAATTATAAAATTTCATCCCTAATCATATTTTAGTATGGATATTATGTTGAATGGTTCGGATTGATAATTTAGACTTTGAATATGAAGAAAATAAAGATATAAAATATGAGGTATGATGAGGTATAAAAAAAATGAAGCATTGGAACTCTCCTCTATATTATATATATATATATATTGCTCTCTCTTGTGTACACGCCTTCATTCCCACTACTCATTTGGCCTTATTTAAATAAAATACCTAATTATATATATCTAATATCTCATTTGGCTTGATAATTTTAACTGGAAATTAACTTAGTTTTCAAAGTCATAAGTAAATTGCGAACTTAATTATCTCTTATCTTCAATTCCCATAACTCTCTCTTTCGGAAAATTTTACAAAATTTTACAAAGTGTCCTTCCTTTGCATAATATAGAATCAAATATCCTCCTCTCAAAATCTTTAACAAAATATTCTTATGGACCCCACTTATTCCTTTCCTCTTCCTTCTCCCTATTTACTTTCATATATTCTTTGTTTATGTAAAATACACAATTGTAATTTTATTTAAGTTTTGAATAACTTTTATTTTTTTTATGTATATAAATAATTTAGAATAAAAAAATTAAGTGTCATATTTTATTTGCTAAAATTAGTGTATATGTAGAATTTTCAACATATGAGCCTTTTGAAAAAAATTATAAGACATGATATTAACTTATTTTATAAAATTCAACATATAAATATTTTTAACATACAACATTTTGTCTAGTTTATTGGTTATAAAATTTCATATTCCTGGTTTTCACAATTGTAAGAATTTTATTAATTACATGTTAAGAATAATTTAATTAGTGAGATACTTATGCCTCAATAAAAATATACTAATTACGTATATAACATAATCTTAAGAAATTAAGAAATAAATAACCAATGCAAAAAATATTGAGCTCAAATACTATAACAATGAGTGGTGTAGATGGTTTGGGTAAATTTTTAACACTTACGAAGTGCATATCTGGCCCGATTAATAACCAAATGTAGTAAGTTTAGTTTTTAACTTTTCACCATGATGTATTTACTGGCGAGTCGTATTACTTGCATTGTAACTGATTCAAAGCTGCTGGCATTATTTCTTGCATTGGTTATTTATATTCTTAATTTCTTAAGATAATGCCATATACATAATAAGTATATTTTTATTAAAGCATAAGTATCTCAATAAATTATTCTTAACATGTGATTGATAAAATTCTTATAATTGTGAAAAAAAGAAATATGAAATTTTATACTAAATAAACTGAATAAAATATCGTATGTTAAAAATATTTATATGTTAGATTTTATAAAGAAAAGAGTTAATACCATGTATTATAATAAGTTTTAAAAAGACCCATATATATATTCTTCAAATAAAAATAAATATTCTTTATATATACTAATACTATACTTTATGATTTTAGCAAATAAAATTTTACACTTATTTTTTTTCTAAACTATTTATACACATAAAAATAAAAAATTATTCAAAACTTAAATAAAATCACAATTGTATATTTTACATAACTAAAGACTAAATGAGAGTAAATAGAGAGAAGGAAGAGGGAGGAAAAGAGAAAACATGTAGATGTGGAATCTACAGAAACATTTTGTTAAATTTTTTGAAAGAAAGATATTTTATTCTATGTTTTAAAAATGAAGGGTACTTACAAAATTTCCAGAGCCAGAGACCAGATCACCAGAGAGCGAAGACGCATTGTAGCCAGCGCTCTGCGGTTGGAGTATCTAAAGCGGGCCGAATAAGCTTACGGGCCGAAACTTTTAAGGAGCTTATTCAGAGTGTACTGGATAAATTTGAGATATCTCAGAGGATGCAAATTCCCGCGGTGGCCCCACGCATTTTCTCACCATTTATCGCATTATACACGTGCAACTGGCTACATTCACTGGGATTGGGTGTCTTTTTTATGGCCATCCAAGTTAAAGTTCATTGTTAGCATATTGGTAAGACTCGTCAGAAATTTACATTTTATTTGTGTATTATTTGTTTTTTTTTATTGTTACTGAATCGAATTCTGTATTATACACAAAAAATATATATTACATTTTATTAACAAATAAAATTGGGGTTTATTTGGGTTTATTTTTTGCTTCTATA
This sequence comes from Carex pumila, assembly GCA_033356055.1. Classification (NCBI taxonomy): domain Eukaryota; kingdom Viridiplantae; phylum Streptophyta; class Magnoliopsida; order Poales; family Cyperaceae; genus Carex; species Carex pumila. Next base: position 23,734 of record JARJHM010000205.1, read on the forward strand.
TTGTACCGAATTATTCTCAAATTATACCCGAATCAATAATTTTTTACTCTGCCGAACCGAATCCGAACTATTCATTTATCACTTTGATAATTAGATGGTTTTTATCCACAATGTCAAAAGTAGCATAGCTGGTCTCTCAACCATTTCCTGTAAAGTTTCTGAAATTGCAAAAATGCACTACAAATCTACAATTGTTTCTCGAAGTCCTTGAAATTGCACAGATTATGAAATTCTATAGAGAATTAGTATCTTTAAATTTTAAATGTGTATATTCTGTTGCGCGTATATTGGCTGAGATCTTTTTTTTTTTTTTGTTTCATAACGGTCGTCTTATTTTACAAACAAAATGAGTCAAATATTTAAATAATTTGTCTACTGGTATATTGATAGCCGTCTAATTCTTTGGCAAATTGGGTCACAAAAATATATATTTGTTTTTTATATAATATAAAAGTAGTATATATTGTTAATGCTGTAATATTTAATTGTATGATACATGAAAAACATATAATTGATGTTCACACTATGAGATGGATCATCAGTTCATCACACAATACTTATAATTAAAATCATAGAAATCTTTTTTATATTAAATTTACAAAAAAAAAAAGAACTGTTTGCTTGATAGAGAGTTTTTCACTTGTTCTGTTGTAGATCTCCGGCTCATTGATATGAAACACATGCTATAAAAAAGAAGCCATTGTGTATGTTTTTTAGCTTTTTACTAATTTAAAGCATATTATACAAAAAATATACATTTGAATATTTTAGTGTTAAAAGATCACTAAAAAATATTGATATATGAGCGAGGCTATGATATTATGCATAGGTACATATCCGTATGTACTAGGGATTAATATTTTTGTTTTCAAAATTCAAACAATTGATCTGAACCATTCAACATAATCTTACGAAAATATACTTGTAAACTATATTTTTTATTTTTTATTATTTTTTTATTATTTTTTTAAATAGATAAAAAATTACTACTTTTGAATACTCTACAATACATAGATCAATTGATTTTCTATGATTCTATCTATCTAAAAAACATTCTAAAAATATGTGCAAAGATTATGGAGTGGGGCTACCGGCATACCACAACATTACAATACGAGGGGAAAATAGCACTTAGAAAATCAGAATCAAGGGATTCTTGTCAATGACGCCGCTGGATAGAACACACCGGAGTGCTATTTGGGCGGCAAGGGCTTGGACGCTATGGTGTGAAAGAAACATGAGTTTTTTTTTCCGCCAAACAGAAGTTGATACATTACATTACCTAATTAATGGAGTGGCAATAGAGATTGTCCAGTGATTCATTTCAGTTTGAGAAGATTATTTTTTTATATAACTTATAAATGTAGGTTAGTTAGGATTTTTCTATAAATAAACTGTTTCCCTATTAATATATTTGTTGGTGTTTCGTCAAACATCAGAAAAAAAATTGCTAAAAAATTCCAAAAAAATAAAATTAGATCTACAAGTTCATTGCTACCTATCTAAAAGATAATAAAATGATTCTAAATATATAAATTTGATCGTGTTAAATGATTCAGATCAATTGTTTAAATATTGAATATGAAGATATTGATTTATGGTACGGACCAATGTACGTTATGTATAGTATCATAGCCTCACTCTTGATATAGTATTAATACAAATTAATACTTTTGTGATATCCTACAAGCTTAATTAATACAAATTTGATGTAAATTTGATAAATTTGAGAATAGGAAAAGAACTTGAATAATTTGGTAAAATAAAGCACCAGCTAAGAAATTGTATTGAAATGAGAAATGAGTTTTACAGAGTTCATCTCGCATATAACTTGTCCTAAACTTCTCACCTTATATATAAGATGAGAATTACAACTACTTCATTTAAGAAAGTTAAAGAAAACAAAGGGGATTCTCTAAAGGAACTGAATCCTCTGTTTCTCTAGAGGCAGGAATTTTCTACTCCCAGAGTCACTGTATGTGGATCTGAGGTGAGCCCTCAGTTCAAAAATTAAAAGTGATCGGCCCCACATACAATGACTGAGGGGGCAAAAAATTCCTGAAACCAAGGGGCAGAGGATTCAGAGTCTTCTCTAAATTAGCTGAAAGCCTGTAAATAACAAACTATTGTAATATGTAGCTAACGACCTACCTTATTCTTTACGATCCTCTCCTTTCCCTTTGCATTCTTCATGCAGCCCCGTTTCTCCAGTTATGTCTCAATGGTGAGGATGCATCACCCTTCCTCCTAGTCCCCCCCAATGTGACGACATCTCTCGTCAAACTTGATAGGAGTATCCCTGACCCAGGGGTGGATCTACTCTGGATTTCGAGTTTTGGTGGGGATTTGTTGGTACCGATTGATTTTGTTCCTTCCTGAAAATTTTTTTGCCCTCATATGAATGTTTGATTTGTAATTCGGATTAAATTTAGTATTAAAATTAAAATAAATTTCTTGAATTATGATTGGTAATATTAATTATAAGTTATAGGATCATAAATTATAAGTCAGTGTATTGAAAAATATAAGTCAAAATATTATTTTTTGTCGAGTACCTAATTAGTTAATGGGTTTAAATCCGATAAGCTATTTAAATCCTATTCGATATTTTTTTGCTCCTCCTTAATGAAAATCCTGAGTTTGCTCCTGCCCTGACGTCTGGCCCCCATCTGTCATACAACCTATTTTCTCTTCCCTCCTGCTGACACCCAAAGGCCCAGCTGAGAGGGACTCCATCTCGTTATTGTGTGAATTGTCAGTGGCCCATTAAGCCCAAGCCCAATATTATCGTCCCTCTCCCTCCTCTCTTCTGCCCATTTCCTGGTTTGAATGGGTCAACGGGTGACACGATCACCCCCAAATCCATCTCGGCGGTTGCTAACAACTTTTTGAAAATTACACAAAATCTTACCAGAACTATTCAATACCGTTTTTCTCTTATAAAGATATAATTTAACGCTTTGACTGGTAAATGTGCAAAGTGCATTATTGCTGAATAGTGAATACCGATATTACTTTTTTTTTAGTAACAATAAGGGTCAATACCGGTGTAAATAGTGACATGCACCAGTAGATTAGTGACACGATTAAAATAAACTATGTCTAACTGATGTAAATCTTAATTTTGTTTTCGGTTTTATTTATTGTTTTCATACTTACTACAATTTTCTTTCAGTTGTAATTAATAACTATTGCAAGATAAATAACCAGTAACTAAGGAACAACCCCAACAAGTTCTTCAAATCGAATCACCTCTTCTTTAGGTCCATACAATCTAGTTCTAAAATCCATGCTCGGAAACATCCTAGTTCTATCATGAGTTATCTTATCAAATTTTCTAAGAAAAACATCTACAGTTAAAGTCATCTTATCAAAATCTCTTTGAAAAGAGAGAAACAGACGGCTCTTCACGCAGAAGAGATTAAGGGCTGACCAATTATCAGAGCTAGCGAAGCAAGATGCGACAAATTGGATGACTATAGGTAGACCGGGCGTGGAGGTCACTGTGATAGGATAGTTTGAGACAATATACTTAGCTTTCCTTTAATAATTAGTATTTATAATTCCTTTAAACGAGCTTTGTAATTATTCTTTTTATCAAATAAATTGTCGGCTCTGCCGACCTTCAAACAAAATCTCTTTGAAAAGGCAATGAGTGAGTCTATGGTACTATGCATATTACGATTTGGCACCGTGCTACAGCTCTATATTCGAGTTTTCAAATTCTAACAGTCGATCTGAACTGTTCATCTTGTTCTCCATATTAATATGTGTTTGGAGACCAAATTTTACATTTTTTGAAATTTGTTTTACTATTTTTTTAAATTTATTGAAAATCACTGTTTTTGGATGGTCCAGAATTTTCAGATCAAGTGACTTTCTAAATATCTAAAAAAATAGTAAAAATATTTTAAAAAATGTAAAATTTGGTCTCCAAACATATATTAATATGGAGAACAAGATGAATGATTCGGATCGACTGTTAAGATTTGAAAACTCAAATATAAAGCCGTAACATGGTGCCAAATCGTAATATGCATAGTACCATAGACTCACTCAAAGGCAATTGCCAAATACTGGTACCTAATGGCATGTATCCAGAAAAGCAGTACTATTTTGGATAAAGGTTACCTTACAGGTATCGTTATCTTAACATTATTTGGAAAATCTCGGATTTAGGGAAGATAATGAAAATATATTCTGATTCTTTCAAAATGTGTCTCTGAAACGTTTGCACTGTGATTACGGGTGTTAATGGGTATGATATGAGTAGGGTGAAACTATTTTCACACCCATACTCACTAAGAATTGATCTTATCCATACCCTACTCATATCTGTTAAGAATTTGCCTTACCCTACTCTACCCATACCCGTTAAGATTAGCGGATGGCGAAACGGTAGTGGGCGAATAACGAATAATATAAATATAATAATTTTATTAAATTTTCAAATAAACCATCAAAACTTATTATGTCATACATATGCAATCACAATATAAAATTAAAATATAAATATGCAATTAATTTTAAGTAATAGTTTTTTATTAAGCAAAAAAAATCAAAATCACAAATATCTCTTCTAACAAATTCAATTCCTTAACTAAATAATAAAACATTCAAATAAAAAAGTAAAATGTTTAATATAATATTCTTCTTATGATATAATTTATTTTATATAATTATCCGTTACCCAAAGGTATAAAATAACCTATACCCATACCCATACCTGTTTATCTAATGAATAAAAAATCCTTACCCATATCCATATCCAATAAATTAACGGAAAAAAAATCTTATCCATATCCGTCTTATCGAATACGATATGAGTAGAGTAAACGGGTAAACGGGTAAACGGGTAAACGGGTGTCATTTGACACCCCTAACTGTGAATCTGTGATGACATAAATTTGTATTTAAAGATAATTACACCAAAGCAGTCAAAGGCATCTACTTTGGTTAGAGGCAGGCTGTATATATTCTTTTAGGTGTCAATTTATTGCACAAATCTTTTAGGTGTAATCTTTCTTAAGGAACATTTTTCACGGTCTTCTGGAAAATCAGAATAATTCAATCTTGGTCTTGTTTGCAAAAAGTGTAGTCATGTGTCAGTGCAAAATGAAATGCACACTGACAAAAATAGACATGAATAATAATCCAAAGGTTCGGATCATAAACCATATATACTGGTATATATGATTGTTATATTTTTCAATTAATCTAAAAATCTGATTCCTATAAAGTTATAATCCAAAACACCATTTTTCATCTATAATATAACAATTATTCTTTATGACCAATTAATTAATGCTTATTTGATAGCTCTAGTATCTACAATTCCCTCTTCCAGCGAAATTTTTGAAATATTCAATGCGTGGTACATGCAGAAAAACACACTGGTGTCAGATTTGGTTCAGCAGTAGATTCTATCTTATGGCATTAAAAATGAAATAATGTATATTTAAGCATTTTTTTCTTTTATTTTGTTTTCTAATTCTGTCTGTGTAACATAATTTTTATTACAATTCTGAAATATAAGTATATATTTAAACTGGATATGAGCTACATTTGACTTATACTCTGATGGATTTCTAAATGAATGACTGGTGAGAGTTTAGTCTTGACTGAGAATAAATTAATGATTTCTGAGAATATAGTCTTGACTTAATTAAGAATATATTAATGGCTTGTCATTATTTAGTCTTGAATTGACTGAGAATATATTACGATCGACTCAGAATAAAGTTTTTAGAGATTTGATTGTGATTTTGTCAGGCAAAATGCTAGCATTCTGAATCAGGGAAGAGAAGAGAACCCAAGAGGCAAGAGAAAAGGTGTCCGTCAACGGCATCTAATTAAGGAAATCACAATCAAAAATCTTATCTATTGATGGTTAAGGTGCGCGTGTTTCTCATAGGAATTATTTTCCTTCTTGCCAAGTTCACGTGGAGAGATGCATTTTGTAAAGAATGGAATGTTAAGGTATTCTTCACGAGATGGACTACCAAGTCTTTGCGAAACAATACTTTTTGATCGAGTCTATGGAACTATGCATATTACGATTTGTTGCTGTGTTACGATTTTATATTTGAGTTTTCAAATCCTAATGGTCAATCTGAACCGTTTATCTTGTTCTCCATATTAATATGTATTTGGAGACCAAATTTTACATTTTTTGAAAAAAATTTACTATTTTTTTAGATTTATTGAAAATCACTGTTTTTGAATGGTCCAGAATTTTCAGATCAAGTGGTTTTCTAAATATCTAAAAAAATAGTAAAATTTTTTCAAAAAATATAAAATTTGGTCTCCAAACACATATTAATATGGAGAACAAGATGAACTGTTCGGATCGACCGTTAGGATTTGAAAACTCAAATATAGAGCCGTAGCATGGTAACAACCCGTGATATGCATAGTACCATAGACTCACTCATACTTTTTCGTTTATATTTTGTGATTTTAAAATTCAAACGGTTAATATGAATTTTCACCATAATTTTCATATTGAAATTTGCTTTGAAATCAAATTTTATATTTTTTTTGAAAATTTTACTACTTTTTTAGAATTTATGAAAATCACTGTTTTTTATAAAATTGTGGACCATAAAAAATATAGTGATTTTAAAAAAAATCCAAAAAAGTAGTAAAAAGTTTCTAAAATGTAAAATTTGGTCTACAAAGTCCAAACACATTTCAATATAGAGATCATGTTGAACGGTTCGGATTGATTGTTTGTTCATATAATACTTGCCTTGATAAAATTTAAAAGTGAGAAATTTTTTTTTAAAAAAATATAGTAAAAAAGAGAAAATAAACAAAAAGTTTTTAAATGTATCAGGTTATATATTCATTTTTCCTGAACCAGTCATATTCATCACTAGTGTCCTGTTTTGCTGAAAACCTTAAATTGTGCAAATCAATTAATTCAGTTGACGCAATAATTAATTACTAATGAATAGCTTAATTTTCTTTTTCAAAACTGTGTGTATAGTTTAATTTCGCGTTTCAATAAATGTGCCACTCGATATATAATATTCGCAGAAATATTATCAATAAGAGTATAAGACTCCTTTGATGCAATTTCTCCAATTTCTCGATATTAGATATACCAAAAAAATTAATTACAAATAAAAAATATGTAAAAGAACACAGGAAATGTTATAGAACTCGATACATAGTGTTTGTCTATAACTGCGACTAAAAAAGAGGTAAATGGTTGCTTTGACATAAATTCAAAATTTGCTCTAGTTAATTTGCAATCAAGTTCTCAACTAAGAAAAGTTAAATAAAGTAATCAAGAAAAGAGCAAAGAACACAGGAATTCGAACTAGCAACTCATGCGCGTGTTTCCGAGGAATCACAATCACTAACAAGATTAAAAAAATGTTACAATAAAAAAACTGTGCCTCTGCTAAGTTTCTCAAAAAAAAAAAAAAAAATCTTTGCAACTTTGTCACTAACAAAATGTTACAATTTATCAATTTAAGCTCTCGTTGTTCCTAATAACTTGATTAATGACAGTAATTGATTGTCATGGGCTTCATAAAAGAGAGTAGTGAAAGAAGGAAAGAGGGTCTGGACAACAAGGTTTATGACGGTACTGTCGAATATTTGGAAGCAAAGGAATGATACTATCTTCATAGGAAAGAGAGTGCATTCAGTTGTACTTGCAGCGCGAATTTGAGAAGAGACTGAATTATGGTTATTTTGTTGTAGGCGAGGTAGTGTGGCAGTTGTCAATGTTGTGTAGTTTAGTAAGTTTTTAAAATACAGTTTTTGTTGTTTTAAGCATATCTATTTACTGTAATTTGGTAGCTGCTACCAAAGTTTCAAAAAAAAAAAAAAAAAAAGCCAGTAATTGATTGTGAAATTCTCTGGTCGGTAAGGTGGATTTGAAAATAAAACAAAAGATTTAGCGAGATGATTTTGCAAAGAATTTGATTAGATGGAACATTTATTGCAAAATCAAATTATATTGTATTCCATCTATTTTTAAAGAAATATATTCAACATTTCTAATATTTCAATAAAAAATAAAAAAAAATTCTGTTTAAAAAAAATTCAAAAAAAAAAAAAGAACCGCCCTTGGATTGAGCGGTCTGTTTTTTTTTTTTTTTTTTTAAATTTTAATTTTTTTTTAAACAGAATTTTTTTTTATTTTTTTTTCAAAAATAGATACAACTTTTTATAAATTAAATGTCCTAGAAGGATTATAATATTTTCTAGATTACATAGAAGTGACTTTTGAACCGAGATCAATAACTCGGAATCTAAGCATTTTTATTTTTGTCCAATAACACATAAAGAGATATATTAATTTTTCTTACAGCCGCGAAAAATCCGGCCTGAAAAATATTGATCCGAGTTATTTGTTGCAGTCTTTCTAATAAATCAAATTATATTGTATTACATCTATTTCTAAAGAAATATATTCAACATTTCTAATATTTCAATAAAAAAAATAAAAAATTCCTGTTTTAAAAAAAAAACAGTGGACCGCCCACTATATGGGCGGTTTGGTGTTGATATTGGCCCGCTTCGCTTCCAAGCTGTTAGGGCATTAATAATAAAAAAAAAAAACGAAGTTATATTTAAAATTATCTATTTTTTTTGGGATATTAATAAAAATGGCCGTTCGTTGGCTGAGTTCTAATTAGCTTGTATATATAGAATGGTAGGTGGTACAACTTGATGGAGCCTCTCATGCATGCACCATTTTACCACAATAAAATATGCTCTTCTTTTGGCAAAGAATGTATTTTATTCAAAGCTAGGTTGTGATGTTCTCTTTAAGAGGGTTTGGTGATCACAACTAAAAAAGTATATAAATCAGCTTCAAATGACGAATCCAAACCGTTGAAATCCATGTACTTCACAAGTGATGCATGTACATGAAATTTTTTGAAAGTTTTGAATTCATTTGCCACAAAGTCAAGTGGTCTAAGAAATGAATTTTTTATAAGTTATTTTATATATTCATTTTCTCATCATTTCTTTGACCATTTGACCTTGTACTAAATGAATTCCAAACTTTCAAAATTTTGCATGTACACGCATCACTTATGAAGTACATGGATTTCAACTGTTTGAATTTATCGTTTGAAGCCGATCCGATATACTTTTAGAATTGTGCTCACCAAACCCTTTTGATGAGCACATCACACCCTAACTTTGCTCTATATTTCTATATTGTCTAGTGGTAGGAATTTTTCAGAATTTAAACAATTGTTAAAGTTCCATGAAAATTAATGTTTTTTTTGTCGCGTTAGTTCATAGAAAAAGAATTTATAATTTCCTTATTTCACTTCACAAAAAGGAGAAGGGTGTAACATCAATCTAAGTAGTTTAGTAAATTGATTATATATTGAACTTATAGAATATCAATTTTCACGATTTGTTTATTTTTTTTATTTTTTATGAATAATGAAAGATGGTTAAAAAATGACTTAAAAATAAAAGAAAATTGTTAATATTATAAAATATTTTTTGTCATTTTCATAAATCATAAAAAATAGTAAAAAAAAAGTAAAAAAATAGTAAAAATTGGTATTTTACAAGTTCAATATATAACCAATTTATTGAGCTACTTAAATCAATATTTCAAATATAAAATTTTAAAATTTGACTCGGTAGCATTTGGCCAAAGTGCTATCGAAAACATATTAGTCAACCTTATATATATAGAGAGAGAGATGAGCTATGATGCTTTGAGAAGTAAAGAATGTTTCATTTTTGCTCATATTTTCATTTTTAAAGTTCAAACAGTCGATGCAAGCTTATTAACATGATCTTCATGTTGATATGTGTTTAGAGACCAAATTTTACATTTTTTTTTGATAAAAATTATTATTTTTTGAGAATTTTTAAAAATCACAGGTTTGCATTAAATAAAAAAAATTCAAAAAACATTGATTTTCAAAATTTCTGAAAAATAGAAAAAAATTTAGAAAAAAAGTAAAATTTGGTCTCCAAGTACATTTCAATATGAAAGTTATATATGTTGAGAAGTTCAAATTAATTATTTGAACTTTAGAAATAAAAATATGAGCGGGAAGTAAAACACCCTTTTACTTTCCAAAACATCGTAGCATCACTATATATATATATATCAACTGAGTCCTGCATTTTGTAATTAATTAACAAGCTTCATAAATATTCATTCTGTGAATTAATAGATTAGTCTTTAGTCTAATAGCTAAATTAAATATTTAAGGTTAATTTTTTTTATCCCGTCTTTATCTTATAATTAAAATTTCTCGCTATCGAGATAAAGAAAATTCAGTGCATGGAACGTTAATTAATCATGTATCCCAGTAACATATATCACACACACACACATCGAAGAAAAACGAGATAATTAAAATTAATATGTATATATTATTGCAACGTTATTCTTCTTTAACAGTTAATTTCTAAATAAGAATATACCTGATCATGAAAAGAAAAAAAATAAAGGATACGCATATCCTTTTATCTAGTACTTAGGAAATTCTTAAGATCTGCTAACAACTCATTAGTTCTAACCTGAGACAATGGATAATTATTTAACACCTGAAAAGCATGCCCCACACCTGCATATGAAACTTGCTGCACGGTTTTTCCTGCCTTTTTCAATGCCTTGCAAAACTCCATACTTCTATCTCTCAATATGTCTAATTCACTCACACACACAAGCATAGGTGGTAGGTACAAGGTCTCCACCCTTGGTGAACCCTTGCCAAGTGGGTTGCACCAGGGATGGTCCCGTGTCGACCCCACCGGCAGTGCCAGTCTCCAATAGCAGTCTGATGTGGCCAGGCTCAGAGCTGATTGCAGAGGCTGTGCCACGTTCTTCTCTGACACAGTTCGGTTTTCGCCACCAAAAAATGGTTGGATCAGTATTAGTCCTCGGATGTACATCAGATCAGTTGGCAAAACACGTGTCGCCACATGATAGGCTATTGTGGCACCAGCACTGTCACCTGCCAAGAAAATACGGTCGAAGTTCGATCGGTAAACCCAGGAATTGGCATCATGGTATCCACGATAATTTTGGTAACTTGCTTGGTGCTTTAACCACTTCATCATGGCTACACCATCGTCATATGCTGCAGGGAGGCGATGCTCAGGCGCCAAACGATAATTCACTGAAACCACCACGCAGTTTGCTGACGATGACAAGCGGGCCAGGAATTGGTGGTAGCAGCTCCAGGTGGCGGACCCGACACAAAATCCACCTCCATGAAAGTACACAATCACTGGCAATGATTTGTAGTTCCCTTGGACCCTTGGGGTGTATATTCTGGCCGACAAACCAGATGCCCGATCGATTGCCACATCAGCGGCAGTGACATCAGGTCCTAAGGCCCAGCTGCAGGGCACATCTGGTACAACTGGGAGACGATCCACGGATCCGTTGCTGTAGACACGAACGAGCCCCTGTATCTCCTCAATTACATGGCCGTTAGTTTTGCCTAGGTGGAAGTTTTGCCTTGAGTCACTCATTTGGAGAGCTCCCATTTGTTCTTATACTAAAGGTTGCAAGAAAGAAGCAAGATTTGTAATTTCTCTGTTAAACTTTTACAGACACTACGATGGATCGATAGATATATCCTAAACCTAAGGGGGGATTGGGATATATATACTTGTAAAGGGGATATGTTCCTGTGGTATTGGTGTTTCTTATCAGATACAATGGGGGCCCCAAGCAAACGTCGACAAGTGGGTGTCAGCGTTTCTGCCACGTGTTATCTATGCAAGTCTTGCAATAAGCCTCGAGTTTGGTGTGCAACTATTGATATATGTTTGGTGGATTTGTAATTGATCAAAAGTTAACTATCTGAATTTTTTTTTTCTAAATATTACAACATCTAGACAATCATGAATCTTAATTAAATTGGTAGTTAAAATTTTTGCCTTTCAAACCTTACATTAATTATTATTTTTCATAATATAAAATTTTTGTACAATTTTTGTACTTATTGTGATAGAGTACATATTTTTATAGTAAAAACTTTGTCACATATTCAGTTAAAATAAATTTACTTTCATAAAAAAAAAAGTTGAAGTAAATGTACAATTAATTTTACAAAAAGAATTTAGTTCGTGGCCGCAGAAAACCAAATGACACTACAAAACAAGTAGACAAGTGGTGTTTGGTGGGGTCATGTTTGGAGGCCGGTATGAGCCCTGTGTTATTTTCCTTTTTGTTTTATTCAATTACAAGTTGGTAGTCAAAATAATTGGCCTAACTTGCCGTTGACGTCTTGCAAACTGAGCTTATAAGCTTTCCCTCTCCGCCAATTGCTGTGCGACACGTTTAACGTAGCTGTCAGATACTCTATTTTGTCTGAACAGTGTGTTCTCGATGTCTGTTGTGATTCAAACTTTCTCGATGTGTGTAACGTGGCTGTCAGATGTTGAAATTGACAACTGCTCGGAGGTGACCGAATTCTCATCCTCTGAGATATCTCAAATTTTGCGTGACTTTTAGGAAAATCTCAACCGTTGTAATACGTTCTGCGCGAATCTCATAGCTAAAATAATACTGGCCTCCTACGTCACCCCGAATAGACACCCCCACACGTTGGTCACGCAAAAAATGAGATATCTCAGAGGATACTCACTCGAGGTGACCAAGGTGCTTATTTTTTGGGATCCGTATCCTCTCAGGTACCTGGCTCAACACAATTGAAATGGACGGGCAAGATTTAATTTCATCCGGTCGGCGATCAGATAACAGTAAGGGTAGTATTATTTGTGCTTTGAGATGAGTGCCACATTATTTTAGGAGCGTCCGATTCAATTATACTCAGTCAGCTAACCTGAGGGGATACTAATTGCATTTATGTGTGCGCGCGCGCGCGCACTGTTTGTCCTCAACTCCTGCTGGTATTGGGTTGGATGTGCCGCAAGTTTTAGGTTGAGGGGGTGTCTGTCCATCTAGTTTTAACTTTTGTTAGTATTGACTATTGACTTTATAATATATTAGTAGGGAGGGTTAAAATGTATTATTAGTTATGTTTTCTAACTATATTTTATGTTTTTGAAATTTAAACTGTTTAATACAATCTTTGTATTAAAATGTGTTTGAAGATCAAATTATATATATAATTTTTTTTTGAAATTTTTTACTATTTTTTAGATTTTTTAGATAGATACAAATTATTGTTTTTTAGTCTCAAATCATTTTAACATAGTAATTTTGTATTTACTTTAAAAAAATTTCAAAAAAATATAAAATTTGATATCTAAACACATTTTAACACAAATATTATATTGAGTAATTCAAATCGACTGTTCGAACTTTGAATATGAAATAAATGTAAAACATGATTGGAGTATAAAAACGAATAATGCATTTTATGAAATATTTTCTTTTCTTCGCTTTTGTGATTTCTCTCTTCTTTATCTAAATTTTCTTTTAAAATTGTTTAATATATCACTAAACTAAACAAAACATGTATACTCATAATGAAGTTTAGAACGTGTCACATTATATATAAATCTTTTACAAAATTAATTTTGAAGTTTACACGCTACAAGGTCTAAGAGATGACATCCACTTTACTAAATATAATTGGTCCACATACCTAACATGTGAATATGTAATCCATCAACCAGGTATAAAATACGGGACAATTATTTTTTTTTAGACTCCCATTCGGAATCCGGCCGTTATGTGAACCGAACCCATAATTTATCATATTGTAAATTTGTATATACTTCTAATAAAAAAAATATTAAAGATACATTTTCAAAATATTGTAAGTGATTAACTAATTATCTACGCCAAGGAATTTTAGACTCAACTGCAAAAGGGGTACACAGAGAGGGAAGTGTATCCTCTGCGGAGTTTTTCCGTGCGGAGCTGTGCAGATTTTTTAATCTGGTCCGTTCGTTTCGGATCAGACGGATCCGATTAAAAGCTCCGCAAATTTTGAGAATTTTTTTTTTAATTCGGACAAGAGACAATCTGGTCCGTCCAATTTGAAACGAACAGACCAAATTAAAAGCTCTGCACAGAAAAACTCCGCAGAGGATACGCTTCCACACAAAGAGAACAGAGGTGAAATGGTACGTGACCGTTCTCTTGCTCCAGAACCGATAAGTTCGAAGGTGAGCAAAAGGGTGAGAAGGAGAACAAGAAAAAACCTACACAAAATTTCAAAACAAAACTCAGCTAGCTACCATTTCACCTTCAAATTAAGGTACAGAAAAAGTGAAATAGCTGGTGTTTCCTTTCCATTTCTTCTCCACTAATAATATTTCAGCTCTTAATTGTGAAGCACACCACTGTTCTGACCCTTAAAACAGTGGTCACTGTTCTGACTTTTATTGCCTGAAGTGTGAACAGAGCATTGTGCACACATATAACGGAACAACAAAAAAACAGAACCACAATTCAGTCATGAAGCCAATTTATTCAACTGAAAGGATTTACTCTATCTTATAAGATTCAATGTATCTTAAAAGATAAGTTCTGTTATATATAGAGAGTGACTAATATGCATTTGTAAGCATTTCGGCCGAAGTGTTTATGGTTCAAATTTGATCTTTTAAAATCCAAACGGTCAATCTGAACTCTTCATCTTGTTCTTCATATTAATATGTGCTTGGAGACCAAATTTTATATTTTTCTGAATTTTTTACTATTTATTAAGTATTTTACAAAATTATTGATCCAACGGTAGCTGCTGATTTTACTGTTTTGTTAAGCTACCGTTGGATCAACAATTTTGTAAAATACTTAATAAATAGTAAAAAAAATTCAGAAAAATATAAAATTTGGTCTCCAAGCACATATTAATATGGAGAACAAGATGAACGGTTCAGATCGACCGTTTGAATTTTGAAAAATCAAATTTGGACTGTAAACACTTCGGCTGAAGTGCTTACGAATGCATATTAGTCACTCTTTCTCTCTTTCTCTCTCTCTATATATATAGAGAGATGGACTTGGGTGAGACACGGAGTATACGCATTTGGTGGTCCATGGTACAGTTTAGCCATTTTGAAAATTCAAACAACCGATCCGAACCGCTCAACACGATCTCCATATTGAAATGTGCTTGGAAACCAAATTTTATATTTTTTGAAATTTTTTTACTATTTATTAAACAATTTCGAAAGTCACTGATCTGATGGTCCAGAAAATTTTACTTTTTTACTGTTCACAGCAAAACAGCAACTTTCAAAAATGCTTAATAAATAGTAAAAAAATTTCAAAAAATGTAAAATTTAGTCTCCAAGCACATTTCAATATGGATTAAACATCTAACGGTTCGGATCGATCGTTTGGACTTTCAAAATGAAAACGTGAAGTACAAACGCGTATACACCGCGTTTCACCCAAGTCCATCTCTCTCTCTCTCTCTCTCTCTATATATATATATATATATATTCTTAATTTTTCAACGTTGCTCGTAAGTCGTATCCCATGAGCGATTCACTTTCTTATGTTCTTATACCATTTTTTTTTAATATTGTTTAACTTAAATCGAACTTTAATGGTAAAGATAAGGACAGTTATTTTATTTTGTTTTTCCAAAAAGAACAATAGTACCAACATAATTATTTTCGGGTTGTTGGAAAATGTTTTAAATTTTCACTCTATAATATAGTTTTTTGGGTCTTGAAAATTACATTATTTTTTAAATAATGATGAGGAAAGTTTACAAAAAAAAAAAAAAAAATCATATTATGTCTGTTAAGACTTAAATCTAAGACCTCTTAGAAGTCAATCTAGCTAGTAGCTTATTATGAATAATTACAAATATAAAATAACAAAAAATAAATTGTTATGATCAAAATGTAGGACACTATTGATATGAATTGGAGTTTGAACATTCGAATCCATTGTGAAAAATATAAAGAACTTGTACGTCTAGAATTAAATTTACTGCAATTGAATTATTATAGAGAAAATAAAAAGAGTAATATGAACATAATATATTAAGTTATCTTGTCAATTTAATTGTATTTATTTTTCTCTTTAGAAATATAAGTATTGAAAAAATGTGTTTAAATCTTTACGTGTGTACGCAATTTTTCAGGTCTTTCAAACAATTTTAAGAATTTTTTCAGTAAACAAATTCATTGATTGGAATAATGAACATGGGCAGTTGAAGAGGGAAATTAATATTGACTAGTCAAATTTAAATTGGTTCGGTTTTAATTGTTATACCCAAATTGGTCAAATCCAGTAGACGAAGGCGTGTTGATTTCATTTAAATAGGTAAGGTAGGCTATTGGTCCAAATCATGAAAATTGAACACATTTCCCACAGTTATAATTAAAAATTAAAAATAGTTTAAAATGTAAAGGCTTACTTTTTGAATTTTTAAATATGTTAAGTACTCTGATGGGCCCAACCGCGGAGATCTTCAAATAAATGGAAACTTTGATCTTAAAGTGAAAGTGTGAAACAAAAACAAAAACAAAAATGTGGTACTATATAAGTAGTATAAAACCTCTCCATTATTACTCTTATAGTGGATGTATCCTCCATACACAAACCGTGTTGGCATCAGCTGAAAATAGCACGCACTTGTGTTGCATTGGATGGCTTTCTGTCAAAGTAAAAAAAAAATACAAGCAAAATCACCTTTAAAGGAACAAAGCAATTATTATTTTGTAATAATTAATATATCTTTCTTAACGATAAAGTGGGTTTAAGGTTGCCGATTTAAAGGGAAAAATAAAATTCAATTTTTTTTTTTTTTTTATGGTTAGTGGAAAATTTCCAACTAACAGATATATTAATAAAATAAAATTACAATTTTGCTCATTTACTGAAAATGAGTTGTTGTTGGTCTAGCTATTAATTTGACCATATAATTGCTAAAGCTAATCTATACATGCATTGTGGTAGATCATTCATAAAGTTAATTAATATATAGATTGCTCAAATTATTTCCAAATACTTTTTATTTTATCATCATTAAACAGGTCCAGTTATATCGAACAAATTTTAGACTTTGGATAACGATGAATGTTTTAATATCACAAATATTCTGTATCATAAAATACCACAGCTTTACACTTTCATTTATATTCGAAATAGGAAATCCAAACTCTTATTTCGTTTTATAATAGATCCAAATGTTATGAATTATATTTAATTAATCTATCATACTTGCATATTCGTTCATTTTCTGACCATTAGATCTACTATAATATGAACTCCAAAAATTATAAGCTTTTACATGAAGATATGCATCTTTCACAAAAATGAAGAAATTTCATTGTTTTATTTAATATTTGAATCTCGAATTTTAAAATATAAATAAAATGAGGTTGTGGGATCTTTTTGTAACAAGTAACATAAATAAATTAAACATTGCAAATTACCATCAACAAGATTTGTCATATTTTTAAAAATCAAATTCATTATAAGTCCTGCCTAGTGGACAGAAGAGTCTGTATCGTCTCAGGTACCACATAAGTGGGTTTCACAACTTTACAGTTCATATTTATTCTCAGTTGAGCTAAATTCAATCTGGTGTCTACTTAAAAAAAAAAAGATTTGCTTCAAGATTCATGTCAAGTTAATTAAAATATTGGTCTGAATTTAGTAATTGAATGTGTGGTATCGTGATGATCCGAATTCGTGACTGAAGAGGTATGTTTGGATGTAGCGAGAATAGTGCTGTTTCGATCCATTCAAACATACTCAGGAACAGCGAAAATAGCGCTGTTCTCGTTATTCCTACAAAAAGTTGGAATAGCAAACGTACTTTTTCAAATGTTTAATCGTTGTTCTTGCTATTCTAAATATTCAATTCAAACAACATTCCGAATAGCTTTGAGTTAATTAGCAATATTCTTAAATAGTAGTTATTATAGCTATTCTTAACTTACTATTCTCAACAGTAGCTACTCTAGCTATTATCTAGTGCATCCAAACATACCCCAAGAGGCAAAGGACTTTTGTAATAGATTGAAAATGGGGACAAAAAGATATGAAAAAGATAACAAAAATATAAAAAGCGTAACAAATCCATTAACTGACCCACTATAGTGGTTGAAAATCCCCTACATCTTTTTAGGGGTCCTTTATCATGCTTTGCTTTTAATAGTGGGCGTAATTTCACTAGTGAAAGCTTGCTTACCTAATAAGAATTTTACTTGCAAATAACAAAAATAAATTTTAATTAAAGTGGAATCTGTATATCCCACCTCGTTGATAATTCTGTGGTTTAGATTTGTTAAGAAAGTTCCAGCTTCACTTTTTGGTGCTAAAGATCTCTAACCACTATGAACTTTAAAAAACAAAAATGCAAATTAAATATATTATGCAGTTGATGATAGTTTAGAATTCAGATCTAGTGAAGTAACTCAATTTTTGGGTTTTAAATTGGGACCGTCTGATTCAAATCTGTAAAATCTATTCGAAGTAGAGCGCACGCATCCCGAGAGAAGAATTCGAATCGCGAAACAATTTAAACGACGGATTCGAATCGGATGGTCTCAATCTAAAACCCAAAGATTGAGTTACTGCAGGGGATCCGGACCCTGATAGTCTATCCTTTGGAAATGTATCAGTTGGTCAGTTGCAGGATTATATATTTGGCAACTCTACCTTTTGCAATAACCACTAGAGAAATAATATACATATTATATTATTGGCAGTTACACTTTAGAAACCTTTGTTATATTTGTCAAAATTACACCCACATTATTGGTTAGAAAATTAAGGTTGTTATTTATCTATTTTTTTTTTATCTTGCTCTATAGTTTAACTAATTTTAATTGCATATCACTTGACAGAAGCTACCACATGAATTTATTGAAAAATAAAATGAATATGTACTTGTAAACTAAATTTTATATATTTTTTTAGAATCCTTTACTATTTTTTTTAAATAAGTAGAAAATTATTTAATCTGAAAATTCTGAACTATTCAAAAATATTGATTTTCTACTCATCTAAAATAATAGTAAATTTTTTTTATAGAAAATATAAAATTTAATTTACAGATATATATTCATATGGGGACCACATTGGACGGTTCGGATCAACTGTTAAATTTAAAAAAATAAAATAAAATAATCCGTACACGCCATGCATAGTACCATTGCCACACTATAGAAAATTAGCATTCAACCAAACTGCACTGCGTCATACTTGCTTAAGTTTATAGCAGATCAGTCACCAATTAGTGCTTTGTATATTGTTTGTTAATTTATTCTTACAAAAGCTCAATCTCTATGATGCAACTAACTTTCTTAGTCTGAAAAGGTAAAATTGAATCCAAAATGTTTGCAATACACATCAGAAAAGGGGAAGCAGCTTGGGTCCGATGTTCATTGGACTCAAAGTGGTTCCAATGAATTCACTAACCGTCGGATCTGCTTTAAGATTCGCACCCGCAATTTTACATCTGCTTTAAAATCTGTATACACGAATCCTAAAGCAGATCTAACGGTTAGAGAGCCCATTAAAACCACTTTGAGTCCAATGGGCATCGAACCCAAACAAATCTCCAAAAAAGGTACTTCCAGAGGAAACAAAGTTAACAAAAAAGTAGTCTTTTAATTATTAGACTACTAGGACAGAGATTAGTAGTCAAGGACCACTAATTAAACCTCCATAGGAAAGCACTAGCTTCCAGTAGCTTCATAAATTAAGTATCCGAAAAAAATAAAATTTTAAATGTATTTACCGGATCTGATTTTGGTTCTGTTTTGAGTCTGTTCTAGACTTCTAGTTGTAGTTTAAATTATTACAGGAAACTTGGATTGTGTCTTTAATCAATATCCTTGTCACTTCATTTTTATTTAGGGAAATTATACATGCATTCCGTATTTACAACTTCAAAAATGTTTTTTTATTTTCTTAATGTGCTTACATCTTATGATAAAAAAAAAAAAAATCTTTGCATAGCACATGTAAATATTTTTTTAACAGACTATATTTACCTTGAGATTGCATAAAAGGTTAAATTATACATATGCATGTTTAGCTTTTACTTACCAACTTTTCAGAAATATAAATATTTTTGCTGTTAAATATAAATATATTTAAAGGAAGTATAAAAAAATTGTTAGTGCAAAATATTACTTTTGTTTGTGAGTAGAACTAGGGTGTTCTTAAGCTCACTAAGTTTTCTTTACAAGCATAATTTTAAAATTTATCGAATTGGCTCAAACAAAGATTCTTGGTGAGCTTAAAAAACGTCTTAATTCTACTCTTTATTTTATTCAATTTTTTGATGGATATCTAAATAGAATTTAAAATGAGATAAGAAAAGTGTTTACGAGACAGATGAATAACAGATAAAGATAGCCACAAAATTTAGCAATTAGAGAAAAATTCTAAATTAAAAAATATATATTCCTACTTATTCCTTCCTCTCTCTCATCCATCGGTTACCTCTTTTGTTACCAACACATCTATTTATTTATCACAGGTTTCAAAATTCTAATCGTTCAATGCTTTGAATTTCTCGGAAGCGAGACATACCTCACATCCAATGAACATCAGACTCAAATTGATCCGATATCCACTCGGAACCTTCTGATTTGTTTCATATACACTTGATCCATATGAATATTGAAATGGCGTGAACAAATTATGAAGCGAATCGAGTAGTCCCGAGCGGACACTTGATCAATTTGGATTCGATGCTCATGAGACGCACACTGCTGTTTCCCACTTCATCACCGTCCAATTCCCACACATGCCTTCACTTTTCACCTTCCGTCATGTTGGACCTTGAGTTAGACATGGACACTGAGTTAGTGCTTTGTCTCGCTAAATCATTTTTGAAAAACTTAAGTTAGTGTCATCACATCAGTCTCTAGACTCTACACTTCCTCCTAACTCTTACGAGTGAAGGCTTTTTTTATCAAGTCAAAACGCATTTTGACAGTTATCTTGATATTTCAGACTCATTTTTCAAACTCCGAAAAATACCCACTTGAGAATAACACCAATGTAAACTCGGTAGTGTCAGTGCACTTTTTTTTTTTGAAGTTGGTCAATAACAATTGGGGTTGTTTAGGAAATATGAAATTGAGAACTACATATAATATATATATATATATATAGTAAGGCTTGGGTACTATGGATAGCATAGAGGCCTCCCGTGCTATAGCTCAATATTCAAGTTTTCAAAATCCAAACGGTCGATCTGAATCGTTCATCTTGTTCTCCATATTAATATGTGTTTGGAGACCAAATTTTACATTTTTTGAAAATTTTTTACTATTTTTTTAGATAGGTAGAAAATCAAATATCGCAGAATTTTTTAAATCAAGTAATTTTCTACCTAGCTAAAAAAGTAGTAAAAAATTTTCAAAAAATATAAAATTTGGTCTCCAAACACATATTAATATGGAGAACAAGATGAACGGTTCGGATCGACCGTTTAGATTTTGAAAACTTGAATATTGAGCTGTAGCACGGAAGGCCTCTATGCTATCCATAGCACCCAAGCCTTACTCATATATATATATATATATATATATATTTAAAGGTGGTCAATAATAATTGGGGTTGTTTAGGGGATAAGAAATTGAGAGCTACATATAATATTCATTTAATTTTAGTAGAAATAACGTTTGAGCTATCAAGCTTTGAGAGAGTGTGTGTATTAAAAACAAGATAAACTGGAAAAAAAAAATGTTGGTTTTCACGAAAAAAAAGGAAGAAGTATATATGTAACATCTTGGAGGAATTACGATTAAAGTTGTTTAATTAGATTAATATATTATAATGCAAGTTGGTGAAAAAAGCAATGCCAAAAAGAAGTATATATGTTGGAAGTTGAACAGACTAGCTTTTAGTATTGGGATTAATTTATTTGAAAGATAGTGACGTCGGCTACGCTGCATTTAACTGATTAAATTACTATTTTAGGATGTGATCTGGTGTCATCTTTTTTCGTAAAAATAGATGCGATTTTGGTAAATGAAGGTTGTGAATTTACTTGTCAAATAGATACATGTATTTAGAAGGAATTAAGTAGAATCGATATATGTATTGAGTATCATTATTAAAACTGAAAATTTTCATGTAATTCAAGGAACTAATTTATATACAAGATGAAAGAAGATTTTAGGTTTTCATAGAGCAGTTGAGTATTTATTTTACGAGGAGGGTTCAAATGTTATCATTTTTTGTATCTATATTATGTCTTTATTTTTTAAAAACTTTAATAACTCAAAATTTAAAACTTAAAAGTCAAAATAAAACTGTTAGATATGATCTACATCATTTTACCTATTCACGTGTAAAAAAATTATGAGATTTCAGTTTTGTTTTGATTGTCATCAAGAGCTTGTAAAAATGTACTTATGTGGATAATTTCTAGACATTGATTTTTCAACTTATTGATTCACATATAAACAAAACCGAAATATAGTAAATTTTTATGAGCACATAAAGAAAATAATATAGATCACATCTAATGATTTTATTTTGACGATTATGATTTAATTTTTGAGTTATTAGCATTTTAAAAATCGAGTAATGGTGGAGGCACAAAAAATAGAGGCATTTGAACTCTCCTCTTCTTTTATAATACTTCCATAATAATTACTACACATTTATATGATTGGACTTTGCAAAAATTGAAATATGAGATTTTTATGTATGTTACCATCATTCTGTATAATTAGCATGTCTTACAGTATTTCCTTTCCACATTAAAAATTAAAATTGATTAAAGTAGGTACCATACTATCATTCAACTTTAAAAATAATTGTAAATGCTCAAGCAGATACATTTGCAGGATTATAGAGCAATTTTAATATATCTAAAAGTGAGACATCATCTTCTAATTAACAGTTACAGAAATGTAAAACTTAAAATTCCAAAATTACTAATAGGGCATGAAATTTAATGAAAAATATATACTGAAATTGCTAATCTAGCCAAATAGGTTATTTTTATAAAATTTAAGGAATGAAAATGTCCTCAAATTCACTATGTAGTTACTCAATTTGTCCTAACTTTTAAAAATAAATTTCAGACCTTTAGAACTTCTTCATCCTTAAAATTGCAAATGATGACCCCTTTTTTTTTCTTTTTTTTTCTTACATCTCAATAAATTGGATGTCTTCTTGTTATGCAATTAATTATAACAGTTCTAATTTCATACCATCTTCATTATGTTTAGCAATTTATAATTTCGAAATTTTCTTCCATCATTTGTTTTTCACATTAGTTTCAAACTAATGGGCATTTTAGATAAATTGTTAATTTAGCAATTGCTCGACTTCCCTACAATAAAATTGCAATTATTACGTTGACAATTATACGTGGGATAGAGTTCTAAGTTCAAAGAATCATATCATACTAAAATTATTCTCTGTGGCTTCCATTTTACTTTGTTGAGTTCTTATGCTTAGCCTTTAATCTGAGGTCTCCCTATTAGACATTTAATAAAATATGTACATTAACAAATTAAAATCAAACTATTTTCTATACTTTTTTCAGTTTTAAATCTTTATCGGGGCTATCCCTAAAAAAACAAAGGGGCAATTTCATTAATATCCCTCAAAAGATTCAATATTACATTTGCATCCCTCCAAAATCAATAATTACATATTTATCCTTAAAAATCATACAAACTCACATATTTGTGCAATCCAACTCTATAACATATCAAATATCTCCAAAAATAATTAAATAATATTTTTTTTAACTTACAAAAAAATATTTTACAGTATTAATTAATAATACACACTATTACCCTTTTTTGTCTCTTTAGTTTGTCTAAGTTCTCTAAGGCGGTAAACCTCCTGTTTCTCTCTCCAAATGAAAATGAAAAATTAAAGCAGCGAGGGGTAGCAAAAATCTGTAAGAGGGGAGGTGGCTTTGGAAGGCGGAGAGAAATATGTGATTTGGCACATTTGGAGAGAGAGGCGAGGGAGGTTTGACGTCTTACAGAGAAGGGAACTCAAGTAGACTAAAGAGATCGAATGACATAATGGTCAATAATTAATTAATATTGTAAAATAAAATTTTAAATTTTAAAAAATATTATTTAATTGGAGATATTTGATATATTATAGAGTTAGATTGGGCAAATATGTAAATTTATACAATTTTCAAGGATAAATATGTAATTACTGATTTTAGAAAGATAAAATTTGTAATATTGAGACTTTTGAGGGATATATATGAAATTACCCCAAAAACAAAAACAAAAACAAAATAAGACTAAGAGCATATACATTTCTAAAACTCAAAATGATTTCTAAATAATTGTTAACTACTTTTAAAAATTATGGTCTTTAAAGTTTCTAACTCTCACATTCCTGAAATTCATTTTAGAGTTTCTATTATGCCACTTCAGTAACAAATTAAAAAGGAGAAATAATTTGAGCCAATTATTTGACCAACATAGAGTTTATAAACAGTTTCTAAATAAGAAACTCTCCCACATCTTTGAAATTGAATTAAAAACTGCCACGTCATGTTAGAAACTCTAATAGTTTCAAGGATGTAGATGCTCTGGCACTAACTGCACAAACACTGGTGCAACGGGCAGCAATAACAATAATTCATCTTTCTACACAGAAATCTGCACGCCCAAAATCACATGTGATCTCCACTTCCATTTCTCTCTCCAAGACTGCAAGCAGATGCGTCGTGTGGCGACACGTGAGATGTGCGAAGCGTGGCTGCGTGGGCAAACTTTAGCAAAGAGAAAAGGGAGCAGAATTCGTCCGATGGTCATTGGATCAATATTTCGTCCAAGAAACAACTCTACCGTCTGATATATTCTCATTCGTGATCTAATCAGTCGGCAGTTTAAACTTCTTAAATCAATTAAGTACATTAAATACATATGATTTTTTTTTTTTTTTAAAACTTAGTAGTAGTTACCAAGGTAAATTAAAAGAATGCAACATAGGGACTTCTCAAGAGGTTACTCATTCTAGTACCACTCCTGTTCAAGCATGCTTAACTGCGGAATTCCGATAGAATCCGGTGCTTTAGTGCTGGTATCATCGCATCCAAATACATATGATAAAGGATCCAGTGCCATAACAAATGGGGGTCACCGTTCCTCCATTATCTCCTTCCAAAGAATGATTCTAAATCATCTTACGCCAGCACTCTATCGTTTCCTCCACTCAAAGCAAAAGAATAAATTCAATCTCAATCAAGGAGGATGCAAAATTAATGTACTGAAATTGTTGAAACTAGAAATTAGAAATGATTTCATTTGAAAAAAAAAAATATAAATGATTTTGTACGTATGTGATTAGAAGTTAATGGATTGCAAGGTGGGGCCCCCCAATTTCTATGCGTTCACTGTAACGCGTGGGATAATGCTCAAAGGGAAAACGAATAATTTTTAACCCGCCCTACCGGCAAGGAAAATAATTCGTCGAAAAATCTGGAAAAAGAAAATAGAAAAAGGTTTGGAGAAAAGAGAGCATGTTAAAGAGAGACATGTTGACTCTGACTGCAGATTCTTGTTTAGATTTCGGATTGCTAACCATGTTGCATGGAATATATAGCTTATCAAATGATGCATGGGTCGTACTTATCTACAAGCTTTTTGGAAAGCATTTTTAGAATTCGGATTGAGACTTCAATTTCAGTTTTCCTATTCCTGGAAACAATTCATTTTTTTTTCCTATAGTAATAAACTTAATGAACTTCATCTACAAAACCTTCATCTGCATTGTTATATGGGATTATGAAAGTCCAAAGTAGGTAGTGTTATTGAAAGAAGGAATTTAAATAGTGGTACACAAATACACAATAGGTACCACCTTTTTATAATGAGAAACACATTGTTTTTTTTGTTTTTTTTTTTAAATCTCGGCAAAGTCAACACACTGTTTTCCAATCAACACAAGTGATAAGAACCCTACTGACAAGTGACAACCCCCTAACCAGAATACTGAAGAAAACAAAAAAAATTGTCTCAGCATTAGCAGTCCCTCATTGACCTAACTCTCTTTTTTCATACCCTCCTCGGCCTACAAAACAGAGAACAGAGATGCACCGGCCTTAATTTGAAAATTTATACCATCATTAGCCTAGAAATTTTCATACCTAATCTAGATCTGAACAATTCAAAACCTGCAGCAGTAACCCAGAAAAATATATATATATGCCTCTTATTATAAAGACCAACAAGGCAACAAAGAATAACAAGTAAAAGGAAGATAATTTTGCTTTCTGTGCATAACAGCTCTCCAACTGATCCAGTGCTTTTATGTCCATCATCAAAATACTGGTACCACCTGTACCGTTAATAATTTAATATGTTGCTCCTTCTCAGTATTACGTGGGCGTACCATCTGCAAGTGATACCATCCACTTCATCTGGTACAAGGGTATGAATAAACTGTAGGGTTAGGGGGTTGTTAATCATCAGCTGCAGGGTTAGTAGCCTTTAAACAATCTGGTACAATGTTTGTTGGTCTTAGATTAGAGACCAAATTCAGTGATAGACAACAATTAATTGATGCTCATTACAGTTCCTTTCCATTATTTCTTAGATTTAAACTAAATTAGGTAATCTATATTACAGCATTTGGAGAAAACTGACAAGTTGATCCGTTCAAAAGGGGGGAAATTTTATGGAGGAAACAAAAAATGCTAACAAGGGGCCAAATCTTGAGATGCAAGCAAGGAACAATAGCATATTGAAAGAATAAAGATAAGGTTGAAGTTCTTTACTTTTCATTGGCTTTTTGAAAGAAAAATGACATACTTTATTCTTAATTCTCCTTTTCTATACATAATAAGCACTGTAACCATGAATATTTTTGTCTCTGTCTTGACTTGTTAAAGCTTAGTGTGGTATGTTCGTTTTCATGCATGATGGATGGATTGATGTGATACATTGCCATGATGCCAAGTATAAGTCTTAATCTTGACCGAGCATGAGAGTACGAGAGTAAACAGATGCAATGCAAATTGGCCAAATAATTGTGATTTTATATGCTTTTGTCATCTGCATACTAATTACAGAGAAAACCCATCCTTTGCAAACAGGTGGTTGAACCGTATGATTGATCAAATAGAGGCCAATGTTCAAAAGGAAAGAAAAAGTATGAAGATAAATTAATTCCCTCTTAGCAGTGATGATATACAACAGATTTTCAATATAACACGGGCACATTTATTAAACTGAAAAGATGGTTTCAAAACTGTCATGATTATCTAAGCACAAGTTTACAATAACAAGTATCAAGTGGCAAAATGAAATACATGTTAATTTTTACGATTTGGTCTTCTCCTTGCTTTCTTGCTCAAGCAAGTAGCTCTTCTTCATCTCTTCCAAAACACTGTCATTTGTGCTGAAAAAATAAATGTTATTCTCATTTCATAACTTCTCCATAGAACCAGAACTTGTTTTACTACTTGGTTTTTGTATTACCTTAAATTCTTTACTTGTATTGGTTTTTTAAACACAACAAATTAAAAAAGAAAGAAATAAACAAGAAGTAAATATATGGCAGGGAACCGTAAAAACTGGTTCATAAAACCAATACACAATAATAAGTTTGGTATAATGAAATGTTGAAAAAAGACAGTATTGTAGCAGCCAGCAGCAGCTACAGCATCTGAACATGATTTATGTGGTACAAGTGAAACCGTAGTTAGATACCCCTCTGATGCATGAGATACAATGTCCATTTGACAACCATACAGTTCTTAAAAGTTTTACTTCTGTATTTTGTCAAAATTGAGGTCTTAATGCACAAGCCTAGGTAAGACTAGTATCTTTTAGCCTTGAGAAACATATATGTGCATCACCTTCTTCAGATGATAAAGAACATGAAAGTTGATTGTTTCTCTACTTGCAAATGATACAGAATGTGCTTTAAAAAAAAGAGGGGTACTTTGCGTCATTTTTCATAAACATTACGAGAATAAAATGTTAGGAGCTTCTTGAATGCTTTATTAAATTTGTGCTTTATAGTATAACTTGTGGTACAGAGAATATTTCTTGTTTGGTGACAAATGATGTCACCAAACAACAGAGGAAATGATTAAGAGAGAAAATGCGTGAAAACGCCCACTGTTTTCTCTGCACAGTGAGGGTAACACAGCTATGGACAAAAAGGAGATTATCAGCTTTCTGTAACAAAACACCACAGATTTGGAATTTTGCAGAACAAACTCTTCAAGTTCCCATAACCAACAAAAAAAAACAAAAAAAAAAAAAGGAGGAAGAAAGAAAAGACATACTACTGGTGAAGGCATTCATTCAAGTCATTTGCCTCCTTACGACACCGCCATATGACCGAAATCGTTCTCCCATATGCACATTGTGCATACTTCTCACAGAGGACGTCACACTCTTTCAACGCCTTTGCTTTCATCTTGCTACGCAAAGCTACAGGAAGAACATAGGCTCGTCAATTTCGCACATACATGCTGTTAAAAATTATAATCATACCCTCACTTAATATTATCATTTTCACTCCAAAAAACTTAATCTAATATCCTTTAGTATTTTTTTTCAAGTCAACCAATGCAAAATTGAATTGTTGTTCATAGAAAAGAAAAGGAGCAGATAAGGAAACCATGTGGAGTGATATACTTCGAAGAAGGTAGGAGAAAATTGTACTTGTTTTCCCAATAGTCAAGTTAATGCTGAACTTGACTTTGAAAGCTAATTGACAACTTAACCATTTGATTTTGCAAGCTTGGAGGGATCTATTTGATATCAGAAGCATTATATGGAGAATTTACAAAAAATTAAAAAATTGAAACTGAAAGGAATAAATATCAACCAGAAGTAATAACTGACACTATAATATGCACAATTGCAATACTAAGTCTATAAGCGTATTGTAGGGCTAAATTCCGAATTCTGTGTTTGCATTTCTCAATGTACCCCTTGAAGTTTGCATTTTCCTAACATCACATTTGCATTTAAACCTTTCATATGCAAGAACAAAATGAAATACAACACCCATTTCATGATTTGCCCCATAAATCTAAAGCAGCATACTCTTATTGACAGTGGAACTGGACCCTCTTAAAGCATGTAAGGGTTCTTACACCATAAATTTAAGCGGGCATAAATAGAAAAAAAAAAAAAAAGTCAGAACAGAAGGAAAATACAGCATACCTTTCTGTTTAAATACCCCTGCCAAAATGGCAATTATTTTATATGTATTTATGATTTTTCTTTCTCTGGTGTAGAGTACTAAGACATTAATGAGAAACTAAATTTTGACAACAACAAACAAAAGATACTTAATTGTAACATACACCATCCGGCATAGGTGATGTGTAATAAAAGAATATTGGAAGTAGCTCATCTTACAATTCAATGTAGTTGACCAAAACAACAGTATACAATATACACCGCGTTTGAAACAGAGGCGAGAAATCACCTTCTTCGACTTTCTTCTTGACATGATTCTGTCTCGCCTCTTCCAAGTATCCCATCGGACGGCAACAGCTGATTAGAACCCTACCGGTGAGAGAGAACACGGTCGTCGGTCGGAGAGTTGAGATCTTGGTAGTAATTGGGCTGAGATTCAAAACATTAGGGTTTATCTTAGGAGTTGCCGGGGTTTGTTAGAAAAATATCAGCGAACAATTTGTTCGGCTACTTGTCTGACGAAGTGGTTGCGATAATTGGGCTCCAAGTAATTTCGTTTCAATACAAGTTCTATAGTTGGGCTGAAATGGAGCATATGAAATGTGTAAGAAGAAGTCAATGGGCTTAAATAGCCTTAAATTGATTGATCATTTGTATCCTCTGCATTAACTTAAAAGGAAATTTTTTGAGTTAAATGAACCTTAACCATCCGATTTGTTTTAAGGTTCGTGCAGATTAAATTCATACTAATATTAAAGAGTCTCCTATATCATAAGGAGAGGCCAAATTGACTCCGTTTAAAATCAGACAGTTGAGATTCATTAACTCAAAAGATTTTTTTTTGAGTTAATGTAGAGAATATGCATTCCTTGAAGGCAGGGGTGGCCCTCGGAGTCTGGTATTTTCGGAGAGAGAAAATCTAGTTTGTAATTTTTTTTTTTCAGAAAATATTGAAAAATATCAACATGCAAATTAAAAAAAATAAAATCTCATAACAGGCCATTAAAAGTCCATTTGATTAGTTTTAGAGTAGAAATATTTTAAATGATTAAATTATCAAAATCGACCGTCATGCTTCAAACAATATCTTAAACTTGCATAAATGGTTATCCAAACAATTTCAAAAGTATATCATTTTTTACGCAAATCGAATGAATATTAGATGTTTTTGATTAATTTTCAATTTTAAGTGATTAAATCATCAAAATTAAAAGTCACAGAGTTAGACAATTTCTTTTTTTGGAAATGGACCTGAAATTTAATTTCAATATTTCATGGAGATGTTTCATTAGACATGTAATGCTAATTATGAAAAATTATTGGATTTATCGAAATAATCTTGCTACTATGACATCGGTATTATTTCAGTTGTGATGACAGTGACTCCAAAATCCATCAAATATGTTTCAAATAACAAATCTAAACCGTTCAAACTGGTCTACCTTACGAGTTTAAATAAAAAAGTTTAAATTAAATAATTAAAAAAATATTAACCGAAATTCACAAAGATTGAAATTTGAAATCTCGATCCGTACATTTTTCAGTTAAAAAGGAATAACTAGTGCCAATGGCCACAATTTGAAATTATGATGTTTCAAAAGACAATATTTTTTTGTATGGAAGTCACAAAATTGTAATTTATATCGGTCCTTTGAAGACACGATATGAAAGTCCAATTTCTGTAAATCCCGTCAATCTTAATGCAAAAAATAAATTTCTTTTCATTTGCATCGGAATAATTTAGAGTCGAAATTTTAAATTCTAACATTTATAAATTATTTATTTTATATTTTTCACGTTAATTTTAAATTTCATATTTATTACATGAAAAAAAAATAGCTCGGGGTTTTAGTTCTCATAAAATTTTCTTTTGTCCTCGTTTACTGAATTCACCTCAGAGCTCGACACCTACTGGATCGCCAAGATGATGCCACGTCATCAATTCATGAAAACAAACAGCGCAGAACCATCTCTCGGATAGTGGGTCCGATATTTCGGAGGTCGTAGCACTAATTTGGCGCGCGTATTTTTGGTACGTGTACTATTTGCTAAATACACGCGGGGGAGAGAGAATAACGGAGAGAGAAAAAGAGGCGTGAGAGCACGAACGCACGAACGATAAAAAAAATAGTTCCATCAACAACAGCAAAAGATATCCTAAAGAGAAAAGGAGAAAGAGGAAGGGAACAATAGATTGAACAATGCCTTTGTAATACCTCCGCATTTTGATCCAGGTAGCTATTTCTTTTGCATTTTTTTAATTTTTATTATTTAGAGCGTGTATTTGATTTTGAGATGATATTGTAAAGGGCTATTTTATTCAACTCTATTAATTTTCATGACATTTCAACAAGTACCTGATTTGTTGAAATATATTTATCAAAGAAAGTTAGCTCTGGAGCTAGTATTTATGGCATAATTTATGTCGTAATGTCATGTAAAACGAAATAATTGCTAGTGCCAATTTGATTTCAGCTGCAATTTGGATAATGCTTTATTTTTTTTTATTAGCGATTTTTTGTTTTTATTAGTCGGATGACTTATACTATCTTAATTTTTTTTTATATAAAACTAAGGTTCCTTTATTAGGTTCAAAATAAAGCAATAGTTTGATCTTACATTCTGGAGGGACTACAAATCATAAAGTTATAGTTGCAACCTTTTATATAGTGCCTTCTTTGATTGATTTCTCATTGTGTTTCCTGGGGATTTCACTAATGAATGTATTCTGAGTACAATAAAAAGCAGCCCTTTATAAGTATGAATTATCTCTCTAACCAGCTGTAATTCTTCTCTTGTAGAATAATGAAATTGTAGCTTCTACATACCAATACTAGAATAAGGTGGCTTAAATCAGGTACTTATGCTTGTTACAAATTGCCAACATGTACCTGCATTAGAGAGCTGCTAATAGGTATTACATAGGAACCATCGTACCAGTATATAAATGCAGCACTTTACCTGGCCATAATCTTAGTCCACAAGAAGATGAAATAGAACACAAATAATACTTTGCATTTAAGTCCACAAATCTTAGTTTCATTTTTGGTGATTTATTTTTTTGGGATGAAATAGAACAAGGACCTTCGTTCTTGTTTTCTAATCCTCTTCTTCTGGTACAGATGGCCTCTAGTCAGAATGGAGAAAATGTAACTCAAAATAAGACATGCCGGTGTGGGGAAGGAGACCCACATGTATGGATCAATAGAGCTTCTGACAACTCCGATAAGCAATCCCCTGACTGCCCAAATTGCCAGGTCGATTTAATTTTTCTTCTTAACAGCTTATACTGAGCAAATCAGTCCTAATTGCATAACTTAGGGCTTTAGTTGCACAAGTGAAATGTAATATTAGCTTTCGGTTGTGCTCAATCAAGGATTCACCGAGTGCTGCTGGTCCACCGAAACCTGATTTAAAGGGTCATATTATTTAAGCCAAAGAAGGTCATACTTCCTGCAAAACTATTCTGAAACTGAGCGATGTAGCATTGCATAAGTATTAAATATAAACATAACTTAAACTTTTTGAGCTAATTAGGTTTTATATAAACCATGCTTGATTACAGATTATAAAAAGTGGGCATCTATTGGTCTCATCAAAAGGTAACTGTCTATTTTTTTAATATATTTTCGTGCTAATTATAAAATAATAGGAATTGAGACAAAATCAACAGAATTATATTAAATAAACAATTAGAAATGAACAATATTTTCATAGAAAATTAAATTTCAATATTACCTCGTTAATATTCCAGGACTAGCCTGGCCTTCATGGAAAAGGCGCTGGTTTGTTCTCACTCGAACCTCATTAATCTTCTTCAGACATGACCCAGTAAGAACTACCTGTCTCCCCTTTAGTTTACATTTCAGTTAGTATCTTTGAAAATTACACTCAATACTTACATAGCTACTTTACAAACAACACCTATATTATTTGTCATTTGCAAATAATGCATTACTCTTAGTTTGCTAATAGCTTTGTGTTCAGTTTGTTCTCAAGCTAGAATTAGGTGTAAAATTGCCATTTTTTGGTGATATATATACCTTTTCATCACGCTATTCTGTAGAATTGTTGGACGTAAGTTGCAACCGTGAGGAACTTGGGTATCATTGGTATGATAAATATTGCCCTTATAAGTTACATGCTAATTCAGCAGAAGCCACAGTTAATAAAATTATCGATTATATCATCACTTGCAAATATGACGAACATCTACTGTTTGTAAAAATCCTGGTACTGGTCTTTGAATTTCCCCATAAAAGACCAAATTGGTCCTTCAACTTTCAAGAAAGAGCCCAGTTGAACCCTTTTTGTCATTATAATTGACTAACACCATCACTTTTGCAAATGATCCTTTTTGTCTTGAAGCCCCTGCAATGAACTTAACATATTGGTCGCATGGTAGTTATACTTTGTGCATTTTACTTTTTTCTCTTTTCTTCGTTGCTTGTTTTATCTTTTATAGTACAGTTCTTGCTGTTTTAGTTCTTATAGCGTGGCTGTTGTCATCACCATCATGATCCCTATTTATTATATGCATTGCTTTTTTAAGATTTTGATGTTGTTTTTCCCAGAATGCCCCCCCAATAAGAGGAAGTGAACCTAATGCTACTCTAGGTGGTATTGACCTGAATAGCTCAGGAAGGTTAGCATATGAAGCTCAAAACACTGTTTAGCTTATGTGGGTGACAAGACTTAGTTTGCGCTAGAATGGTCATCACAGAGCCCTTAACAGTTGACCCTCCTCACTTTACAATTATTGTTTCATTGTTTTAGTGTTTGTAAGATTACAAGTTATTCATGGCTCTAGTAAGTCTCTTTAAGATTAGTACTCTGGCCAAAGTACTAGTGAAATGTAGGAGATCATAATTGTAAATTTCTAAATTGATATCGGTTCTTTTAACACAACCCAACAATTATCTTTGTTAAGTTTAAGCTAACATAGGTTGTTTATGCTTCTGTTTCAGTGTGGTTGTGAAAGCAGACAAGAAATTGTTAACTGTGCTTTTTCCTGATGGTCGTGATGGTCGCACTTTTACCCTCAAAGTACCATGCTAAGATGAAAACTTCACAACTCTTTTTTTGTTTTCTTTGAAATACATGATAAATTCTTCTTGTGTATTTTTACCGTTTTGCTTCCACAGGCTGATACCTTAGAGGACCTTAATGAATGGAAAAATGCATTGGAGAATGCCTTGGTGCATGCCCCTAGTACGTCCCACACTCTGGGACAGAATGGAATATTCAGGAATGATTCTGCCAATCAACCAGTGGAGTTTCCTCCAGAACAGAGTATGTTACCACTTAATATGTGGTTAATTTTCTTGTTTGTGTGCTCTAGGAATTTCACAAACCATACTTAACACATGAATTTATATTCAGTGACCATAATTGTTTTTAAAGCTTAAGCTAATATAAAAGAGCATCATTGGCAACAATTTTGCTCTCATTTTCTCAAACCTCCTAATAGTTTCTTCAACGCTACATGCCTTGTTGCTGCATTTTGTGGCATCTACATACTCCCCTCAAGTATAGTAATATATTAATTGAATAAAATTAATGAAAGTAGGGAGCCTTGTGGATATGAACCTGGTATTTCTTGCATTGGTGGCTACTTGATTAACTGCTATAGAAGCTTAAGCTAATAGAGAAAGGAACTTACTAGTATCTTGTATCATAATAAAACTCACACAGATATTTGCAAATGCTATCGAACTTTGTGTAGTATGGTCAAAGAATTTATTTTTTATTTCATTCCAGAGTCTGTAAACCAAGTAACTATCAACAGATGACATGTTTGGTTTTACTGGTTAGTATCTTGAATGCGTCAGTGAATAATTTGTTTCCGTTTTGTTAAGCTTCTTTTTCTTGTTAATGGTAACTTGATATTAGATAAGAACTCTGCATGGATGAGAACAGATAGCTATACCTAGAAAACCTGTCTAACATTGTCTTTTTCTGGTTAAGCTGACAAAATAGAACCATTTCTATTGCAATTTTTTTTGTGATGTAACAAAATTATTGTGCTTATTATTAAGCAGAGGAGAAGGCACCTGATAAATCACTGGTTCAGGCCCCTGTTATGTTTGCACTTGAAGACCCAGAGGGCAATCCATCCTTTTTAGAGAAAGCCCTTTGCTTCATCGAAGATTATGGTAATGCATTATCTATTAATGCCTGAGCACTTATCCTACCTTAAATCATACTCTACTGTTGTGTTCCCTATATGGGAGAGTGCCAACCACAAATTAATTTTTTTCTTATATCACCAAAGGCTGATCTTTACTAAATTACCTTATTAATCTGTTTATGTATTCTTAATTTTAGGAATTAATGTTGAAGGAATCTTAAGACAATCAGCTGATGTAGAAGAGGTCAAGCGGAGAGTGCAGGACTATGAGCAAGGTGCACAGGACTTTATTTTTTTATTTTTTTCGAAACTATGTTCTTTACTTTTTTTTTTCTATATATTTTTGTTTTGTAGATTTTCCAATTCCATGGTCTCTTACTAAATAAGGTTATATTTAATTTCAGGGAAAGACGAATTTTCACCAGATGAGGATGCCCATGTAATTGGTGATTGCATCAAGGTTTGTTTATTTAAGCTTAAATGGAATGTTGTAATATCAACTGCTATGTCTCCTTGGATTGACCTGACCAGTATTATGCCATAAACTGTCGCAGAGATAGAATCTTTGTCCACAGTGTTCTCACTAGGTTAAGAACAATAATAACGTAAGATCAAAGCAAAATGATATGTAGTTACACCACTATAAAATTTAGGAAATTCAACTGAAGTAAAACCTAGCCTGCCTAAAATCCCATTACTTGCCCGTTGCTCTGTAATTGCTGCTCTTGGGATTCCTGGTACTAAATTTTCAAAACCCAGCAAGGGTGTGTGTGTGTTGGGCTAATGTACTTCATGATGTAAAAGCCATGTTTTACTTCACGTCCATATCTCCGTTTTCAAAGTCCAAACCGTTCAAAATGATTTCCAAATGTAAATGTGCTTGGAGACCAGATTTTACATTTTTAGAATATTTTTACTATTTCACTAGATAGTTAAGTAATCCATTGATTTGTGAGATTCTGGACCATCAAAATGCAGTGATTTTCTACCTATCTTAAAAAATAGTAAAAGTTAAAAAAAGTGAAATTTGGTCTCCAAGCACATTTAAAAATAAAGATCATGTTGAACGGTTCGGATCGACGTCTTGGACTTTATAAACGGAGATAGGGATGTGAAGTAAAGCATGGTCTTTACTTCATGAAGCACAGCCCAACTACACACACACACACACACCCCTTGACCCTACTGATATAGGTATTGCTCTGCCTCTGATAAAGAACCCTAAAAATGAGTTTCTTGGCTTTAAAAATCTGTATGATAAAACCCATTTCCCTACAATGTTTGTGGAATATGAAACTAATTGACCGAGCATGAACAAGTAAACAAGAGAAAAGGTGTGACATTAAACAGAAAACAACTCATTATGGGCATTCTGACATGTTCTTGTCAATTTGGACATTTTTTATTGGTAAAAGGAGAGAACGGCTTAAATGATTAGAAAGAGCAAAATGTCGCGTCTATCTATAATATTGTAGATTTTCCTATCTTTGTTTTTATGTCTTTTTTCTAGCTCGTGCTTAGAGAGATGCCAGAATATCCTGTTCCAGCCGAGTGTTGTACTGCATTAGTTGATGCTTACAGTAAGAATTTGCCTTTAAACTTTTGTTTCCTTTGTTCTCATTGATAGATCCTCCACTTTAATGTAATTGTGCCATTTTAAAATTTTCAGTGTAAATTGTATTACAGGAGCAAAAGTTGATGACAGAATAGACGCAATCAGGGACACTATATATGAAACCTTTCCAGAGCCAAACCGCCATTTATTGCAAAGGTATCTTTCCCACTCCCCCAAAGAAAAAGATAAAATAAAAGAGGCAGTCCTTTTATTTGGGTACAAAATTACAGGAATTTACTTGATGCCATTTCCCCTCTCTTCTATTGAAATGCTTAATTGTTGCAAACTTCCCCTCTTGCTTGCTCAATCAATGGTTCAACGACTTAATTGATGCAAACTTTCGCTCTTGCTTGCTCAATCGATGGTTCTACAATTAGATGTGCAAAGATAACTAAAGGATATCCTGACTGCTTCTGTATTATACTAGTGCTGTTTGGTTAATTTCTGGACCAACATTTCCAATACCACAAGCCATATTATTAACGTATTCTATATCTGTGAACCATAACAACTGTCTCCTGCCTTGTTTTTGTTATTTTACCCGCTCTATACCATGTACTGATTTTGTTTCCAGACAATTCCTGTAAGCTGCCTGACTGGCCATACTCAAAATCCCATGAAGACATTTATGAACTTGATGCCTTTGTATATTATGTACTTCTTTGCTAAATTTATTGTACAGGATATTGAGGATGATGCTGGAGGTGGCGGCACACAAGGCAGAGAACAGGATGTCACTGCAAGCCCTGGCAGCATGCATGGCGCCTCTGCTGCTACGGCCATTGGTAGGAGGGCCTCTGGTGGGTGGCCGTGTTGATGGCGATTTCAATAGCTCCTCAGGTGGACCGGGGGATTCCTTCCAGCTCCTTCAGGCAGCCGCCGCAGCCAACAGTGCCCAAAATATTGTTATCATCTTCCTTGAGGAATTTGATCACATTTTTGATGTTAGTCCCTCCACCTTCTCAGTTCTCTTTTTCATTTTCTTACTTTATCACCCAACTACTTTCTACATTTGCAACATTGCGGGTAATTTGTGCAAAACAAAACATGTGATACTTGCACATGACATTACTTGCTTACATTGAAGTTGGTGTTCCTACTGCTAAGAATCACCAATATTCCTTTTTCTTTTTCTTTTCCCAATATGGCATTAGAACTTGTTTAATTTTTTGATATACCATTGTACCTTCCATTCCTTCTTTCATCAAAAGCACCATTCTGCCTGTGACAACTGACGTTGCTTTTAGTTTCGATTCATTAAATCTCATATATAAATAACAGAAGCTCAATACTTAAAGATTTCACGCTAGGAGTAAAAGAAAAGGATTTCATCCATATATATAGTTTCATAAGTATAACTGTTTCGTTTAAGTTTGTATATTTTTTATAAGCATAGGAGATTAATTTTTTGTTTGTAGGAAGATGGATATTCATCAGAGGTTTATACAGAATCTGAGGGTGATGAGTACCGTGAAGAATCAACAGATAACGAAATCTCAGACAAGCAGAGAGATTCCCTTGACGGTAATGATGAGGACGAGGATGAGGATGAGGATGAGAACACAGAGCATGATGATGGTGGCTATGACCACAATGATCATCATGAACATAAAGTGCGTGTAGGTCATCAGACAGTGAAACTGTACGAAGCCCACAAGAGTGGGAGCAACAGTGAGGCTGAAAGCAACTTGTCCCATGACAGAGTAATTTTTCTTTCCATTCTTTTTCTATATTTTTTCTGAGGAAAAAGGATCTGCTGGGGTGACAATCTTGACTTTTGATACTGTTTTGGTAGGTCACAGCTCCTTTTCTTTTCCTTCCTTTTCCCTCTCAAATTGTTCAATACTTCAATTACTTGATTAAGACTATTTGACAGTTCCATTGAGGCATAAACATTAAGGAATGAACAAATGACACAGTATAATAAAAAAACTTACACTGTAAGGGTCCTGTTATGGACCATTCAAAATTGCTGCCATTAGTATCAATCAGTGATGTAAGCCTGCTCGAATCATTTTGATTGCCCAAGGAAAACCTCAAAACAATGTAACCTTAAATTCAAATACTAAACTTGTCTAATGTACCAATCATCCAGTAAATTTTGGACATTCCTGGTTATAAGTTCCCCAAGTATGCTATCATGCAACAATTTTTGGGTATCCCTGGTTTTTTATGATCATTGTCATGCTGATACTGCTACTGTAACAATACATATTACTTACTAACCGGTTTATAATCCATGATTTAACCTATATTTATCATTTAAGTATGAAAACTTGCATGTATTACTTGTGTTGATCTCCTATAGATGCACAGCTCTAAATTTTAGTCATCTAATGCAGGATATTGAAAATAGCAGTTCACGGGTCATACAGCATCCAAAGGTCGATACCATGGAAAAAAAAGTGGTGAGTGTTCTGAATCCCTCTTCTTCCTCTACCTCCACATCAGTTCTACCTGAGGGTACCATTGCAAAGAAAGATATTTCACAGGGCTGGAGCAAGAAACATCCAGCTCCAGTGGAAGAACGAGATGATAGTCAAATTCCACAGTCAACAGCTTCAGCATCTCATGTACCACTCTCCAGAGCCATCAAACTCTCTGACAGAACCAGTGAGATGACACCTAGTGTGAACCGTGCCTCCATGTGGGGTCGTACTTCTGTATGTATACTATGCTTGTTTTACACTATAATATTTCTTAATATAAGAAATCTTAGCACAGTCACCACAGGTTATATTTTTATCAAATGAGTGTTTAAACAAGACAATGAAATTTGCTTCTAATAAAACATGGAAAAATGAAATAGTTCGAATCCAACTTGGTTGTGTTTCAGAGGTAAGAAGATGGTCCCTACATCCAGGGACGGTGTCATTTTTTTTTAAATAGGGTCAAGTATCATATGAATGTTGACATTAATATAATTGATAACATCAAAACTATAATTTTAATCATGGGAGTCAATAATACAACAATTCTTTTTTATGGGGTTCAGATATGAATTTTCTTTATTAAATGTGTGGCTAACACCTAAAATACAACATGTACATAAATGATTGCTGAAAAAAATAAGGGACATTGAACGCAATATTTCGAATGTAATCTGCCTATGCCATACTAATCCTGATTGATACCAAATAGTTACACGCTGTTAGGGACTTTTTCATTAGATTACTGATTCCTTTCTCTTCTTTCAGGCAAGGAAGAATCTTTCAATGGAATCAACGGAGACAAATAGTGATGATGAGTAAGTGATCAGCTGTGGTTTTTGCTAAATGTTTTATTAACTTAATTTTGATGAAGACCAGATGCATATTGGGTGTTGTGCTCCTTGTTCTTTAATGGATAAAAATGTTTTTTTCAAATAAGAGAATTTGTAATGTTATATCTTCACTTTTGTACCCCCTTTCTCTCTCTTTCTCAGAGACCAGGCCATGGTTCAGAAACTTGAGAGCACTAAGATGCAACTCCAGACTAAACTCGTTAAGGAGGTAAGTATGGAGTAGAACTAGGTGCTGGCTTTATTTTAATGGATGTTATTTGTGTTGTTACGCCCCTGCAAATGAGAACTTTTCTAATGCAAAATAAAAGAAATGTCATTTATATGCTTTACAAAACACGAAGTATATTCTTCACCCCTATTCTATCATTGGAAAAAGCTATAGTACCTCCTACATTCTTTGTTTATGACTTAAGAGTTAGGATAGTCTTATGCTCTATGATGGTATTTCCAATTTATATTTGCTGGTTTAACATGAGACATTATTATGAACATTCATATACTTCAAATTTTTTTTTTCTTTTAGAAGAAAGAAAATGCAGCTTTGCTAGCTAGCTTGGAGAGACGGAGGGATGGTCTACAGGAGCAACGGTTACAACTGGAGAAAGATGTAAGTGCTTCCTCCTGTCTAGTATTTACATAATATTCCAATAGTTCCAGTCTTGCTACAAATGGACATTACATAAGGGAATATTTCCCTTCGATCTTGTTAGTTAACAATATACCTTTTGATTGGTAGTCTTGTTCCCTTCCTCATAATAGAAACCTTGGGGTTTTGGTGCCATATCAATAAGGTTTTACTACGCTGGCCCAAACTTGCAAATACTTGACATCTTTGAAACAGAACAGGTTGAAAAGCTGCGAGAGCAGTTGAAGCAGGAGAAGCAACTGAGAACCTTTTTGGAGGCTGGGCTCTCACAAGATGGACAATCTTCTTCTAGTCCTACCGAAGTTGACAGCAAGGTTCTATTTTCTTTTTCCTTTCTTTTATCCTTTTTTATAACTTTATAAATAGTATGCTTCATTTTGTTTTTGGTGGGATATACTCATATGTCAACAAAAATGTGCAATGAAAAATTGAAGTTTTGGTGAGCACATACCAATATGGCATGGTATTTTTTTGGATTTCTGGCTCCATGTTTGTCTCATCCCAATTTAATATCATATTTTTTATATTTCTGGTCCTTTACTTTTGTTTGAGTGCTTTATTCTGAGCTCTACTGATGCTTAAAATGCTTGAACAGCGCTGATACAGTACTGCCCCCCCTCAGCCAGAAATTTGGTCTAAAATTGTAATTTGACTCGTGTAGCCAAAAGGTACCAGTCTGGTTTTAATTTAATTTTATTTTGGGTAAAAGTTATGGGCAGATCTGGAGGCAGTTGCAGTGGAAGAGCAGGAGATATCAACCTTGAAGCAGAAGGTTTTGGATCTGCGTGGTGAATACAATTGCAAGCTCGAAAAAAACTATGCTTCCTTGCGTGATTTTTGCAATCATAA
Organism: Carex pumila; assembly: GCA_033356055.1. NCBI lineage: Eukaryota > Viridiplantae > Streptophyta > Magnoliopsida > Poales > Cyperaceae > Carex > Carex pumila. The sequence goes on from JARJHM010000205.1 coordinate 65,279, forward strand.
ACTCAGCAAAAGTACTGATCTCAAGTAAGATCTCAGCTTCAAAGTGTGTTTGCTAAAATCTTTCAGGCAAGTGTCTCACATATAGAGCTGGTGATTGTTGATCTTACCTGTCCTGACCAGGTGAAGGCTGACCCGATAGGTTTGGTTCACACATGAACCAATTTGTTCTCAATTTTAAGTTTTTATACTAAATGCATCAACTTCTAGTTAACCCGTTATTATTTAGTATTTAGTGTATTACTAAGGAAACCCCATCCACCACAAAACAAATTTGTGCCAACTTATTTAGCAAAGTCAGGTCAAGGTAAATAGTACACAAGCTGCTTCTATGTATACTCAGCATTATACTCCAGTAGTGTGGATTTGAAAATATATGGAATTTAATTAAAATCATTTTTGGATCATTTTTCTTTTCAAAACAGGAACTGCCCAACACTGGAGGATGGCAGGGATAAAATATTTGCGGTATGATATTAAACTTTATTTCATAATTATGTAACTGTTTATGCCTCCCTTAAGCAAACTAGGGAACTGATTTGGCCCACCCAAGGAAATATACCCAATGCTTGCTCATCATAGAGGCCCAAGACCTATCTCTTCAGGCATTCTTTTCTGTTAAGTTCATTCATATAATGTAGTTGCGAGTTACATTAAGGTTGACAGTTGAAATCTATAGGTTAGGAGAACACAGCTTCTGCTGGGGTTTATGCCACAAAAAAAAATAGCCTGAGCCTTCTACTTGAAAAAAAGGAAAGAAAAGTGAATCTATTGATTAGTACTTTGTTCATTCAGGATTGACAAATTTAGTGATGACATTAAGCACTTATGTAGCTTGTTGCATGCTAAATATAATAACATTCACGCTTCATCCGAATTAACATTTTATATGGCTAGGGTTGACTATGGTGTTTAATTGGTATGGCCAGGGCTGGCTGACACTTAACATAACAGGTCAACACTTAATTTATCTTGGGTAGACACTTCAATTACCACTATGTTCGACTACTAGTTGATAGGGTTGTGGGGGGTGGGGGGTAGGACACCTGGTTTGACACCACTGCCTACTGGTGGCAAGCCCTGGGCACTTTTTTTTCCTGGGTAATCAGGAGCACACCTCAATTAACCATTAAAATATTTATTATTAATTATCATAAAAGCTATGTTTGTAAAACCATGTTTTACAGAATAATTTATGTACCTCCATCTAATAAGGTTTAAAGGATATCCTAATGGTTGATATCATCACTATGTTATCCATACAATATGCATAGCCATTGTAATTATTGCTTATTTTTTTGAACCAGGATTTTCTAGATAAACATGGTCCTCCTCGTTCTCTAGAGATACAGGGAACAGATTTGACCAACCAAAACAATAACAGTTCTGTTACTGATGAGCAAGTGAAGAATGGACCTGCTTCAAAATTTAAGAAGGTTTCCTCAGAGCATGAGGTCTGCAATAGCACTTTCTATTCCCTTCCTGTGTTAGAGCTGCTTCAAGTACCAGTGAAATTAGATAATAAAGTATATGAGCAACATAAGTCAACTTGAGCACTTCTCTCAATATATGTTTAATGAAATCATTTTTTTTATAAACAAAAGAAATGATAAGAACATTAAGTGCAAGGATACTGATTAGCAAGCCTGTCAAGAGCTAACTCCAGTACCTTTTCCATTCCTGAAATCTACCTCTAGATTGCAGTCCCTACTAGTAATCAATTGTGACGGTAACCTGTACCAACTTCTGAAATTCAACTGTATTTGACACCATTCTAAACACATTTTTAAATTTATCACTTATTTTCTCACCATTTCTGATTTTCACTAAAAGAAACTGACTTATGTTTGACCCTACAGAGTGTCAAAAGTCATGTATACCCTTGTAAAATGATAAATATCTCATATGTCCTTCTTGAAATGAGAATACCTGATATGCCATTGTTCTCCTACTTTATTACCCCTTTTTTCTTTTACTTTATGAATATAGATAGTAAAGATTGGTTTGTTTGGGTATATTTTTCGAGTAAATGAGGATGTGAGAGTTGTAAAGGCTATTATTTTCTTGTTTAGAAGGGATGTAGTTGATATTACTTATAGTCTGTAGGAGTACGTACATTTCATGTTTTTCAGGGATATTTTTTCAAACTTCTATAGTAGTATACGTTAAACTGCTACTAATGAAAAAATTTATCCTCAGAAGAGGCATCTTCCACCAAAAAGTACCAGAGGAGGTCAGAGCAGTATCAATAGTTCCTGTGGTGAAGATCCCAGTGCCATGCTCAGTACGCCTCCTGAGAAGCAAGCGATTGCTCAGAAGCCATATTCTCTAAGAAGCTATTCCCAAGGTGAAAATTTGAAGAGGGAGACCCCTTTTGCATTGGACTCGATGCCGAAAAGTTGGTCCCAGAAGCACCCAGAGGATTCATTAGATGGACTTGTCGGAGCTACCTCTTCAAAGAAGAGCTCTTCTTCTAGCTCAACCGTAAGTCATTAACTCATTATGCTTGGATTGGGAATCTTAGTGGGGTGACATGTGGAACAACTGAACTATAAGTTATATACAGTTTTGGCAACCTCCTATTTTCAAAAGGTAGTGTGGTCTACAAGGAATTGATAGTCTATATATAGCACTGCAGAGAAAGTGCTGTCAAGAAGCCAGACTCATCAGACTTACCTATTTCATACAATACTTCTTGCACCTCAACCACTGAAAAAGTATCGACGACCCTATCCTTAAAGTGCGAATAGGTCTAAATCAAGCCCAGTTGAGACTCAGCTTTAGCCAACATGCACTTAACCTGAGCCATGTCTTATTTCATAAAAATGATTTAATAATGTGCCCTCAAATGTCCCTTGTGAAGATGATTAAGACCAAGGTAGTCTGGCTGGTCTTCTAATGAATCAATTTCATTTGTTATTTTTTTTTTAATTATAGGATGCAGGGTCTCTTTCACCAGCTGCTAAGGCAAAGCTGACAAAGAGGCTCCAATTTCTTAAGGAGCGGCTGGCCCAACGAGCAGGTGAAAACAGTGGTCTCGAATCTGCAGCACTGCCTCCTCTCCCTGCAAATTTACTATGAATTGTAGAAATCTTTAACTGAATTTGAAGATTGCTTAATGCTGACCTTAAATAGATTGCTTAATGCCGTGAGATATGGGGAAGATTGGCAAAAATGATAGATTATCTATGTCTAGCCACATTGCATTAAACAAAGATGAGTGATTAAATTTTTTTTTTTTTTTGCTTGTATGAGTTTGTATATGGAAGTTATTGGTGGATGCATATTGATTTAGGCATTGATTAAAGGATCTTACACATACAAACTTAAGATTCTTTGTCAGACTCTTATAGAGTACATACATGTATTATATCTTTGCCAAAGCAAAATAAATATTTCTTCTGTTAGTTCACAATAGTATGCATGCAATCAACTTTGTCAGATTATTGCTGTAATAAGTCCATACTAGTTAATAGGTGAGCCTCATATTGTTTCAAAATAGTTTCTGGCTTAACATTTTTATTCTTCAGAATAACTGGTAGAGAGATAATTTCTCAAGTAAAAACTGAAACCCACATACAAGAGTTGTTTGAGTTGTATCCTGGTGTATTTGAATTTTGAAGGACCAAAAGCTTTACCACCAAAAAAAGCCATTGACCACAAAATTCCACTCAAACCAGACTCTAAATCTATCAATCTCTGCCCCTATAGGTTTTCTCATTTTCGAAAACTGGAGGTAGAAAAGATAACACAGGAGCTCATACGAAAAGGCCTAATCCAACCTAGTACTAGCTGTCAAGAACAAGTACCCTATACTCTTGATTAATGATATGTTGGATGAACTAGATGGAGTACACTATTTTCAAAACTTGACTTAAGATCAGGCTACCATCAAATCAAAATGAATCAGAATAGATGAGGCTGATTTGTATAAAACAACATTCCAAACTCATGAAGGGAGGAGAAGAAGAGGGTTGGGGCAAGCTGGTCAAGAGAAACAGTCAAGTATTGAAATTCAATTCTGTGTCTGGCAGTAGGACCTCGAACTTAAATGAGAAACAAAACGTTAAAGGAAAGGTAATAGCTGACAAAGAGGATCCGTGTACTCAGAAAATGAGGTATCAGTCCGTAGAACTGGAGAAGACGTGTAAGCGAACGGTTCATTGACAATTCAAATTATGTTGGAGTTTGTTAGGCCACGTCAGTGCTTTCTGCTGACTTGGCGCTCTTTGGATAATTTTGCTATTTCCTTTACCATTTTATATACTTTCTTTTACGAATTGCATCACCTATATAAGGCTTTAACCCCTGTGTTGTTGTATCGTGATTTTACTCAATGAAATAGGCCAATTGTTTTTAACATTCGAAGTTCTTATTCTTGTCAGACTTTTATCTTTATTTAAAAATTACTCAAAATTACTTGTTCTTTTCTCTTGAGATTGATTAATTCTGCAACTGAGATTGAGGCTCGTTGCAATATCTGTTCGGTTCACCAAACTTTTTTTTTTATATAAAAAATCCGTAGGCTATTGTATTAATTCAAAGAGTTACAAACTAGCTATTACATGAAATTAGACAACGAGTGTCTATAAAAATATTCAGCTATAAAACAAATAAAAATACATAGGGAATATGTGCATCCCGTGGACATAAATCTGATCATTCTTGTCTGATTTTAATGATAAAAAACCTAGTGATTGTTTTACCTGTGTGCATATTTGTCTTGTTTCTTTTGACATATTACACCGTATCAAATCTTTCCTTGCTCAGAGGTAAGTGCAGCAGAGAGGGTACTGAATCAGATCAGACCAGACCAGAAATTGAATCAACCAGATTAAAACAGTCACTACACAAAGGTTCCATTGAAGACACTAACAAATCAGACCAGAAAATAAACCAAATCGAGGCAATCACTCCCCAGAGGTTCCAAAACAGAGCCGCCAGTGTAGAAGTCAGAAAAGGAACTTGTAAACAGGAGTGAGGAGGATGAGAAAGATAGTACAACTACTAGAAAACACAACAAACCAAGCCAACAACAAATAACACACAAATATATAAAATACTAACTATATGTACAGGTTCTTTCATCCACTCTTCTATTACCAAAGAGAAAAATAAGAACTCAAGAAAAAGAAAAGAAGAAAAAAAAAGGCGAACCGCTTATTTTAAAGAATAAAAGTCTCCAGAATAAAGAGCAATGATCAGATCTAATTAGCAGAAGCACTGAGAACGATAGCCAGATCTATTAAGCAATAATCAGATCCTTAGACGAAAAACATCAAGTTGATAGTCAAATCGATCAGACAAAAGTTCAAAAGCATCTGCTCTGCTCAGGTAAGAAAGAGACGAAAGGTGGAAGCGGAAGATAAAGGTAAGTATGAGAATGGAGATGAGCTTCTGCAGGGGCGGATCTACTGTAGCACAGGGGGGTTAGCTGCCCCCTGCTGGATTTTTAAAGATAGTACTAAAAATCTGATTTTTGGACCTCTGCTTCTCCCTGGAATTCAAATTGTCTCCTGTAGTTCATTTTGGAATTTTAATAGACTGAACGGAGCCCATATAAACTCTGAGCGAAAGAAATTAGCGGAACCAAATAGGCGCTGATCCCAAATAGCAAAAATTAGTTGAACCAAAATGTTGATTTTTTTTTTAAGTAATTTTGGATTTTTATTATATTGATTAATATTTTTTTGTTATGTTAAATTGTATCCGATAAGCTATTGAGTTTGAACCCAATAAACTATTTGTATCCAATTATTGTTTCACCCTGACAAAAATTCTGCATCCCCCGTGGACTTCTTGAGCTACTGAAATCACCCGGCGATTCTTTTTTTTTTTTGCTCACCGCTTAAGCGGGAAGGCGGTCGCTATTTGTTCGGCTTGGTTCACCAAACTTGAGCGATAGCACTGACTTGGCTCCAATTTCGGAGGTTTGCAAAATATAACTCAATTCATTTTAATATGAAATTAAAGCCTAGGATAACCAATGAAGACATGAGTTTGACTCGAATCTCCTCGTCAATTTAATACCCCATAAGCCCACTATTGCTCTAGGCCTGATTTGGGCCTTAACCCAAGTAATATTCAGCCCGAATTAATCCGCGTATTTTTCTCCCATGATGAGTCAGAGCCTGGAATCCGTCTCCTCCCAGGTACCTGACTCAAGTTAATTATAACTAGACGGTTAAGATTAATCCCAGCTGGGACCAAGTCAATCCAGTGCATATATAAACTATAAGGAGTTTGTTTTGAAATTTGTGCCAAGCTAGTATAACGGTCCTGGACCGTCCGTTTGTAATACGCTTTGGTCAGGTACCTGGGGTGATCCGAATTGGCAGAGCCTGACTGAGATATAGCGCCACTACTTTATCCACTGCTTATCGTCTATCGTGCGTGCCACTGGACTCCGCCATGGCTTCTCTCCTATCCCTTTCTCTTTCCTCCACCCCCACTCAAGCCAAATTTGTCAGACACCTTCTTTCGACCTCATTTACGGTACTCTCTCTCTCTCTCCCTCTCTCCTCCGAGGCTCGGTACTTTCTTTCAACTTCTAACTTTTCCGTTATTCTTGCACAGGGAAATGCAGTAGCCATCTCGCGTTCTCTTCGACCCCTAAGGAAAAGCAGTAACACTCCATCACTAATTGTGCATGCATGGATTACGCGGGAACAAAAAGCAGCAACTAGAGCCAGGGATGACTCGGGGAGGTTGAGGCTGGATAACTTAAGGCCACAGGTGGGGTCGAGGAAAAAACCGAAGAGAAAAGGAAGGGGTACTGCTGCTGGTCAAGGCAACAGCTGTGGCTTTGGTATGCTTAATAATCAACTATTAAAGTTTCAATCTTCGTCCTAACTTCCAAATTTACTTTATGCCCAGTATGAGGGTAAATTCAGTTTCCATTGTAGCAGAAATGGACATTTTAGAGTTAGGCTGACGGCATTTATCTAGGATTATTACATATTAGAGCTTAATTGCACAATTTAGGTGTTGAATGAGTCTTAACTACAGAAAAAGGATTAGCCTCCAGGTAACAAGCCACAAACAGCACAGTGCTTCTTATGTTTTCCATTGTAGCCTTTCTCAAGTTAATATTTTTTACCCTTATCTCCTCTTATTTACAATGGAATAATGGATTAAAGGTTCAGCATCAATTTATGAGCTATAAATCATATAAAGCAATTGGCTGATAATAATCTCTCATGAAAAGTAGCAAGAATTTTGTGAGCCCTGCAATATTAATAGAAAATATATCGTATGTTAATACAAACAATTTTTGTTAAACAAGCAGTATACTTTATTCAATAATCAATAATTAATGATGATCTTTCCTTTTCGGTGTTGATCAATCATTATTTGAATATTTGTTTTGTGTCCTTAATAGGTATGCGAGGCCAGAAATCACGGTCCGGTCCCGGTGTCAGAAAGGGATTTGAAGGAGGGCAGATGCCTCTGTACCGCCGTCTCCCCAAGCTTCGTGGTATTGCTGGAGGTACTGTTATTCTTCCTAGACGTGAAGATATTTTGAAATAATTTGAAATAATTCAGTAATTTACTATATCGGTGATACTTTTTGGGCTACCATAAACTATACCTAAATTGAATGTGTGAAAGCATACCAAGGTGCAAGATTCTGCAGTGCTTTCTTGTCATCATTTTAATCTATTTTTTCTAGGATTGTTTCTGTGCTCAGTATACGAGTTGTGGCAACATTCCATTAGATTGAGGTTTGGTTGGTCCACTTTGGGCTTAATAAGACTTGTACCTGTTGAGGGGTAACTGAGGGTTAATCTTGAATTATAAATATGGACCCTTTTTGTGAGCAATACAATGCCTGCATATCTGGCACCATATCTTACTCAAACCTGAAGTAACCAGACACCATTTGACTGGACCAGTGACCCATATTTCTTAAAGCAATCCCAATTAGAAACCAACCTGATCTGAGCCCTCTTGGCCTGACTTATTTGCCCCTCTTGGAGCAGGAGACAACCTCAACTCAAATGATAACAATAAGCAATGCATTGTATTATTGCAGGATTGAGGTTTTACTATTTTTCTTACTTTAACTATGCATATAAACAAACCACAATGGATGATATAACAGTCTAAGCTTATATATTTCTAGGGATGAAGGTTGGTTTACCAAAGTATGTGGCTGTAAATCTTAAAGATATAGCTGATCTCGGGTTCAGGGATGGAGATGAGGTCTGTCTCGAGACTCTGAAGGCAATAGGCCTGATCAACCCATCTGGTAGAGAGAGAAGGCTCCCATTGAAGGTACATAATTCAACTGATGTGGACTAGTATTTTAGCACAAGTCAGGTATAAGTGTCAAAACTTCAATTCAGGTGGTAATATAAAACTCAGGCATGCTCATACTGGTGTATCTATTGATGTCGGCCGAAATCATACTTATTATGGTTCTGCTTTTGGGTAGCAAATATTTTCTTCCCTCTTAAGCAGACATTTCTTCTCCCACAGGAGGTGCTATTGTCTGATAAATGTTAACTTTTGTTTGCATTTTTGGCTAGTAAATCATATTTTAGGGTAGTCCTGGCTTGTAGTTATACAATGACATGGAAAGAGTCAAAAACTATACTTCTGTAGAACCTCAGAATTCTCATATATTGGATGCTTGTCAACTCCACCATTATTACCCATGTGGGTTCACATTTTAAGTAATGAGGGTCCCGTTGACCCCTGTAACAACGCAAATATGATCAAGTAAATTACCATAGTATTCATATTTCAACTCTTTCCAAAGAGACAGATTCTTTAAAAAAAGAAAAAAGAGGATAACATAATGCATAATTGTGGAAATGAGAGCATCTGATGTTTTTGGTCATTCTGCACAGTATAATGGTACTTTTACATTTTGCTAATTATACATGATACTTGATGTTTGGATATGCTGCTAAGCTTAAACAACATTTTCTTATTCTTGTAATGGTTAATTTGCTAGTCCTTCCACATTTTTGTGACTGCAGATAAATAATCATTTTTAATGTGTGCCATATTGTTTCTTGCAAATCTTTTACAGCATACCAGCTTTATACAGAGCGTTTTGTTAATTTGTATTGAAGGATTTCCTCATGCTACATTGCTGTTCTTGTACTATTTTTCACTTGTGTAAAAATAGTAAAATACATTTCAAGGTTATTTTAGTCTACTGTGTGTTCATCATCTCGTTTGTGTATTGCTTTTTGTTTGCTAAAATCAGATATTAGGGGATGGGGAGTTGAAAGTGAAATTGCATGTCAAGGCAAGGGCATTTTCGTCTTCAGCAAAAGAGAAACTGGAGGCAGCAGGGTGTACCCTGACTGAGTTACCCGGACGCAAAAAATGGCTCAAACCATCAGTTGTGAAGAACATCGCCCGTGCTGAAAAGTATTTTGCTGCCAAAAAAGCATCTGGAACCAAGGAGGTAGAGGATTCAGCGTAGATTCTCCATCCTTGTAGAGTTTCGTTATTTTCCTAAGTGCAGCTTTTTTGTTATATGAAGAATCATTTTTTTTTTTTGATAAATATTTTTTTGTCATTAAAATAGTTCGTTCTTCCATTTCATAATACGCCAAATCTAGTCTTAAAAAAAGATCGAAGATTCCCATAAATGGAAATTTAGGCCTATAGCAAAATTATTCTGTTTCAAAATGATTCTCTGTATTTATTCTCTTTTCTCCTCCGTTTTCTAACTTTAAATTTCTTTCTTATATGAAGAATTAGTTTACTCATTTATCGTGGATGTCGACATTATTGCACCAGTTTTGAATTTGTCTTGTACCTTAACCAGTTCTATATAGGTAGGGATTTTTTTTTCCCCTCATGTTGAATAGTTTATTGTGTAAACATTTCCTCTGTGATAACACGTGGAATTAGAAAGTCAGCAAATGTCTATCCTCCACACTATTTTTATTTGTCATTATAATTCAATGTTATTTAGTCCACCACTATGCATTCTGATGCAGGGTGGTGTGCGTTCTTTTAACAATTCTCAGCAAAAGAAAGAACACTTAAAAAAAAAAAAGGAAAACAAAAGAAGAAAAAAAACCCAAAACAAACTATATTAGTAATATGCCTGGATATAAAAATAAATAATATTTGTTTTTCTTGCATCAAGTTGTGTAGTTGGAGAACAGAAGAGAAACTATATAGGCCACGCATAGGTGAGCCAAAATTATTTGAATTGTTGATAGTGTAGTTAATTAATTTGGTCTCCGTGTCTCTTTCGAACTAAATACTCCAGTTATTGACAAGTAAAGCTAAAACTAGCTAGCTGTAAAGCATAGAGCAGTAGCGACAATTAATAGTATAGTATAATTAGTTAACAAGCACATCTTCATAATGAGATTTAATTTGGAGACGGTTGTGACTTTACGAGTATGTGTTTCTGTGAGACTTAACAACACGTTGCCATCTTGGAATATATATGACAATGTGTAACTGCATGTACAGATATGCATTTATCAGATGCATGCATGTCATTATGATAGTCCACACAGAAATATGAAAGAACGGTATAAAATGTGCTAATAATTTCGTTATTTAATTTCTGGTACATTTTGGTTGGAACATAATATAGAATTAGTGTAATATATCCACAAAACATATATAGACCACTCGAGAAAAATCTCTCATTTTGAAATCTGAAAGAGGCAACCAAACCCAAACTGTGCGCTACTACGTACTACTATTTTATGGCAGCGAATTATGGTCAAGGCATAGAAGATATCTCCGTATTTTATATATGTGCATGTGCAATATACTCAATTATGGGGACTATATAAAAAGATGCGGTGTGATATATATATATATTATTGAATTTGAGATTTCAATTTTTATAGTGGAAGAAACGCGATTTTTTTTATTTCGCTGTAGTAGTGTGTCCACATCGATACGTAGCATGAACATGAGTACTAATTAATGGAACCCGTATCCACTCAGGTATTGCATCATTATTGTAGAGGATCACTTACTTTACGGTTTGAGATTAAATCTCAACCGACTTGGGATTCAGGTCACTGTAGGGGGCCCCATTTTTTGGCTTTGAGATTCGTGCCAAGTTAAAAAGTACGGTTCAGATCTAGTAATTGTAAAAGATTCCCTTATCAGGTATTGGAGAGGATGTGAATTCTAATTAATGTGTATCCCAATCAATCATTTTCATCTATGTTTTCTCAAGTGCAGAGCACCAGGACATACTTGGAATAATACTTCATATTTGCTTCTACGCCTTCATAACCTGTTATCAGTTTGCACAAATGAAAAAAAATATTATTGCTCAAGGTGAACACTAGTTGTTTTTTTTTTTTTTTCCTGAAAATACTGATAGAAGCTACCAGTTGTGCATTAATAAAGAGTAAACGTTCCATCCCTAGTGTTAATATCTCATATTACACACTAGCATCAGCTCACCAATTACATTTGGATCTCTCTATACCCGCGGTTTACATTGTTACCGGTTCTTATTGACATCTCAATTGCTTAAAGATGAACTAGTATGGTGTCTATGTGTTGCAACATAAATATATTACTAGTATCATACCCGTGCGTTGCAACAGGAACATATTATAAGAAACAAATATATTAATGAAAATAATAATTATCTAAAAATTAAAACACATGCTAATAAAAAATTTATATGATTCTGTATTTTTAATTAACTTTAATTATGATCTTTGATATCAATTTGATGATGTGATATTTTTTTATTTTTAAGTACCAATGATATCAAATAATAGCTCGATTCAAATCTAATATCAAATATCATACAACAATTCAATATCAACATATAATATGATATCAAAAATCATAAATGAAAAGTGTTATCGTGTGTATGTATAGGATATACACACACAAACATTATAAGAAAAATATATATTCACATACACATTCCAATTTATATTCTTCTTTATTTCCAATTTAGAACACACACACACATTGATATATTTTATATCAGAAATATATTCTAAATTGCCCACACCAATATGTATAGAAACAAAGAAAGAGAAATAAGAAAATAAAAAAAAAAAAAATTTCATTGTGATATGTATAGAAATGAAGAATGAAACAATAAATAAGAAAATTGAATGTAGAGTCTTCTTAATTAAAAAGGAGAACTATGGAAACAAAAAAAAAATAAGGAAACAGATAAATATATTGCTAAATTTCAAAATTTATTCAATTTTAATTGCAATGTATCGTGTGGCAGCATATGTGATGGGTTTGTTTTTAACTAAATTTAGGCTTCTATACATAAAACAGATGTATTTAATCAAAAGAAGACAAAATATGTAATTGGTGAGCTGAGATCAAATTCGAAGTTTCATATCTCAATCGTAGTCATTGGCAGATCGAACACCTAACATGCTTAATAATAGAATAGAGATAAGAGAACAAAAAAACTCATACAACATGACATATTTGCATAAAAAAAAATTAAATGATAAATGACATTTCTTAAATGACATCTACATAAATAATATTCTTTAAATGACATATTAAATGGCATATATTTTTTTATTTTATCTTTTTGACACATTTTCATAAAAAATCTCAAACAAAATGCCATACTAAATAACAAATAACATTACTTAATTGATATAAAAAATAGAAAGAAATGAAGACACAATCCAATTAATTCAAAATTTTCTTAAATGACATTTAAAAAAATAGAAGAAAAAAATCACGACCAATCAGAAAAACGATACAATTTGCATGTGATGAGTATGTGTCTAAATACATTTAGACTTCAATACATAAATATATATATATATAATATTTGATCGGAGGATTGATATTCAATCCAAAATTTTATCTTTTAATCAAAGCCGTTGATAGATCAGAACATTTACATGATTAATATAAGAATGGTAGAATATTGCATATTTTGACATTTGATTAAGCACAAATGAGAATCAAAATCTCACAATTCACTCCAATACATACACTAAATTTAAAACATATTATAATTACCTCCTACACGAAGAGCAATAATTTAATCACTCGTCTTCTTTATTTTGCATAAGTTTTTTAGTAATTGTTTCTCGAGTAAATGAGCAAGGTTAAGTTCATCATTAATTCCTAATTAACGACAAATGATACACTATATATGCCAATTGCCAAGTGGTAAGATACTAGTTAAGATATTTTTCACGAGGTCATTGATTACTTCCATAAAACTAACATAATGTCTGGACTCTGGACTATGTCACTGCGTGCTTTCCATTGATTGACCAAAAATTCCATCTTTCTAGAACGTTCAAAAATACTTGAAAGACTTGAGTTCATGCTTTCAGAGGCGGAGGCAAAAAGGATGAATGAGTCAATTGGAGTAAGGCTGGGGTGCTATGGATAGCATAGAGGCCTCTATGCTATAACTCAATATTTAAGTTTTTAAAATTCAAACGGTCGATTCGAACCATTCATCTTATTCTCCATATTAATATCTACTTGGAGACCAAATTTTATAATTTTCTGAATTTTTTTACTATTTATTAAGCCACTTTGAAAATCGCTAATCCAACGGTTTTACTGTTTTGTGCAGCCACCGTTGGATCAACAATTTTGTAAAATACTTAATAAATAGTAAACAAATTCAGAAAAATGTAAAATTTGGTCTCCAAGCAGATATTAATATGGAGAATAAGATGAACGGTTCGGATCGACCGTTTGGATTATGAGAACTTGAATATTGAGCCGTAGCATAGAGGCCTCTATGCTATCCATAGCACCCAAACCTTACTCGGTCAATTGATATCCATATTGATTCAAAAATTTGTCTTTATGTGTGATTTTCTATATAACTTAAAGTAAAATGTTATGAATACTGTAAAATTGATCTTCATTCTCAGTATTAAAATTGTATATGATTGACTTTTATTCATATTTGATCCACATTACTTGAAAGTCTGACTCCGCTCCTATGATACTTCATATTATTATTGTTATTATTATTTTTTTTAGAAAGATGGTGGTCTAATATTTGATCAAATTAATTTTAATAACTATAAAAGACTTCACATCCATATTTCAGACATGCGATCTTCTACATAAAAATAGGGAGTATTTCATATATACCACTCAAAAATTGTAAATTTACGTATTTACCATCCAAATTTCTATAATTACATATTTACCATTTTAAAATCTAACAACTCACATATTTACCCAATTAATCAAAAAATGAGATTGATTAGGTTTAAGATTATATAAAGTATAATTAATAAGTTATTTAGTCTCTTTTCATTCTCTGCCTCATTTCTCCTTTGCGCACTAATTTTTCTCTTGTCTTTTTTGACATAACTTTCAATTTTCACTTAAACTCTTCTCATCTTGTTTCTCCCACTTAAACTCAAAGAGAATGGGCAGCATACTTAGATTTAAGAATTCAAACTCCAGCTTGACCGTCTAAAAACAAAGTAATTACTCCAACTTTTCAAACAAAATAACTCATATTGAATTCGACGATGATATCGCAATCCGTTATCAAAGTAGTAACTGAGTTTTATTACTGGCTCAGTTTGAAATATATATTTTTACAGGTTCAATAACTCACAGGATTTAAAACTTGAAATCCAGAGGGGAGCAGTTACCCCCCTCCCCGTGCTACAGTAGATCCACCCCTGTGCATGAAATAAACCAACTTACAACAAACAACAGATATGTACATTCAATACTACAATGATTGAACCTATTTATTGGTGCAGCAGGGCAGAGTTTTATTACAGGTTCTCCATATATAGTATAAGTTATTACCTCATTTTCATTGAGTTATTTCTTTGAAAGCTTACACTACAGGAGCAGAGTGCAAAAATTGACATAAGGTGAAGTAGCAATTTAAAATTAAGGTATATGTTACCATTAACTTTTAATACTAAGAATATTATTGTATATTTCAAATATATATATATATATATATATATAGGGTAGGGTCTGTCTAAATTGTTGCTGGTAGCATTTCAGCAGAGGGGTTGCTGGGGCTATATTTAGCCGTGTAATGTTCAAACAACAAATCCAAACCATTAGATGTTTAATATATATTATAGTCTACTTGGAGACCAAATTTTACATTGTTTGGAATTTTTTTACTATATATTAAGCTGGTTTGAAAACCGCTGATTTCAGTAAATTTCTGCAGTATTGAAATCAGCGTTTTTCAAACCAACTTAATATATAGTAAAAAAATTCCAAAAAATGTAAAATTTGGTCTCCAAGTAGATTATAATATATATTAAACATCTAACGGTTTAGATTTGTTATTTGGACTCTGCCCTGCTACACCAATAAATAGGTTCAATCATTGTAGTATTGAATGTACATACCTGTTGTTTGTTGTAAGTTGGTCTATTGCATGCACAAAGGTGGATCTACTGTAGCACGGGAGGGGGGGGGACAACTGCTCCCCTTTGGATTTCGAGTTTTAAATCTTGTTTGGATAGAGAGTAGAGGAAGGAATGGGAGGTAAAGAATAGAAGGGAATGGAATGGAATAGAAAGGAAAATTAACATATTTAACATCTTCGTGTTTTGATGATTAATGAGAGAAAATAAATTTAACTTTTCTTTTCATCTTATTTCTTGTTTGGTTGATTAACATAAAATTTAGGAGGTTAATGAGAAATTCGGTGACTATTGTAGGTTTGAGGAAAAAATCTTGTATGAGAATTATATATGTAAGATTTATGGTTGGGTATTTGTATCATTTTTTCTAAAAATATTTGTAATAAAATTTATTTCCATCTGTTACCCCTCAATTTGAGAGAGAACCCGATTTTATTAATTATAATGATAGAAGGTTAAACTTTTCACCTTCTGTACCCTTCACCTCCGACGTAATTTTATCAACCAAACACAATTCAACGGAAAGTTTTGGTTCATTTCCATTCCCTTCCTTCCTATACTCTCCATCCAAACAAAGTGTTAGTGGTGATTTATTGGTACTGATCAACTTTGCCTCTCTCTGAAAATTTTTTTGCCCCCTCTAGATGTTTGATTTGTAATTCGGGTTAAATTTAGTGTTAAAATTAAAATAAATTTCTTGAATTATAATTGGTAATATTAATTATAAGTTATAAGATCATAAATTATAAATCAGTGTATTGGAAAATATAAGTCAAAACATTATTTTTTTATCGAGTATCCAATTAGTTAATGGGTTAAAATCCGATTCGATATTTTTTTAACCCCTCCCCCTCTCCCCCTGACGAAAATCCTGGGTCCGCCCCTGTGTATGCATATACATAACGATATGCAGGCATATATTCAGCAAATGAGATCTTAATTATATTGATTTTCATGCATGGGTAGCGTTGGATATGATATTAAATTAATCTTAATTAATGACTATTATATATAACATGGATTGGCATTCTATGCGACACGATTCTCGAGGGAGTTTTTGGCGAATTTGAACCAAACGTACACAATGGGGGAAACATTGGTGGACATCTGGTGGTTATTCAAGAGAGGACGCACCAAGTCAGATAAAAGGAAATGAGATATAGCATGGTCAGCAAGGATATGGATGCTGTGGAAAGAAAAAAAACAGAAGAATTTTCGCAGGAAAGATAAAACTACCAACTCTGTGTTGATAAATGAAACAATGATGAATTTTCACAATTGGAAAAACTTTGTATAGTATTAGAGGTAGAATAGGGATGAGGACCTCACGAGAAAAGCTACTAGTGGAGTTTTTTAAAATAGCGTGATGTATATACTATACGATGTAAACTCTTATTTTTTTAATCAATACATCTGTTGACCGACGTTTTGTCGACAACATTCAAAAAACATGAATTGGCATTCGTGCTATTTGTTCGTTAATTTCGCCCAATTAATTTCTCTTAATTATAGTTATGCATGGCAGCAAATGCATGCTAGACTTGATGGAGAAGCTTTACTTTACCAGGTCAAATTTAACTAGGTTTTCACCCAACTTGAAGTGTGCGTAAGAACTTTAATTAATCGATTTTTCAACAAATTGTCTTCTATCAAATAACTTTGTGTAGGCAATTAAGAGCGCTATTTCAATGTGATTCGCAGGCGATTCCAAAAACTCTAGTACAGCTTCTGACTAAATATACATAATTAAAATTTCAATATAAATAATTAAAAATTTTAAATTATAGAATTGGTTTAGCTATCTTTGATTAAGCCTTAGATTTTTCCCGACTCAAAGAGTAGAGTAGGCATTCAAAGACACTAATTTTAAAAAAATCTTTAATTAATCTAAAAAAAAGTGTAATATAATTTTGTCTTATATTTTCGTTGGATCATTTAACTGCTAATTAAAAGAGGCTCACTACTGAGAAATTGCATTCATATATAGCTTATTATTATATGAGAAATGTTCCTGTATCCCGAGCCACCAAACCCGAGCCTGTTCCCGAACTGGTTTAACTGGGTTTAACCGTCCGCTAATAACGGTAATTTATTAATTTTTTATTAATTAACGAATTTTTGTTTTAACGCATTGCAGTTTTACATTTATTGCTTTAAATGTTAGCTTTGCATGTTTTTGTCTTGCGCTTTAATTTCGTGGACAGTCTGTTAGAAACAGTTGTAATCACCAATCCCCGAATTAGTCCCCCAGATTATTAATGGTCCTCAATTCATTAATTAACTACTTACTTGAATGTACTTTAAAGTACTTTAAAGTACAATTTAAACCCAGTTAGCTCGGGGACGCGATGGGGGATTGGTTCTAATTTTAATTATGCAAATTAACAGCTTTTTATATTTAATAACTAAAAATACAGTCTCCATTTTGAACAAGTAATCCATTAAATGAAGAATTTTCAATGTTTGTAAACACAAGTTTATATGCTTTAAAATATATTTGAAGAATAAGTTTTAAAATGTGTTTGTAAACACAGGTTTATATATTTGTAACACAGATTTTTTAATTTTTGTAAACACTGGTTTATATGCTTTAAAATGTGTTTGTAAACATAGGTTTATATGCTTTACACACAGGTTTATATGCTTTAAAATGTTGTTTTCTTGCCAGTATATATTGGTTTACTTGCACAGGTTTATATGTTTTACACACAGGTTTATATTGTTTTGTAAACAATTGTTGTTTCGAAGTAGTAGTTTCATTGTTATTTAATAGAGTTTTTACATGCTTAGAAATTAGCATTGTTGGGACAAGTTCTAAATTTATGATTGTTTCGAAGTAGTAATTTTATTGTTATTTAACGGAGGTTTGCATGCTTAGAAATTGTAATTGTTGGGGTTTTGACTAACATAAAATAATTGATGAGGCTGCTAACAATTGTTGTTTCGAACCAGTAGTTTCATTGTTATTTAATAGAGCTTTGCTTGCTTAGAACTAGTAGTTTTGACTAACATAAAATTCAGAGCTGTAAACATTTTGGTGGGGGACACGCTCGGGTATTGGTACAAATTTAGAGCTTTAAATTTTATGCTCAGGGACGAATTCGGGGATTCATTTTTATTTTAAAAAATGAAAAATTAACTCATTTACAATGAAAGTTAAACACTTGAACGTAGTTGTTTAAACGATTTTCTTTATATGTTTAAATTATCCGATTGTTTCACTGCATTTGGTGGTGCCTTTGTTAATTTTTTTAATAGAGCATTTTTCTCTTCATGCAGCAAAATTATGTATAATAAAGAAAAATTGATACTGTTATTGCGCTGTATAAAGTAAAAACTTGATCTTTTTATCGCCGACATTCTAGAAGGTTGGAGAACGCGTGCGAGTACTTTGTTTGGAGTACAATTATCAGCTTCCTTATTATATTGAATAGATATAATATAGTTGCGTGTGGAGGCTCACTTTTAAGTATAGAGCAATCCATAATTTGTTAAAACTGGAGAGAAAAAAAAATAATTTATTGTTTTTTATTATTATTTTATTAGAAAAAAAAAGGTGTGAAAATTCAAACGTGTGCTTCCGAGAAGATTTCGCTGGAGCAAACCACCAACTTTCGGCTGTCTAGAGACAAGTTGCTGCTCGTTGTTGCCAGCTAGTGTTCCCTTAAATATAATTGAATCAAGTCAACTAACTATATCAGCAAATAATCTTTACTGTATACCTAATCTAATATAAATGATAAATCATTTATTTCAAAATTAATAAGTTGATATGTAAATAATTAAGATGAACGTCTAATCATCAATTTTATATCTAACTAAAATAACATCTCCAATAATAAAGTATCTGCATTAATTGGTACAAGCAAACTAATGAATTTCAATTATCAGAAAATCTCTGAGTTACACTAAAGATCTTTCATTTTTTTTAGGTAAAGGTTTGAGATCAAATTATTCAACTATTTAATATTTATAAATGATTCTCTTATGAATTTCAAATCTACGACATCTCATTGTTCTACACGAAGAGCAATACATTTGTCACTATATCAAAGACTGGTTTAGAGACCTTTTATTTTTAAGAGCAGTAACTATCATAATATTATGAATGATACCAACTACATACATCCAGTCAAGGGTTAATTAATTGATGTTTCTCCTGTAGCCTGTATATATAGAGTTGAAGGCTTGATGCTATCTAGTGGACCAAAATTTCCCTGCATCTGTGATGAAGATTAATTAAAAAAATACAGTGACAACAACCACAATAAATCCTGGATAAATCAGCTCAACTAACAACTGTCCCTTGAATTTATTAGTCCCAACGCTATGGTGTCGAGTGTATACTAAAAAATATAGATAAAAGACTCTCCATGCACCGTGCATGGTCCGGTTCTTTATCAATAGTTCTGATTCTCTCAAGTTTGTAGAAATGGAGAGACCAGTAGTTTTTCTAATTCTATGTATCCTGTCAAAATTAAGTTGTGTGGTCATGTGGTTATGCATACATCTAATTTGTGCAATCTGAATTTCCAGCAACTGACAAAAATAAGATTATTTGCAATTTGGATTTTCCGATTTTAATATGTGATGGTTTCATCTCATATAGCTGTTAAACGCATCCATTTTGGTGTCAACTGGAGATGGAAGAGTTCGATGTTCTTCCGGTCTTCTAGAAGACGGAAAAAAAACAGCAGGGTCTATCAGTTTTAAATCCGTGTCCCGGCCGTATCGTACTCCCTCAATTAGAAAGGAACAATCTGGTTTTAGTCCCAATCAAAATGAAATTTGATGTCTGCTCTAAATATAAGAGATTTATTTTGACATTTTGTGTCAGAGTTAAAAACAGTCAGAATTTTGAAAATAATTCTACTTATAATATTTAAGGGATTTGAATTCATCAGTTTTCGAGATCGATGCAACTGTAGCGGAAAAAAAAATCGAATTTTGAAATTCTATAAGATTAAAACAAATGTGTTTACAATATCAATATTACAACTCGTCAAAAAATAAAAATAAAAATAAAAATCGTTTCTCTAATAATATGTATAAAGAAAAAAAATTAGTATCTTATAATTATTTATACATATTTCTATTTAAAAAACTTAATAATTCAAAAATATCAAAATAAGAATGTTATATCATTTTTTATGCATACATATATAAAAAATTATGATATTTTTGTTTTTGTTTGGATTGACAATAAAAACATCGTCATCTCACTTGCGAATAAGTTGAAAAAATACTGATCACGTAACAATTGCAATTTTAATCGTAAGAATGTTTGAACAATTACTCATTTAGAAATCTACTCAAAGTGACATAGTTGCTTTCAAGTACTACTTTTAGCTGTATTATATCAATTATTAGTTATGAAGGATTTATAGAGCGGTTAAATAGTCTATCTATTAAATGTTATGAAAGATTATTAGAACGGTTAAATAGTCCATCGTAAGAATGTTGAACAATTATTCTATATATGTTATGAAAGATTATTAGTTACATTATCGTCTTGTGACTCTTGTCTCGTATAGAGTTATAGAACGGTTAAATAGTCTATCTATTAAATTTTTCTATAGGTAAATATAAATAGTTCTCATTAATTTGAAGCATCAACTAATAAATCATCCACTAAATTGAAATTAATCCTAGTAAATATTCGTTAAAAATACATGAATAGTTCAAATATAGTAGGAATTAATATTTCATAAAGTTAACAAATAGAAGACACTAATTTCAGAAGGGAACTCCCTTAACTTCTACTACACACATAAAGATAGTTAAAAGCCTTTGAACACAGCATGCTTATATATGATACAAAGACCCCAATTAACTTTTCCTTAAAAATACATAAATACTTTAATACCATAATTAGAAAGATTCTCGTGTCATTTAAGTAGTAAATTCTCCAAGCAAAATTAAATGCACATCTTACATATCTGTAAGTCGAATACTGAATAATATTGCTTACATTTCGTTTTTTTATTCATTAAATATACTCTCTTTTTTCCAAGTAAGAAATTAGACTACAGGATTTTGAACATATAGTACTTGTGAACAAAAATAAAAATATTGGACGTACAATAACATAAACTTGTGCATTCAAAAGTATATTAAATTAATAGACATGAAGTTGTCAAATATTTAAAAACAATTTTTTTTTAATAAAAGTAGGTAGATTCCACCAATTTTCTATAGAAAATCAAGCGTTTGGGAATTGATATCAAACCACTGGTATCACACACCTTACAAAAATCAACCTAAGATATTATATCATCTAAGCATTCTTAAAGCAATGTCAATTAACAATAAAACAACTATAAAATGCAAAACAAAACACCATAGCATTGACTACTAAGAAGATTAACAAAAAAAACATAAAAGTCCTTCATTTTTTAGGATATGGATTACTTTTAGTCTATATCTCCTCTGGGCCTCTTCCACCTAAAAGAGGCAGGACTTCTTCCTGCTGAATAGCCACCTCTAAACTCTCATGTATGAGAAAGGAGAGGTAGCATAATTGGCTAGAAAAATGTCCTAGAGTTGTTATATCCAAAGGTCGAGAGTTCGATTCCCTCTCACAAACTTTGGTAGCTACTACCAAGTTTTCAAAAAAAAAAAAACTCTCATATATCATCAATCCATCAAAGCTAATTGAAAGACTTGAAACATCACTAGATAATATTAAAGAAAGTTTAAGTTTAGAGCCATCATTTCTAGAATTAACCCAAAAATTTGTCAAAGATAGAATTTGAACCCCAACATTCTTCGGTGTAGTTCTAACCCCTTGAAAACAAAGTTTGTTTCTAACTAACCATATTGTCCATAGCACAACACCCTTTACTAACTCTACCAATAATGCATCTTTCAAAGGAACACACCTACCTATAAACCATAAATCCTCTATAGATAAGCAATCATACTCAAAGTTATTATAATTTGCAATTCAAGACCATATATACTTAACAAAAGGACATTTAACAAATAAATGTGAAGTAGGCTCCCCACAAAATAAGCAACTCACATTCCCTTGCCAACTTTTAATACTCAAATTTATCCTTGTTAGTAGTTTTTTTTGCTTAAGCAACTACAAAAATATTCTAATTTTAAATGGAATTCTACTCTTCCATATTGTACAAAACTTCTCATTTTTAATACCACCATAATTCAAACATTGATACAAAGAGTGAACAGTAAATATAGAACTTGAAGTCCATCTCCACTTCAATACATCCAACTCACATATATGCAATCTAACTTGTTGTAACATTGTTTGTAATTCGTATCACTCTTCCCTAAATGTTTCCACTAATTGTTGTTTAAATTCTAAAGTAATAGTACCTCGTTCAAAAACCTGAGCTACTAAAATATTAGGGTTTTTCACAGTTAAAAATAAATTAGGAAATACACTATTAAAGGGGATATCTCCCCACCATCTATCTGTCCAAAAACTTATATTTCATTAAACTCCCAAAACCTTTTGAAATTCAATATTTACTATATGACTAATTTTAAAAACACCTGCCCAAAAAGCAGATAGTCTACTCCCCGTTCCTTGGTTGCCATATTTTGATTTGAGAATAAATTTTACCCATACTCATCTAGTCGAATACAATACAGATAGGGTAAACGGTTAAAAGGGTATCACTGACCCCCCTAATAATTTTAGCTAATTTTGTCACTGATTCTTACACTAAATCGGAATGTAAAGGAGTTGACTTCTTTACCTATCCTCTATTTAGTGCTGCACCTTCCCCTCCATTCCTTTATATGCTCCTGGAGCATAGTCTAAAATAATATAGTAATAATAAAATGTGTACTATTGTTTTATTAAATGGCCTGACTTAATAAATTTTATGAAAATTGTAACCAGTTTCGGTTAATGAAAAACAGAGGCATTGACCTCTGTTGATTCTCTCAAAGAAAATGCAATTTGACTTTATTTTAAGAATTAATAAATATTTTCGTATATTATTTTGCATTTTGAAAACAACTTATCTCTAAATTAGTCTAATTGAACTTCTTTGAATTACCATGAAGTGATGAGCTTTTTTTTCCATTGTTCAAGCTAATTAAAAAATGGACTTTTGTTTATCTCATATATGATATACCTAATTTATATGTTTATCCATATGTTAATTTGTTAACGAAAATTTTCCTTCGGTCATATAACAAATAAATGTACATAATAAAGATAGACGTACGTACAGCTTAATTTTGAAGAGAAATTTGCAATGGATCTTCGAAATTAGTAATAACGTAACTAATTAATATATGCGAAAATATACTGAACCAGTCCAAAGATTAGTGTTTCCAAAATTTGTCATTATGATTTTTAAGAATTATAAAGTATCATCCAACAATGATAAGTACTTCTGTCTATAATTGCTTGGGAGCACTCTAATCAGTCCGATGCTCTGAGCCCCGCTTTTGGATCTGACAAACTTGCCAGCATTCCAATTATCGAACTTAATTAACAGTGTCTGATAGGAGCACATCAGACACATTCTGTTCCTTCAAAAATTGAATGACCGCCTGAGCCAAACAACGCCATAATTGCTCTCACAGTTAACATGAAAATTTGCCGAGAGAAACAAATAACATGCAAGCGTGGGGCTTCCTCATAGTAATTAAATAGTATTTGCTCGCCAGAAATGTGGAGTACAAGAATGCGCCAGCTGGCCAGTTGCCGCTGACAATATTTGTTGTTGTACCTTTGTCTTGTATCTTTATCTAATGGAGAATTTATCCAGATTGTGCTTTGTTTTCTTCCTTTTTTTTTCTTTGCTATATATTCATAAGATGCATTCTGTAATCTGTATTACCCAATAAGTTATTGGTCTTTGTCAAATATACTGTTTTTATTTTCATATCTATTTGTCTCGAGTACAACAGATCGATGTAAAATAAATTATTGCTATAGTATTGCTTATTGCATATATAAACATAGGTCAGATCATGACCAATAAAATTGTCACCAATTCCTCTCTGTCATTTGACAAGCATTAATATTTAATTGTGTACAAAGTTTCACTCAATTACATTACAAATGAACCAGTGTTGTCCATTTTATCTCATGTTCTCCCTATTTGGTCACAACTTTAATTAACAAATACATTTAATATTTTTCAAAAAAAAAAAAAGACAAAAAAGAAAAAGAAAAAGAAAAAAAAGTAGCTAAACATGAACATGAAAGATCTGACGGTTCTCCTCTGAAAACTTAGAGCTTAACTATCTCCGGGATGTCAACTGGGTAACGATCTGCGCATTCTTCCCAGGGCCCATCAACCGGTGTCTTCACTGTGCGCAGACACTTCCATACTGCACTGTTGCACTTGAACCCGCTTCCGAACCCGATTTGCCATACACGGTTTCCACGCCTCATCCGACCCTTCGACTCAATGTAGTTTAGCTCATACCTGTAGACAACCAAATAAAATTGACACATCGATCATCTCCATAGTTTTTTTAATTAAGCTAGGTCTTTTATCAGCATGCATATATGAAAATTAAAGTTATTATTTGATTAAGTACCAGAGAGAGCTGCTAGAAGTATTGCCAAAGCGATGTAGAGTCATGCGGGAGGCCTCGACGTGCTCAGCAGACAATTGGAGGCTCTTCTGTAGCTCATCAATGACAGCACGGCCACCGGCGTGAATACAGAAATGCTCAAAAGCTTGCTTGAAGTCTGGGATATACGGTCTCAAGTTCGGGTTTATTAACTTACGACCAACAAGAGTGAAAAAGAAGAGTAATTGCTCTGACATAGGGAGCACAAGTGGCCCAATGGTGGTGATGTTGGATTTTAGTGCATCCCCGGCAATTGCCATGAGGTCCTTTGATAGAGAGATACCGCAGTGGCCGTCAGAATCCTCCTCCTGGTACACACAACGATATGCCCGGTCGTCTGCACCTTTATGTGTCCTTACCAGATGCAAAAGGCGGTATTTGGCTCGTGAGGCATCGCGGTGGCGATTTGACAGCAGTACAGCAGCCGCACCCATGCGAAACAGGCAGTTTGGAAGTAACATGTCACGCCGGTTGCCTTTGTAGAAGTTTGGTGTGATGATTTCGGTAGATATGACCAGAGCATTTGACCCTGGATGCACCTGTAGAAAAGGTAAAAATTGTTACTGAGGTCATTCTCTATCAACTTAAATTGTTGCAAAATTCATTAAATATTGTATTATCTGTAGCATTAAATTCTATGCTATATTCCTGTCTCTTTGCCATCACTTCTGTTGGCAAGGACCGCAATGCCAACAAAGACAGTTGTTCTTTCAAATAGAATGAACTTCCAATAGAAGCTCCATGGACAATGGATCGTAATTTTACAACAGTTCCCTTAAAAATTTAATGAAATAACTTGCACGTGCTCATGGAAAGGACCTTCAAATGGTGCCCTTAAAGGCTATTCTCCTAGATATGCTGAATCCCAAAAGGTAGCTTGAGATTAATTATTTGCAATACAGTAAACAATTATAAGAAAGGACGATTTGAAAAGGATATTAGGAAAACCAACCTGGAGGAGGTCTCTTGCGAGGTCAATGGAGAGAAGCCCAGCACTGCACCCCATGCCTGACAAATTAAAGCTCTTAATATTGCTTCTCAATTTGTACTTGTTCACAATCATGGCGGAAAGGGAAGGTGTCGGTGAGAAAAGACTGCAATTCACGACCAATATATCGATGTGTTTTGGCTGGAGCCCCGTCTTCTTGATCAAGTCATCAATGGCTGAGAAAATGACAAGCTGAGCCTCTGCACGTGCTGCCTCCATTGTGGGGTTAGGCGGTATGTAGTGATTTGCAGGTGGCAAGCATGTCTCCTCGCCCAGGCCTGACCGTTCTAGTATCCTTGTCTGGAATTGCACCGACTTTGGGTCCTCACAAATCATGCTAGTGTGCTCCATGAAGGTGGCGAAGGGGACACGACATGATGGAGAAGGTTTGAAACATGCATAGTCAACCAAGTACACTGGACGGGGCCGGGACATAAAGTACACAGTCAGGACAAAAATTATTACAAAGACAGAGAAGATTATGTGGAGTACATCGAGCTCGATTGAATCGTAGAGGGTGGCAATCTCCTCAGGACCCTGATGGAACAAATGGAGAACAGTTGTAGCGATCATGGGGATGAGAAGAAGGGTTAAGAAATGGTTCACCAGGTACTGGTAACCGAGCTTGACATATTTTAGCTTCACTGACGTAGAAAAATCCGGCGACGGCTGTCTCGGCATGATTCTTTGCTTTGTGTGTGTTTCTTTGTGCAGTTCTAGCTAGTTCCCTCTTGCCTTATGTTATAAGGCAATGGCTTTGGGTTTTCTATCTTTTTTTTATTATGCTTTCCCCTTTTATAGGGTTGATATATAGGAAAGGAGAGAAGGGATGTATACTGATTACCTGTATTGTATTTACTGGGGAAAAAAGAGAGAGGGAGGGGGGGATTTAAATGGGGTTTGGAAGTTGGAACAGAGAGGGGGGAAGGAGTAATGAGGGCAGATGGGGTAGTTTAAATGAGAGCCTACCGCCACCAACCGGCTAGTGGGAATACAGCCTACGCTGCTTGCTCTCTCTCTCTCTCTCTCTCACTCACTATTTGGTTGTGGTATGTGTTATTTTGAGTTTGGTAAAGCTAGTTACACTTGCCTAGTTGCCTGATCTTACAAGCTGCTTCAATAGTTGAGACTTCAACGTTGTATATTTTATTTGATATCTTATAAAGTGTTATTCTAATTAAAATTTATAGTTGTAGATGTGCTCCTTTTTTAAAAACTGTATGTATATTAAATTTGAATTGATTTGAAAGATACACAAGTTTTCAATCAAACAATTTAAATATTCTAAGAGTAAAGTTGTAATAATTTTATAATGAATGATCAATTAAAATTTTTAATTGATTCAAATTTAACGGAGTATCTAAATAACTAAAAGTACAGATACAATTATAATTATATATTTTTTTAATTATCAAGTGGATCTATTTTGGGCGCTAAAATTATCCTTTTTATGTATCGGAAAGAAAACAGTTGGTTCCTTCAACCGTTTCATAATTTTTTTAAATTATGGTTCATGCATATGCATCTTTTTACAATTTTTTTTAATTTTTCTTATTTTTGGTATCATACTCAAATCAAATCGTCATGCCTCATGTTTTCATGTTTGTACTTTCTCTGCTCTTCTAGCGGCGAAGAAGAAAAATCCAAATATATAACAGCCCTCATAATGACAAAATGTGAACTGGTGAAATCAAATCAACTTTGCAAGCCTGTCAATTATGAATCCAAATGTAATTAGGGGTGCAAACGGGTTGGATATTATCTGACCGTATCCGCATCCGTATCCGAAAATTAGATACGGATATCCGATATTTGAATATCCGTGCGGATTCGGATACGGATATGATTTTGAATTTTAATTATCTATATCCGAATAGTAGATATATATCATATAGTTTATCATAAATTATGAAAATATTTATGTGTATATCTACAGATATCCGCTATCCGATCTGTATCCGTAAGTATCTGTCTAATATCTGATCCGTATCTGAAAATTAAAAACGTATACTGATATGGTTTAACCACTATCCGATTCGTTTGCACCCCTAAATGTAATCCATTTTCATTTATGACAAAGTGATCCAGTAATCTTGAATCCACATGTAATCTTATCATACATGAATGTTAGTAACATAATTTGACCAAAAAGAGACATCATTGCTATGAAAAAACAATAAATCATCTAAAAAAAATCAAGACCTTAATTAAGTAACATAATTTGGTGTCATGTCCTTTTTTTGTGCTTTCAGCTTAGATTTGGTTTAACAACTGAAACGGCCAGTCTATAATTTATATATGATAAGTTAATTAATTAGGAGGATAGATGGCATACCATTTGGGACAAGATTTGTTAATTGTATAAATTAATGTAAAGCACATATCTAAGACGCAGAGCTTATCTTCTCAGTTACAGGAGTTCCTTTTATATTAATTGTTTTGCAGCTTCGTACAAGAAATTAAGTAGGTCTTTCAAGCCACTTAAAAATGCCATAAGAACTCAAAAAAAGTGCCACGGCGATTGCAATTAGAGTCGTAATTTATGCTCACATGATTAATCAATACTTAATAAAGTATTTCCGATTAATTAATATCTTATTAATGTGTAACCTTGAACTAATTTCTCCGATCAAGACCGATTAACCTGTTCATCGATGAGTGTATATTTTTTTCTTTCGTCTCAACTAAATTTTGTATGATCGGACTTTGTACAAATGGAGGTAACAATAAGACAAAGAATCAGATCATATTGGCATGCGAATGATTATTGGGTCTCAAATCATTATGAATCGAGCTCAATAAGATCGTACATCTATATTAATTATTTTTATATTTTGAATCATCTCGGTTCAACTTTCAGCCTATGACATCAGGTCATTTTCGAAATTTGAGGCGTCTTAGATTGGATCTAGAACTACCAGGTTTCCGATCATGTGGATTTGCATCTGATCCAGTTTCATATCATTCGGTTTTGATGCATTCGTGTCACCTAAGGTAACATAATATTTGGATCTGGATCTGGACCGTCTAATCAAAATCCGCACGACTATTAAAACGGTCCCGTGCTTTCCAACTTGGGCCAGACATGTTTGGATTTCTATCGGACAGCCATGATCCAAACAGAAATATTATGTTACCTCAGAAGATATGGATTCGGTTTTTATCAGGGTAAATTTTTATGTCATTCATTTTCTGATAATTACGAATTATGGTTGTTTGATTTCGGGTCATTGGAGCTTTAATAGTTGATTCGATCGAGTTTCGGTTAAACACGTCGGTTTAGTTTGTCTCAGTCTAGGATCACTTCTTTTAATTCTGAATCTTTCAAATTTGAATTGTATCATCCGACTTGAATCAGTTAATTGTCGTCTACCTTGTGGCCTTTGGGTATGCTTATTTTCAAATTAGGTTGTTAAGAGACAAGAAAATGATGCTAAATCAGGTACAGTTTTTAAATTAGCAAATTTATTTTAAAAAAAAACGTTTATTTAATGACACATTGGCTAATTAATGGATTTAATTTTTTTTCTTTTTGTATATGTCTCTCTTAACAAAAAAGAAAGATGCACTGATGTTGATATAGAAAGAAATTAAAATTAATTGCACCGTCGATGCAGCAGATTAAAAATAAATCTCAAGTTAATTTCTAAAATTTTCATAACTATTGTTTCAATTAATTTCAGTTGATGGATTGGAAATGCCCTCATAATAAAAAAATCGTCGATTTCATCTTTCTTAGTCAATTTTTCATAGCCCTCGCGCTATCAGCAATCTACATTATATATATTGTCTTATTTTTTGAGCCGTTGCTCCTTTTTACTTAAATTGAGATCTTGTTTATGTCATAATCTTTAAACTTAAATTAAGTACCGGATGCATATATATGTGTTCCATGCATAGCAAGTTATCAACATCATAAGCTTCTAGTTTTTGCTTGGTAAAAATATTGGGCTTGCAAACTTGGCGCAGCTATATATATATATATATATATTTAACAAGGATAACTGAACTATTAGCTAGTAATTGGGTTATCTACTTTAGACTAAATAAAAACCAATGAAGATTGAAACTTGCTCTAATCATATATTATACTAGACTCGTTACTCATGTCAATGCTTAAACAACCAACTGTGCTCAGCACATCCATAATTACCTTTTATGCCTGTGTGTGTGTGTGTGGGGGTCAGTGTCTGTGTAAGCATTGCTTTTCAAAGAGGTCTTTTGTTTTTCTTTTGGTAGGAGGGGAAACCGGGAATTAGTGGATTGCGAAAGAAAAAATATTCGAAATTAAAGCTCAAATTTCTTATCAACATGCAGCTATATACAGGGAACTGAGTGACATGTATGGTCATATATATAATAAGATTGTTCATACACATTGCAAAAATATTATAAGTTTTTTACTTATAAAGTGAGGGTGATTAATATGCAGTCAATTTTTTACCATATATATCTATGACAATATATCACGAGTTAACGGTTTTTATTAATATTATTTGCATACATCTAACGTTTTATATAACATTTTTTTTAGTTTGTATATAAAGGCTATTATATATAAAGATAAACAAAGAAAAAATAATATTCAGAAAGGTGTATATTTCATCCATTTGCTTGTGATACAAAATTTCCTTTTGTAAAAAATAATTAATTTAATCTAGTATATATTAAATATTACTTTTCTATATTATTAAAATTAATAATTATTATTCTAAATATACCCTTAAGATAGTATATTATCATATAACATGTTTCGCCTTCTCCAGCCTTGTTCGTGATTGATTAGTATAAATATATTATTTGTTAGAAATAATGCCCCATCCAAATGGTTTGAGTCGAAATTAATAATTAATTTATAAAATTAAATATGAATTAAATTTTAATGAATCTCATGAATCATGAGCCGAAAGTCTGTGCATTTTCTCTGAAAAAGGTTTGACCAAACAGTTGCATTCAGTTAAATATATGCAAGAATTTAGATTTCTAGATGATCACATATTTCAATATACACATATTCTAAGAACTGAGATAACATGAAAAAGAGAGATTGTATGTTTGGTGCTAGCACATCAATTAAATATTGCAAAGCCTAATATTTACTATTATTCAAAATTGGATAATAAGAGAGTTACTGATCAACTTGCAGTTGTTTGTTAACATGTTCATATGGATACTAATAGTTACAGTACAACAATATATATTATTTATAAAAAAATAATTCATTGCAATATTAGTAATAAATTTATATTAAATTTAATTTATATACATAATTTCTGATTTAGGTAGTAACTAAATTAAATTGTAAATTTGTAACCCTACTCGAATTTCTACATATACTGCTGCGACTTGCAAATTGATAGACCAGGCTAGGACTCTTATTTAATAAAGTGGTGCATAATACTAGTGTTGTGCTCTTGGGTAGGGTACGGGTACCTCGGATAAATCCGGGACTGATAACGGGTAGGACGGGTACAGATAGGTCGAGTAATTTTTTTTAAAAGTGTACCCTACCTGTTTCATACCCATGCCCGTCTCGGGTAACGGGTACGGGTAACGAGTACCTTGGGTAGGGTACGGGTATTTTTGTTTCTTTTTTTTCTGTTTTTAATACTTTTTTTTTCTTTTTTTTTACTTTTTTTCTGTTTTTTTTTTCTGTTTTTTTTTTTTCTATTTTTTACTATTTTTACGGATAGGGCGGCAAAATTTTTTCAAAATTTGAATTTTAAAAGTAAACGGATAAACGGTGCGGATAGAACGGGTAAAGTATTCAAGTAAATGGATGCGGGTACGGGTTGGCGGGTTTCGGGTACGAATTTGACGGACTTTTTTTCCAAATATTGGTACCCTACCCGTACCCGTTTACCCACCTATACCCGGATACGGGTACTTCGAGTAACAAGTACGGACCGGGCAAAGCAGATACTACCCGTTCGGATTTTAGCAATCCTCTACATAATACCACCTTTTTATGAAATATTTTGAAACCTCCTCCAAAAAGTTTTACAATCATACAAGATGTCCTGTATCAAATCCCAATGCTCAATCAAAACCAATCTTTGAAAACAGCTAAGAAAACAAACCCAAGCATCCACAAATCTCATCACACTTCATTATATTATGTTATCGCTTCAGTATATACAAAAATATATGAGTATTTATAAGGATAGAAAATGCTTAATAATCTCGGTATCCTTGCATATATTATTGTCGATAATTACAATACTCTCGAAAATAATAATTTATGTCGGTTTAATTGCGATAATAATTATTTTTTATAATCACAAAAACTCACAAGTTCTTGTAGTATTTCTCTCTTTTTCTCGGCCCGCTAACAGTGAGAACGAGAAATTAAGAGAGATGAGGATACCACGAATACATATCCTCTGCATTAAATCAAAAGAAAATATTTTGAGTTAATAAATTTCAACCGTCTGATTTTAAATAGAGTCAATCCAACTCTTGCTTATAACATAGAGGTCCTTTAATAATTAGTATGAATCTAGTCTGCACGAATCTTAAAACATATCGAATGGTCGAGATGCATTAACTCCAAAGATTCCCTTTTAAGTTAATGCAGAAGATATGAATTCAGGATACAACACCCAATGAAGAGGAATTGCTTTTTTTTTTTTTGATAAAGATTAAATCTCTAAAATTTAAATATTCATAAAAAATTCTCTTTTTTTAAAAGGCTTGTTCATACAAATATTCTCAATCGATGCAATTTAGTCATTGAAATTTTCAATTTTATTCAGCACAGTAATTAGTTTCTTTAATTGATCATTTGGTTGGGTACGTCCAATCAAATCCTTATTCTATTGATATGTTATAAATAAAATCTAGGAGCATTTTTTTTCTTCTTAAAAGTCATTTTCCGTTTGTTTCATAGGTCTCTACTCGATCTATAAATAGTAGTAGCGGTTATGACATAAGAACAAAAATAATGCATGCGTAAGTCACTAGTGGAAAAATAGAAATCAGGATCGGTCTATCTGGATCGGCTATATGAACCAACCGATACTAATACCTATCTGGATCAATTTTCTTAAAACCACCAATCCTAAAAACTATTTAGATCGGTACTTTTGGTTAACCAATTCAAATTTATGAACTATTAAGATCAAATTTTTGTTAGAACCGATCCTAATGTATGCTACATTAGGATCAGTTGTATCATGATCAGTTTTTCCAAACAACTGATCCTAACATAGCATATATTAGGATCGGTTTTTTGTTAAAACCGATTCTGATACTATCAAGATCGGTTCTAACAAAAATTCGATCCTAATATATGCTAATTAGGATCGGTTTTTTTTTATAACAACCGATCCTAATAGTGCATATTAAAGTTTAATTCAGTTTGATTCTTGATAGAATCTTTGCATGTCTCTCTTCCTCAAGCCTCGCCTCTCTTAACTAGCACAGTAGCTCTCTCGCCCTACATTAATTCAGCTATCTCGCCTCTCTTTCTCAGGTTCATTAATTGATCTCTTTTCTTAAGTTTGCTATTAAATGGAGCACCATTTATAGGCTCTGATTCGGCTCAAACCCTAAACCCTAAATCCTATACAAAAAAAGGGAGCTATGATCTCCACTCAAAATGTAAATATAGGCCTTGATTCAACTCTTTTATTGATTCCACATGTTTTTAAGTTTAATTACCTCTTCTTATTTCAAGTTTTTCTTTATATGTGGAGATTTGCATGCACATGCATATATATGCTATATATGCTATATATGCATGTATGTTATATATGAGCTAATATATGAGCTATATTGGCACAAATTCATCAATGAGGAATTTCCCGATGAGCAGTTGGTTTCATGGACCCCCAGCGAACGAATGCCACCCTGTTGAATGATGACCGAGGACGTACACTTCAATACATAGGGAAAGCACTCAAAGAAAATCGGGACAAAAGATTGATATTTGTACTGTACCATTAGATGTTAGTGTTATATATATATTCTAATTTTTTTATATTTCTTTCAATTCATATAAATTATAGAATATGACATGCTACAAATCTAACATGCAGAAATCACTGAATATTAGCCGTGCTTATGCCAAGAGAAAGTGCATTGTACATGTACGATTCCAATAAGAAGAGTAAAAAAAATGCTAATGATCACTGCTGCGGTCGAGGAGTAAGTGCCTTCCTAAATTTTATGTTGGTTTACAATGCTAATGATTTTTTTTATTTTATCATTTCAAATATCTCTCGTAAGTACTGATTGTTCAATGTGTTCATATTTCAACAGCGTGTTCATCAGGGAAATGGGTACTTCTTTAACGGTTCATAACGATTGCAAGGTAATAGTTTCTATTGAGATATGATTATAGGAACCTAAATGCAAAAAATTATGAATATCTAGACATATAAGCCATTTGTATGCTCATTAACATGCATTTCAATAATTTTCAAACTTGTTATATAGTG
The DNA here is from genome assembly GCA_033356055.1 of Carex pumila. NCBI lineage: Eukaryota > Viridiplantae > Streptophyta > Magnoliopsida > Poales > Cyperaceae > Carex > Carex pumila. Next base: position 99,613 of record JARJHM010000205.1, read on the forward strand.
CCCACAATAACAAGCCGGCTAGGAATGTGCATATGATGTCATGTTGCTCATGCAAGACATAATAAAGGAATTCCTCGAGGATTTTCCGAAGTTAAAGGTATATATACATTTATATATTTTTCAAAAGTAAGCATCATTGCTTCAAATATAATAAAATACACAATTAATTGTGCATGCTCTTCTATCTTTTAAAAAATGCAGGATATTCCCGCTAAACATGCTGTACAACGCTTGGCTGACCTTCGTCTAATGTGGGTTCAAATTTTACTAAATGAGGTAAAGCTGAGAAGAAGTACAACAATTTAGGATGTGATGTGTAAACTTAATTTGCATGAACATAATTTTTTTGTAATAATTTAGGATTTGTGTATGATATTTAATTTAGGATGTGTATGTGATTTGTGTGCAAAAAAATATAATTTAGCATATTGGGCCAACATATATATGGAAGCTGGTCAAAAAAATAAAAATATTTTTTTTTTTAGATTCAATAAAACATCAGGATCGGTTTCTATTAAAAAACCGATCTAGATACCAATTTTTATTAAAAAAAATTCCAAAAAACAATTAGTATCGATTGTATATAACAACCGATCCTAATTTATATGTCCTAAGAGGAAGGATCAAGTTACAACAATTTTTGAGTTACAATAAATTACAACAAGCATTATCTACATTTTCGAAGTCCAAATCGTCGATCCAAACCGTTAGATGTGATCTCTACAATAAAATGTGCTTGGAGACCAAATTTTACATTTTTTGGAATTTTTTTTATTATTTATTAAGATGGATACAAAAACTAGTCAAATTCAGACCATTGAATTTTGTACCCATCTTAATAAATAGTAAAAAAATTCCAGAAAATATAAAATTTGGTCTCCAAGCACATTTTATTGTAGAGATCACATTTAACGGTTTGGATCGACAATTTGGACTTCGAAAATGTAGATAATGCTTGTTGTAACTTGTTGTAACTTGATCCCTCCTCATTTCCTAATGGGTATTAAAAAGGGGGGAAAACTATTAGAATTGGTTCTACTAAACAACCGATCCTAATGTATATTAATCTGGATTAGTTATTTACAAAAACCGATCCAGATTAATATACATTAAGGTTGGTAATTCTGTAGAACCGATCCAGATAAAAGCTTATTTGTACAACCGATCCAAATACTAACTATTAGGATCGGTTAAAGAACCGATCTAGATTATTATAGTATTAGTATCGCCTTAATCAGAATCAGTTAAAATCTTATACTAATTAATGTGTATAAACAGCTGATACTAATTCTTGTTTTTCTACTGGTGAGTGGAGCTAGAACATGCATGAGTTGAACGTGGTAATTGGAGGATATGGTCTTAATTTGTTTGTCTCCATAAAAGGATATTTCCGCTTACACATTACCAACAGCAACCGCTTTAGCTGGTCAAAGACTAGGGACGGATTACATCACCCCTTTGGTTCCCTCGGCTGAGGCTCCAAATAGTCACTCAATGGCTGACTTGTCTTGGAACACTGTGTTGAATTTATTGTCAATCTTGTTAAATTTAATATCAATATTGAGCATATAAGTAATTTAATTATAAATTGTTTATTGTTATGTATAATTATTAATTAAAGTGATTAAATAAAATGATAGACAATTTATATATTCATTAGAATGTGATTCGTAAATATGTATTTGGCCTTTATGATTTTCCAACACACTGCACTGTCATTTTGTTCCTCAAGTCTCTTATTCTTTTTCCATATTTGACTGCACAAATAAGTGCAAATGGGAAAACACAAACAAAAGTCGTCTCTCGTGCGTGCATTCCTGCTAATTTCTATCAACAATTATTGCGGCTTGCGCCAAAGGAATTCTAAAAATGGATGAATGCCTTATAAATAAATAATTTCAGTATATATTGATTTCTTTTATGGTACATTCAACTATATATTTTCATAAAATATTATTCAAATTAAACATTAAAATTATATATGTTTTCTCAATTATGTGTGTTAAATTTGAACAATTGGCATTCAACAGTAAGTCATTAACACTCTACACTAAAATACCGTTAATTGATAGGTCGTTTCGAACGCTACTGTTTATAACGTTCCAGATTCTTTTTTGGTGACGCTGATGTTAATATCACTAATATCTGTTTACTATAAACATGTCTAGTTCAATCGGTCAACAAAAATATAATTTATATTCATAAATTTTAAATTTGACATTTTTTTTCAAATTAGAAGATAAATTATTTGTCAATAATATTATTTACTGGAATAATTTTTTTTTGAAATTCAGAAATAATCATTTTCAAATGAAAATATTATATGCAGATAACATTAAAATTTTCTGTGACTATTTTAACTTCAAAAAAATTATAATAAAAAAAACAATTTAAAAAATATTTCCTGTGACTATTAATATTAAGGCTTGTGCGTGAAAATCAAAATTGTATACTGCACAAGAATGAATTAAAATGGAGAGCGGGTGGTGGTTTTCAAACAAAAGAATATGAAGATATATAGAGTGTTCAGAGACTTGCCATACGGAGTGTATATATCCTCACCCGCCGCAGAGGAAATTATGATATTGGCATATTGCAATATTAATTTACGTTAAAAGTACAAATAATCTGTTGGAGATGGGCCAACAGACAACAGTTGGTTCTGCTTTAGTCAACCAAAACAATAAAGCTTGAACGGTGAGATGGTAATCCGTGGTGATTTTGATTGGGCGCCTTGTATCTTTCTGGAGGTTCGGGGTTGGGAGTTGGGATGGTTACAACTTGCAACTTACAAGGCTCAGCTGATCGCTTGACAAAAGTCAAAGCAAAAATTAAAAACACTTTTATTGTATTGAATGTTATGCGTCTACGGTTCCTTTAAAATTAAAAAAATTAAAAAAATCTAATACTGGATAGGATAAATGTATACGGGATGTATTATAAAATTATTTTATGCATCGGACAAGGTGGTTGTGTAGTTAATTACTTTTTTATTTCAATTTGACACACACACAGAGTATATATTTCAGGATCAAACTGACTTGTTTGGATTAAGTGAATGTGTTAGTTCACACATGGCAAGTACATCTTTTAGATGTTACCTCGTGTATAAAACTTAAATTTACAACACTATGATGATTATCATTATGCGAGAAATTAATGGTTGAATTGCTAAATAATTATTCAGTGATGAATGAAGCCATACAATTATTAAATGGAGGAAAAATAATATAGTAAATATTGATATCAGTGGAATGATCACATACACAAAATAAAAACAAAATTATAATTATGAGAGTTACAATGGAATAATTGTTGCATATTTATAAACATCAAATGTAGATTTTCTTAACAAAATAATATACATAAGAATTATCAGATATAAGGGTGCAATTTGAAAAATAATGGGGGACACTGAATCCCATTTTGCATAATTAGATCCGTCTGTGGCTTCAGTGCATAATATTTTATGAGACAAAAAATTAATAATTAATTTTGATTATCCGGTCAAACAAAGATTAAAAAAATGATTACTTGTTTTCTAAGACTAGTTAATAATTTCTAGTGAGCAAATATTCACTAATAAGTATGAATCATAATAAAAATTAATTTTATATTATTGCAATTTGATTTTAGAAAATTTCAGTGATATATCATAATCATCTAATCAAAATAATATGAACTATTCAATAGGAGTAATTTCGGAAATTGTAAAGTTATTCGGTTTTATTGTTTGGTTCGGTTACCTCTGACCTGTGTTGAACTTGGACTTCATTCATATCTTACAAAGACCATTATAGAATGGGGCCCAACACCAGGTGTAACAAGCACACCTGGATCAACCAAATAACAAACAAAAACACTTTTCCTTCTCACCTTTTTCAAGCAAGGGGTAAGGAGAAGTGAGAGACAATAACGAAAATTAATAAAAATAAAAATAAGCAAGTGTCATATTCAATTCAAAAATTATTTTTGAGCTTATATTGGAACCGTCCATTATAAATTAATATGAATTTATCATGTCACAGTTTTTTGCTTGAAAAGGAGGAGTCAAAGATCAACAGTCCTATTGGAAACAACAAGCGATATCAACTCACTAAGTCTTGAGTAGTTAGTTATTGGGCCGGTGGTGGGCCTAATGCGAAAATACGATTAAAGAAAATTGTAACTAGAATTTATTTCGAAGGGCCCGTTTCATTAGCCATTAATATTCTTTCATTTAAATTAGCTGCCCCCCTACACATATAGTAGAACATGCATAAAAAACTATCAGTACTGTTTAGATCTTACCATTGATCAGGCCATCAGGGAACAGAGAATATTGACAATTATGAACCAAGAGAAATGTATATATAAATAGTCGGCACTGAATGCAAGAAATAGGTGGGCCTAGTAAAGTAGATATCCTCTGTTTGTCTCTTTCGAATTATGCTACTGAGTACCGACGAAAACATTTTAAGTAAACAGAGAGAGATACATATCTATGCACTAGCACAGAATTCTCTATCTACAGATTAGATGCACAACAAGGTATACTGTACAGTTAGAAATTAAACTGTCTGCAAATTGGCATTGCGTGATTTTGATACCAAAAAAAATTTCCATAATAATCGAACTGAGAATTACTATTATGTCATTTTATATGTATTGGAAATAGTCATTTATCGAAATTCAAGCAGTGTCATTATAAGAATATACTGACATCAATACATTTACCCAATTTTGTCTCTGTTACAAGACGAACTGTCTTGATCATATCAAATATTTCGGAACTAATTGGAAGTTTCTGGAGTCTAGAAAGTTTAGAAATTAAAATAGATTAGGTGGGGAAAATCAAAACTTGCACGGATATATGAGATTTCTCAAAAAGAGACTCGTAAACTCACTCTTTTTTACCAGAAAATGTACAATTTAGTTTCGGTAATCCATGTATATAACTTGTTAAGAGTTCGGTTTAGCTCCTGTCATTTAAATATACTTCGGAAAGATTGGTGCACCCTTTTGTACTTGTCAGACTTCTGAATATCAGTTCCAGGAAAGCCTCGTAAGTGCTAAATACAGTTAGGCAGATGTCACAGATCAGTGGGCTGTGATTCATCATTTATGAATCAGTTCATATCATACGCTCTTTCCACCAAGCAATGGATCAAATAAATGATTCTTTCAACTGAGTTGTATCTTCATTGTCCAAAACATCACACAAAAATCTACTTTGATCTCAAACAAGAAATGAAAGAGGAAGGTCCCCATTCAAATCCCAGGGCAGGTGAAACTGGAAGGGCCAACTCAAAGTTCTCTCTTCTGAAAAATCCGACTTGAAGTCACTCTTTATAATGCACAACATCAAGCACTAACTATTAATCACACATCATTTTCATCTGTAGGGTCAATCAGAAGATACTGCCATTGTTAAATAAAAGACCTAAGCTCAATTTTACCAAATTGCCCCGAAATTTTATATTGACTGAGAAGTTGTATTCACTACTTCCAGTAGTGCTAGAGAGCAAGTTACAAGTACAGAAAGCTGGTTGTTTATTTGCAAAAATGATAAGATAATATCAGGGATCATTCAATAAGAGAACCATTTTAGAAGAGGATGAACAACGGAACGGGCCAGGGCCACAAACTGTCCTCCGAAATCCTCTTTTGCTAACAGTTAGTCGGCCTCACCTCTGACAAGCAGGGTCAGCCATTATGCATATGCGGAAGCTGCCCCTAATTTCTCCCAGAGGCGTCTACATCTTCTCACCACTTCAGCATAATCCCATTAGGTGCCGGTTATTGCCACAAACATCATGCTTTATCACTTGTGCATAATTCAACAACCAAGCCCTCAGGGGCGGACGCAGGATTTTTGTCAGGATGAGACAATAATCGGATGTAAATAGCTTATCGGGTTCAAACCCAATAGCTTATTGGGTACAATTCAAAATAACAAAAAAATGTCAATCAATATAATAAAAATTCTAAATTACTTGAAAAAAATTAACAATTCAACATTTATAGGGAATTTGAAATCAACATTTTGATTCAACTTGGCAGCCTCTGCCTTTGAATTAAAAAAAAAAAAACATTTTGGTTCAAATAATTTTTGTTATTTGGGATCAGCGCCTATTTGGGCTCCGCTAATTTGTTTCGCTTAGAGTTTATATGAGTTCTGTTCCTTCTATAAGAATTCCAGAATAGGTTATAAGGGGGCAATTTGAATTTCAGGGAGGGGCAGAGGTCCGAAAAGCAAATTTTTAGCACTATTTTTGAAAATCTAGCGGGGGGCAGCTGACCCCCCTGTGCTACAGTGGGTCCGCCCCTGCAAGCCCTGTCTATACAAGTGTATTTTATTTCCGTTCTTATTTAGATGACCAAGAGCGTAACACGGGTTATTATGACTCATTTTGGCTCAACAAGAAATATTTTTCCTCCTTTTTTGTTGTGATAAGTTCAACAAGTCAGTGTTAAATGTGCTAGCTGGCCTGCCGCTGAGTTCCAGTTCTCCTTTATTTAAATAGAATATAAATATATTAGTGTTCTAAATAGCTAGCTATAGCGGTTTTGAACCTAGAAAGCTAAGTTACGAAGTAAAACTGCACTAATTAAGCTACGGCCGCTATAACGGTAATAGCGGTCCGCTATGTTACATGCACTTATAATTTAGCAATTTTAATAACTCTTAATGTTCAGATGATTTTTTTTTTTTTACTTCATCAAGCTATATCAATACAAGAGATATGTCCAGGTTATACCGCTATATCAATTAAATTTTGTATCATGCATTAATATATGGTAGTGGTATATTTTGAATATAAAATATATCGGTAGTTTTTGAATTATGGATATTTTGAATGAGCAAATCTAGACCATAAAAAAATAGCGATTTTCAATAAATCTAAAAAAATAGTAAAAAAATTTAAAAAAATGTAAAATTTGGTCTCCAAACACATTAATATGGAGAACAAGATGAATAGTTTAGATCGACCGTTAGAATTTTAAAAAGTCAAATATTGAGCCGTTGCACAGAGGGGAGCTATGCTACATGTAGCATGCTAGCATATTCCATATATAGAGAGAGAGAGAGATTGACTAATATGCTTTCGGTAGCATATGGGCCGAAGTGCTACCAGTCCAAATTTGAAATTTCAAAATCCAAAAAGTCGATCTGAACCGTTCATCTTGTTCTCCATATGTGCATGGAGACCAAATTTTATATTTTTCTGAATTTTTTTACTATATATTAAGTCACTTTGAAAATCGCTGATTCAACGATAACTTAACAAAATAGTGCTACTGTTGGATTAGCGATTTTCAAAGTGGCTTAATAAATAGTAAAAAAATTCAAAAAAATGTAAAATTTGGTCTACAAGCACATATTAATATGGAGAACAAGATAAATGGTTTAGATCGACTTTTTGGATTCTGAAATTTCAAATTTGAACCGATAGCACTTCGGCCCATATGCTACCGAAAGCATAATAGTCAATCTCTCTCTCACTCTCTCTCACTCTCTCTCTCTCTCTATATATATATATATATATAAAGAGAGAGAGAGAGTAAGGCTACGCTACTTCGTGAATTAAACATACTGTTTTAATTCGCGCTCATATCTCTAGTTTCGAAGTCCAAATAGCCAATCCAAACCGTTAAATGTTTAATCTATATTAAAATGTGCTTGGAAACCAAATTTTATATTTTTTGAAATTTGTTTTACTATTTATTAAGATGGTTGAAAATCGTTGTTTTTATTAAAATTCTGCACTATTAAAAAATAGCGATTTTTAAACCATCTTCATAAATAGTAAAAAAAATTCCAAAAAATATAAAATTTGATCTCCAAGTACATTTTAATATAAATTAAACATCTAACAGTTTGGATGGGCTATTTGGACTTCGAAATCAGAGATATGAGCGCGAATTTAAACAGTCCATTTAATTCACAAAATAGCGTAGCCTTACTCATATATATAAGAGAGAGAGAGATGAGCTACGTTGAGTTGCGAAGTAAAGCGACTATTTTACTTCACACTCATATTTTGCGATTTTAAAGTTCAAAATGTTGATCCGAACCATTCATCTTGTTCTCCATATCGAAATGTGCTTGGAGACCAAATTTTACATTTTTTTAGAATTTTTTTGCTATTTATTAAGTCACTTTGAAAATTGCCGATCTAGTGGTCCAGAAATATTTACTGTTCACCCGATTTTTCAGATTTTCAAAGTGATTGATAAATAGTAAAAAAATTTCAAAAATGTAAAATTTGGTCTCCAAACACATTTCAATATGGAGATCACATCTAATGATTCGGATCGACATTTTGAACTTTGAAAATGAAGATATTGCGTGAAGTAGAAACACGTTTTACTTCGCAACTCATCGTAGTCCATCTCTCTCTCTCTCTCTCTATATATATATAGAGAGAGAGAGAGGAGGAGGGTTCAAATGCACCCAAATTTTTGTGCACCCAAATGCACCCTATCTTTCAAATCTTTTTTCTCCGTTTTCAAAGTTTGAATAGTCAATCCGAACCATTAAATGCGATCTATATATTAAGATGTGCTTGGAGACCAAATTTTATATTTTTTGGAATTTTTTTACTATTTATTAAGCCACTTTGAAAATCGCTAATTTTACATTTTATGGACCATTGGATCAGCGATTTTCAAAGTGGCTTAATAAATAGTAAACAAATTCCAAAAAATATAAAATTTGGTCTCCAAGCATATCTTAATATATATATCGTATCTAACGGTTCGGATTTACTATTCGGACTTTGAAAACGGAGAAAAAGGATAGGGTGCATTTGGGTGCACAAAAATTTGGGTTCATTTGAACCCTCCTCATATAGAGAGAGAGAGAGATGGGCTACAGTGAGTTGCGAAGTAAAGCGACTATTTTATTTCACGCTCATATTTTGCAATTTTAAAGTTCAAAACGTCGATCCGAACCATTCATCTTATTTGCCATATTGAAATGTGCTTGGAGACCAAATTTTACATTTTTTGGATTTTTTTTTACTATTTATTAAGCAATTTTGAAAGTTGCTGATCTGATGGTCCATAAAATTTTACTGTTTTTTACTGTTCACAGTAAAACAACAATTTTCAAAAATACTTAATAAATAGTAAAAAAATTCCAAAAATATAAAATTTGGTCTCCAAGTACATTTTAATATGGATTAAACATCTAATAGTTCAAATCGGTCATTTGGACTTTCAAAATAAAAATACGCCGTGAAGTGGAAACGTGTTTTACTTCGCAACTCACCGTAGTCCATCTCTCTCTCTCTCTCTCTCTATATATATATATATATATATATAATTACATTAAAACTCTGAACTTTGGCTGAGAGTTAATACTTAATACTAAGTGTCTGGTTTTTTTTTTTATTTTGCAGTTTGATAAGCTCCGATACAGGATAGACCAATGAATTTAATAAGTTCCGATCAACTTGCAGTTGGGCAGCAGCTCTTCAGTAAATAATTTAAAATAGGGTTGGAATCCCTTGATAATGCTTTTCCAAATTAAGTTAAGAAAATTTCAGAAAACTCTTCTCAAAATAACTTCAAAATATTTCCTTTTCTTTTGAGTAAAAATGAGGGTCATGCCCACATTTATATTAAAAACAAAAGGTTCCATTACACAAGAGTGGTCACCACCAAATTGAAATAGAAATTATGCTCAAAACAGTTGAGCCTAAAATAAATAAAAGTATAAATATGAAAGTGAACTAGTAAAGACCAAAAATATAAATAAGCATAAGTGGATAGATAAATTGGATAAAATTTTCTACTGGTACCGTCTCTTGTAGGGCCGAATTGCTCTTCATTAAACTTGTCAGGTTCTTTACATGTCGCATATTAGTCTTGAAGTGCTGAGTACCCTCCCATGTTGGAAATAGAACTACCAGTAGCTTGTCAGTGCCTCTCTTTAGACTAATAAGCATTTTAGTCCCTTGTTTTCTGATTTTATTTGTGTTACTTCTCACAAAACTGAAGTTGCCACAAGACCTCTTTGAGTTCTTCCACCTCCTTGTTGCTTTCTCTAAAAATTCGTGAGCATCGTTCTCTCCATATGACGAATTGTGTTATTAGAAGGGTGCCTCTTTGTGTTTTTGAGATCATTGGGTTTAACCTTGTAGATTAGTTATGTATTGAGTTTCATGCAATTTGAGTGTTATTTAGTATTTCATGAAAGGTCTTAACATGTAGACCATAGCAAGCTATCCAATTGTAAAATTTGCATCAAGTTTAATCATTTTTATATGCACGATATAAATATAGTATAGATCAAGGAATTTCATAAGTGTCAGCCTTTGATAATTGTCAAGATTGTTATATTAATCTAGGAATAACGAATCTCAACCCTCAAAAATAAGGTTACACTCTTACAAACCTATTGATTTAATTCTGGTTTTGATAGTAAGAGTGATCTACTCTGGCACAACGTGTAAATGATTGATACAGGGATGTTTTAACTACCTTTAAAGCTTTCTTATCAGCTTGCTGGTTCAGAAAAGCATTCTTAATGAATGGTTGGTGCAGAAACAGTATGTGTGCCTTAAATTGCCTGGGACTGTTGCAGCCTGGCATATATTTTGCATCCCTGGACTCGCCAAAATATTTTGCATCCCTTTCCTGGACTCGCCATATATTTTGCATGTAAACAATAGTCCACCGATCATGCTATGATACTCAGGCCAGTAAACAACAGATTCCACATCCTGATCTCTTTCTTTGATATTAAGAATAGTTTAAATCTGTAGTTCCCTTTAAAAACATGTAAACAATAGTCCACCGATCATACTAGGATACTCAGGCCAGTAAACAACAGATTCCACGTTACTATCCTGATCTTTGTCTTTGACATTATTGGTATATCAAAATATTGAACAGGAAAGTCGGAAACCCAATTACTTCTCACAGATACTAATTTTTGTAACAAACTTATTAGGGAAATTTTTCTGGTATATATGTCAATTTTCTGACATGCTTGATTTGTGCCCACTAAAACTAGCAGAGCTCCCTTCTTCACAATTATGAAAATGCACTTGACATTCATCCATTTTTGCATGCATATCCTTAGAAATAAAAACAAAACACTTGTGAATATCACTTTCATGTAATTATGGTTTGGTATTATTGAAGAACCAAAAAAAGAGCAACAATGCATTGATAACATCATTTAATGAGCCAGTACATGTACTTTAAAAAACCTTTTAGAGGGAAAACCTCCATGATAGCCCCATAAACAACCAAAAAAGCCATGAATGAGACACAGTATTTACCCAAAATACCCTTTTTCTCCTCATTATTGTAAAAAGAAAGTATTATTAGTATGGGTTTCTTGATTGGAAAAATGCAATTGAGGCTCATCGAGCATTCATGATTGCAGGAGAATATTGTACAGGGGTTGGTATTGTGTTGCTTATAAATAATAATTTGAGGAGTTGCAAGGGTATGATGGAGTACTGTTGTACCCAAAAGCATGCATGTGACAACTATACAGAATGCTTCAAGAAAAATAGAGCTCCCAATTATCTGGAACAAGTCAGAATGTATTCAATTGGTTTTCAAAGGAGATATACCAGTCACTGTACCAGTAGGACACCTGACTAAGATACTGTTGGTGTAAATTTTTAGAATATTTGGATAGTTAGAAATTAATTAAAATAAATCGAATTGAAATAGAGTTACCCAGATCGTGTACGAAACACTTTCCTTAAGCGTATTCTGTCTCATCGTGCAAGGTGGAACCGCAACCAAGATAATCCGGAGTTGTTGCTTCTTAGGCTATGGAAGCAATTGACGATAACTCCACAATATCCAGCATAAATCAGAATTTCATAATTGAGATAAATGTAAAATGGTTAAATGGAAGAATTATATCATTCTTTGTTTTAGTTCGGATTCAAAACCCACACCTCTCAGAGATCAATAGATGAGAGATATATATTTATCTAATGTTTGAGTGAGACTATGAATTAAATAAGAAAAAGAAACGGATCCAAAATATAAGGCTACTAAAAGAATATTAATGGATAATCAATCAAAGGTTAAATGGTGCTCAAGTGGCTAATTATTATTCCTTTTATTATAAATCAATTCAAAGAGTAATTGACGGAAATGAAATTAATGGACATGAGATTTACAAATTTAACCCTCTATGATTTCAATATTACAAATAGAAATTTTAAGCAAAATTATTGAAGAGGAATTTTGAGTTTTTAGAACTCAAGTTCCAACAGATACTGGTTTACAAGACTGGACTTTGCCTGAATAAAAGTCATTGTAATAATGTAATGCAAAATTAGGTTAAATAACCTCTCGATTTTGGTGCGAACTGCGATTTGGTACGGACGTTACCGGTATAATGGAAACGACGATCCAATGAAGAACAGAAATTCGATTGATTTAGAGTCGCACCCTTAGATTTCTCCTTTATTTTGAGGTTGAGAGCAAGAAAATTATCATTATTGCTTAATTTGAAATCTCAGTTAGCATTTCTTTTGAAGATAAGTAATAACGGTCGAAAGAAAATAGAAATGGCGAAGAGACTGAGGGCCAGGGGTGAAAACGGAGCGGATAATGCCGATACATATCCGCATCTTGCATCTTTCGGATACAAGTACAGATACGGATATGAATAGTAAATAGATATTAAAATTCAAAGTTAAATCCGTCTTAAATAAATATGAATAGAGAACAGATAGTTCATGGATACGGATTCAAATACAGATATAAAACGAATAATTATCGGATAATTGAGTCATGTAAACTTTAAAATACAATACTAATTCACGTTCAAATTTAATTTAATTAGTTATTTGAATTAAGCTGCAATGGTCACGTTCAAATTTAATTCAATTAGACTACTCATGTTATAGGCTTTTCTTTATTATATTAATAAATTTGATATAATAAAAAGTCTCTTTATAAGTCTTTGGAATGAGAATCTGGCCCGGCCCAATTCTTTTTAGAATATAACAGAAAGTCAAGTGTCCGGATATGTCTGGAGTTAGTCCCACAAGGGACGGATCAGAGCTAAAGGTATTGTATATAAGTCCTTAGTGCAATTAAAGTTCAAACAACGAAGTGTTCAGAGTTATAACGGGTACACCTAGCTAAGCGGATCAGCTGAGAGTTAAAAATATCGGGCCCGCTCTGATAAATGTATAAACGGATATAAGCGGATATCCGCTCCGTTTACAGTTGAACGGAATTATCAGTATCCGAATCCGGGTGTTTTCTTTAATATCTATTAATTATCCGGATCCTTATCCGGGAATATCTGGATCCGTTTAACTTGGATTCGGATAATTAACTGATACAGAGCGAATTCAGAACGGATAATCCGGCTCTGTTTTCACCCCTACTGAGGGCCCGTTAGGCAAGAATAGGAATGAGCGTGGGATCAAAAATTTTGAATTAGATTTTGTTGTTTATTGTGGAAATAAAAACTTAGTTTTGAATATTTTTTTTTTCACAGTGAATAATTATTCATCGAACGGGTCCTGAGTGCGTATCCTCTGAGATATCTCAACTTTTGCGTGACCGACGTGTCCAGTGCCTATTCGGAGATGATGTAGGGGTCAATATTATATGTGCTTGAATGTATTTAAACAGTTAGAATTTTCCATAAAGTCACGCAAAGTTTGAGATATCTCAGAGGATACGAATTCGAAGAGACGGGGGTTGGGTTGGAATTCTTGGGAAGAAGCTTTAATTATTAATTTGTAAGTTTATTTTAATTTATGTTATAATTAACGTTTTTGTAATATCTTGTTTGTTATTTGAGGAGGGATCCAATTATATTTTTTTTGGTGACACCGAATTACACTTTTAATTTTTTAAATTTTTAAAGTTTAAATAGTTAATTCAAACTGTTTAAGATAATGGATATATTAAAATGTACTATTTATTAAGTATTTAACAAAATCACTATATTCAAACTATTGAATTTTTGTATCCATTTTAATAAATAGTAAAAAAATAAAAAAAATGTAAAATTTGATATACAAACACATTTTAACATATCTATCATGTTGAACGATTTGAATCGACTGTTCGGACTTCAAAAATATAAAATGTAATTCAGTGTCACCAAAAAAAAAGTATAATTGGATCTCCTCTATTGTTATTTCATGAATGTATACCATAATCAGAAAAACTGTATTGAACAAAACAATTCTTTATGATATGCTTCAGCATTCAAACCTTCTTAATAGATTTATGACTGCTGAATGCTGATGGGAACAAGTCGTGCATCATTTATAACAACTTTTAAATGGGTGGATGAAGAAAAGATACATGTTACATTTTGTCAATAAAAATCTATAAATGCTTAAAACAACGGAAATTATTATCAAAAGAAAAAGGTGCCATTTAATTGACAAAATCTGAATTTTCAATCATTTTCAGAGTATTTTAATCACCAATTAAATAAGGAGGTGCACCTAATTAACAAAATGATTCAGCGAGACAGATAGAGGTATTAAAAACGGTTTTGAAAAGACGAGAATGAGTAGGTTTGCTTAATAAGCATAAAAGGCCACAGCTTTTTATGCTTCGTGGTCCTTGTCAATCAAAAACAGTCCTTTAGATAGGGAAATGAGAGCCATCTCTCGAATCTCACCTAGATTAAAAGAAAAAATGACGAGTCATGCCGTGTCGTGACTAATACGTCGTGATTTTTGTTTTGTGCCGTGTCGTGCTGTAATTAAGTGAACAGTGATTCATGCCGTGGCTAAAATGTCAGAAGATGATCACGGCACACTAGTCATGCTATATTTAAACGTAACTAATCACGTTTCTCATGTTTAATTTTTTTTTATAATTTAAGTTAAATTTTTTAAGATTAAAATCTAACGGTTCTAATTATCCGTGACTCACGTGATTACGTGCCATTCGCATGCTGTGCCGTGACCAAAATATCAAGGAGTGCCACGGCACGCGACACGTGAATCACAACACAAAACAGTAACATGTACCGTACCGTTTCATGACAAAACCAACTCCATCGTACTATTTTTCCCACACTAATCTCACCTCATCCTGCAATTAATATATATAGATGTATTATTTATAAAGAAAATATAATCTGGTGTGGTGTCGGGTCAATATATCTGTTGTTCTACAAATGCTGCATTTTTTTAACATATAATTATCGCCGCTTGCATAATATTTTGTTCGCCGACTGATGTCTCGTTTTATATTGTCGATTTTGTAAGTTCAAGTTAAAATGCTATACTGATTAACAATTTTTAAATTTCAATGTTCTAAATAGTGATTATTGCATTCTCACAAAGATACTAAAAAAGCGATAGCTCTGCTAATGTGCTGCTGTAGTGTCAAAAATAACTTATAGCGTTATAATTTTTGAACTGGAAAAACGCTATAGTGTTGTTATATCTAACTATTTGAAACGTTTTAAATTTATATAAAGAAAGAATCAACCAAAGCAAGTAAAAAGAAAAAAGTACAATTGTACAATTTATAAGCTAGTATAAAAACTAAGGTTATGGATAACATAAGGTTTCTTTTATGAAAGATGGTAAAAAATGACAAAAATATTGATAATTTTTTTATTTTTAAGTTATTTTTTGTCATCTTTCATAAATTATAAAAAATACTAAATAAATATAAAAAATAATAATAATTGATATTCTAAAAATTCATTATATAACCAATTTACTGTGCTACTTAAATCAAAGTTTAAAATTTATACGATAAGTTTTTAAAACAATAGCGCGAAAGGTCTTATGTTATCTATAACATTTAAGCCTTACTCAAAATATAAAGGACTCGTTTATTTTCTTCTTCTTCTTTTTTAAACTTGAATTTCTCAACGTCACTTTTTGCTAAATAGTTTGGAAACCTAACTTCTCATACTTAGTTAGCATTAATTGGACTTATCATCTAACCTAATTATTTAGATGTGCATTTTGTTTAAACGGATCCAACATATTCAAATTAAAGCACATATGCAATTTTAAAGCGCTCAAAATATAAATCAATCACAATAGAAATTTAAGTATTAAGTAAAATTATTTAAAACTACATGAAGATCATGTTGAAACTTCAAGTTGAAAACTCAAAATTCTCAATTAAATATATTTGTTTATAAAATCTGCATTTGTAATATTCACAATTTTGATGACTAAATTGAAATTATATTTTCTTAATAGTCAGTTATTTTGCTAATGACTATTAATTATTCATTAACAGTCCTTTAATTATTGGTTAACCGTCCTTTACCGTTGCATCCCTTTGCGCATCTTTCTGATGCGTTTTTTTTTAAAATTTTTTTATCTTCTTTTAATTCATCCTAGAGAGTTCTCTCTTATAATAATGTGGAGAGTTCTCTCTTGTGAAAAAAAAAGAAACACAGAAACTCCTTTCTGTATTTCGCTCACATCACATCCCTACATCCGAGAAACATCCGAATTTTTCTGCATAGAATCCTTTTCACTTTATCACCAATTGATTCCATAGTGTGCCTGAGTAACAATTCCGGATTACATTGATTGTGGTTCTTACACAATGAGATGAAATATGCTTAAAAACGGTGTCTTGTATACGACTAGGTATTATCCTTTCAACTTAATTTATTTTATTTATTAAATTATTTAACTATCCAAATTGGTTTTAAAATTTTATTCAAACAAATCAGACTTGTCATAGCTTTAAGAGAGAAAATCAGCCTACTATGGACGAACAAAATACAACATAAAAGAGAGAATGATATTCCAACCCTATCGCGATCTTTCGTGTTATAGGCATTGCACTTTCCCATCATCATTTTTTTTTTAAATAAAGGTTAGAGATCAAATCACTCAACTTATATTCACAAATAATTGCTCCTTCTGAATTTCGAATTTGCAAATCTCACACAGAGAACATTAATGCCTCAGAAATGATTGCTCCTTCCGA
Source organism: Carex pumila (assembly GCA_033356055.1). NCBI lineage: Eukaryota > Viridiplantae > Streptophyta > Magnoliopsida > Poales > Cyperaceae > Carex > Carex pumila. Next base: position 116,533 of record JARJHM010000205.1, read on the forward strand.
ATTTCGAACATGCAAATCTCACACGGAGAACATTAATGTCTTTGCCACTAGATCAAAGACAAATTCTCTCCTATCATCATCTTTGTCTTTAATTGCTTCACCTTCAACTCCTTTTTGAATTGATGATTGAAAATGTAATTTTGTTTTGTCATTTTGGAGGTCTAGATAATTTTGTATAAGAGTTGTAGTAAGGTTTGTGTTTGGAAAATTGGGTAGTGATTAGAGAAGTTTAGAAAAGTTTAGCTTTGTTCTTCACTTATTCTTCATTGATGTGTACTCCAGAATATATGTTTTTTTATCGTTTTTGTACATAAGTATTAAAAATTATGGCAGTAATCCAATCTTATCTAGCTAAACCTCACTAAAAACATTAAAACAAGGAACTTGGTTCAATTCCGAGTAACCCTATAAAACAAGCCGTACTAATCTTCACAACCCCATTGAAATTCACAGGAAAGTATGATTCTGAAATAAAAAGAAAATTCCGAATATTAAAAAATATAAAAACTTAAAAACTACGTACATTGATAACTGTAGAGATTAATTATGTATCAAATATCATGCAATTTAATCCTTTTTGCTATTCCATTTCATACAATTTAAATATCATTTGACACTTTATTCGTCCATTATAAATATCATTTGATACTATATTAGAAACAAATAAAAATTGTATCAGATATTAATTTTCATATGAACCATATAAATAAAGTAAAAATCACATTACAGATTTCAGATTTCAAATTTAGAACTTCAGAATTTTGTGGGCAATTATAAAGGCTATTAAGTCAATCAATTGTCAATGGATCCGACAATTACATGTATTTAAACATAATTTAAACTGCAACACAATAATCTTCCGACAAAATAAGTTAATTAAACTGTATCAGCACATTATTCAATATACAAAAATATAGGCAATGTGATAAAAGAACTAATATTGATATAAACTATAAGAACTAAAAACAAATATCCTGTATACTTTCTTTTGAATTAATATAACATGATTTCATAACTTTCTGGGCTCAATATGATGATGTAATAGTTAGTTAAAATTCATACTTGTTGGGACCTATTATTTCTTTTGTTTTAGAGCCTTGGAGATAGCTCGGATTGTTTTAGGGGTTGTACGGCAGCAGCCTCCTATAAGATTAGCACCAGATTCATGCCATTTACGAGCCAATTCCTCAAAACTTGCATCGCCAAAGCATTCTGAGGGCTGTCATAAATAGAGCATACAAAACACTTATATTATTTTATTTCACTCCGGAAAAACAATAACTGTCATGTACACTTCTGCAAAACAAGAACTCTATCACATTCGGTGTTATACCCTTAACCGCTAGGAAACTATTACAAATACCCCTCTTCAAATTTATCTAAAATGACTTGATTGCTCCTCTTTTCTTCCACATTTACAGAGATTAAGCAGAGAAAAAGGAAGGGAATTTGGTTTGCCAGGAAAAGAAATGCACATGAATTTTGAGGAGATTAATTGTGATAAAGGTCAGCTGAGTTTTTCCTTTATTTTCAAAGGTTGGTCCTGTAGGAGTCAGCTGATTTAAAATTCAGAGGAAATTAGCCATTCTTCATGTGGCTTCACCTTGGTTTAAAAGGTATTGGATACTAGTGAGTATAAGGAATGATGAGGTGGTACTTGCCATTATGGTAAATCTTAGTATCTAATTTTCTCCGGTTCTTCTAATTTGCTAAGACCAAATTATGTGATAGCAAGCACAAATACTACTCAATTTTTTGTCAAATGAGAAGTAAAACAATAGTTCCCTCGTTAAATTTATGAAGTGACATGAAAAATTAATTGGAACTGATTCGATAAATAAACTATACAGTAGCATAGCTTACCATCCATTTTTTGGCGCGACCATCCCATATTTCACCACTATTTGGATACACAACAATTGGTTTCTTTGTAAACTGAAACCATCAAAAATTGTTCCACCAGTTAGTTAAAACAAATGCAGATGCGAGACCTTGAGTGTACAATAAGGTTCTTTTAGTACTGATCAATTCAATAAGGTTTTTTTTTTGTATTTTTGGGATTTATTAGAACTTAGAAGCATATTGGAGCTCTATTTTGTTTTAGCTGGATATCCAGTGAACAAACCAACAAATAATGGTAAAATTGTCTCATCTAACAGTATGATACTGGTATCATTAGGCTTGACTACAAAGCAACAAGTTAGGTCATGGTCCTTCACTGCTACCAAGATTGCCATCTCAGGTCACTGCACAATTAGGCATTCTTCTGCTCACCAGTATACCAAGTTCAACTGAGATTTAGCTAATTTGGTACCAGTACAACATAAATTACTCCATTTATTCAAAAAAGATATTGTATTCCACTATCAATTATACTGTTACATTACCTATTAGTAAGATGTAATGCTATTGACAGTATCTCAATTACTGATTGCTGCTACTAGTCTACTAGTTTGTTTTCACATTTACCTTTTTGAACTCGTATATGAGCTTCTCAATAAAGTGAGGCGAGGTGCAATTTACTCCAACTGCACTGATTGTTTCACAATTATTTAAAATTTCAAAGCATTCTTTGAAACTATCACCCGAAGGTATGTGGTTGCCATCAACTGAACTGAAACAAATCCAAGATGGAATATCAACTTTCTGTTCATCAAGTAAATTGACTATAGCCTGAAAGAAAAAAAAAATCTCTCCAAATTACAAAATACTCATGTTATACAACAATGTAAGAAAATTGGCCAGCTCTCACCTGTGCAAAATAGTCTGTACTATTTTGCACATAACATATGTAGTTCACACAATATATGCCACTTTGCACAAGTAAATACCAGTTTCATGTATAATGTACTTTTAGATTTTGAGAGATCTTTGTAAGATCTTGTAAGAAAATGGACCTCATTATTTCCCTGATGCAAAAAGACAGCCAGCATACAATTATAACAATCAGCCAATGTATTCAGCTTTAAACAACAATGTCATTATGAAATTGGTTTCATCAATCAACATGAACATTATTCAAGATGTATTTAAAGACATCAACTTCCTTAAAAGAATGCACCTGATTAAATGGACACGACTACAAACTTGGCTAGATAACAGCATACATTACCAGCAGCAAATTTAATGGACACGATTACAAAGTTTTTTCACAGGATTTGAATAAGTTACAGTAATTCAAAATGGAATAAGTCTGGTATGGTATTACAAGCTTGTACATGCACCTGTTCTTTTGTGTCATGCTAGAGAGGGGCAGAGAGAGAGAGAGGGCAGAGGGGGCAAGAGAGAGAGACCTGAGCTTCAAGTTTATTAGGGATAGCCTCAAATGCTAGTAGATCAGGCCGAGCTTTGACAAGTGCTTGCAACCTCCGTCGGTGAAAATCTTTTAATTTGTCCAGCACAATATCAGGTCCATACAACCCACTGAAAGATCATAGATTTATTTAGACAAATTTTAACTTTACCATAAAAATTTAACTGTAAAGTGGAACAAAGTTTTGGCAAAGGATTGGAATTCTGATTTATGGAACACTATACTCTTAAATTACAGTTTTAATCAATCATGCGTCAATAATCTTAAATAAGCTCAAACTTTGATAGACCAATTTTCTGCAAGGAAAGGCTGTCCTTCTATAATCACAGATTATGACTTGATAGCCTGACTTTTCCTCAAATTTGTGACTTTGATTAAAACAAAATTTTATGGAAAGCTGGCAGTTAGGTAAGCCATTTATAGTAGGTATCAATTTTAAATTGCCTTCTTAAGCTGATGTTGTTTGATGTTTGGTTCAAAAGGCATTATAACATTTGGTCTGAACCAGATTATATGCATGGAAGTTTACATAAGAAAACAGTTTACAGAAAACCCTAAATCTGCAAATAAATAAATAAATCAGATGAAGGTGACAACAATAGAATTTTCATTAACAGTCTTTAAAACTGCAATTAAGCACCTGTATTCTGAGCCGTCAGCGAGGTAAGCCCCATAACTTCCAATAGAAGCTGCTACCAAAGCACGATTATACCCATGTTTAGGGCCTTTTTGCAAAAGTGTCCAGAAATTATCTCGGGCTTCAATTGCTAGTTTTACACTTCTTTGTAGCAATTGTTCTCCTTCATCAATTGACAAACCTTTTGACAAGAACCCAGGTATAGTTGCCTTCACATGGTCACAGAGAGAAAAATACACAGAAACTCATAAACAAAAAATGATAAAAGAGAAGGGAATAATGACGAATTCACCAGTAAAACTTTGTGCTACCTATTTTTGTAATTCTTCTGTTATGGCATGCACTGATTTCAAGATGAAAACATTTATATAGTACTAATATGATGGTATGATAATCCTTGCATGAAAAAGAGATGGCAAGTTGAATAGCTAACCTGATATGATGATGTAATCAACACATCAGCACCAGCCTCAAGGTACTGCATATGAACCTGAAAATAACAAAAATTTATTGAAATTAGTATGCAAAGCGGACTTCATACGATAACTTAATTAATAGTATAAAAGGAATACAGATAAAGAATATATATTTAAATAATGCAATGGAAACAGTTCTTTATAATGCAAGAAAAAGGGTTTCAATTTGACATATAACTATATAAGCATTAATATTAACCAGACCTCCCCAAGAACCTCTCTTGGTCAATAGACAGTCTCTTAAATCTCAATGTAGTATGCATTTATCCAAAACCCCGGTGGTATTTTTGGTATTATATCATTCCTCATCCTCATCCACATCCACATCGAGTAATCTTTGTTTTTAGTACACCATTTTTTTAAATTAGCACACTTTTCCTGATCTAATAATCTTTTTGTCTATTCCTCTTTGAGCTGTTATATGACTTGGAAATTATCAACCATAAATAGTCAGAACGTTTCTCGCAATCTTTCTTTTGAACTCCGCCAGAGACTATGGTGGTCAAATATGAATAGAGTCAATTATATAAACTTTTATACTGCGAATGGAATCAATTTTATAATATTTATAGTATTTTGTTCTAAACTATATAGAAAATTAATACAATTTTTTTTTGAAAAAAAATAGGGATCAATTTACCTGGAATAGCTCCGCCCCAGTAACAGTGAAATATATATTGCTCCATTTGACAAGTGTCAGGTGCAGAATCATTAAAATGAAAAATCGCGTACATAACATGGACGAAACCACGGACTAGATAGAGAACGTAACCTTTTTTATAAGATCAGGGTTGGAGATGAGACAAAGAGCGCTCCACAAGGGATCGTTTATGTCGGCGCCCAGTGCCTCCAGCTGTGTGGCGAACCCGCCATCGATGACGGCGCACCCACCTGCCCTCTCGAGCAACTCTTCCAGCGCGTTCTTTGTCACCCCCATATCAAATCTTAAAAAGTTAGATTTCAGAAAATATGCGGGGCCGAATAGAAACTTATTTAAAAGAGAGATAGAGGGAGTTCGGGCGGGATTTCCGAGGAAACGAATTCTGAATGCCAATATGGTTTCCTTCAGACAAATCTTTTATTGAAGGTGGCAAGGGGTAGGTGGATGAAAAACTCGAATGATTTGGAATAAAGCAAATTCCAGAGGTGAGGTTTTTGGTGAGATTTTTGGTCAAGGGGGTTTGGTGGGTTTTTGAAGTTCGGTGGGAGGCAACTGGCAAATGGCAAGCATCCCGGGACTGGGTCGCTGGAATTCGCATCCTCTCAGATATCTCATATTTTGCGTGACTTTTTGGATAATCTCAACCGTTGCAATACGTTCTCCGCAAATCTCGAAGCTCAGATAATACTGCCCCCTACGTCACCCCCGAATAGGCACCGGACACGTAGGTCACGCAAAATATGAGAAATCTCAGAGGATACGCACTCGGGTCGCTGGGAGAAAATGTCAACTGCATTCACATCAGCTGCTGTGCATTGAAACATTGTTACGTATTTAATTGAACATTCGCACTTGCTGTTCCGAGTGAAACTATTTGATTTAACATAAATTTTACTAGATCCATTCGGTATAAAATTATGAGTTTTTTGTTCATGTGACGTCAACTATTTAAGCAATTATTTGTCCGCTATCTTAATTTATGATTTTAATTAGAGTAAATTAGATTACTAAATTTTGTTATTTGTCACGAATTAGTCACTCAAGTTTAATTTATCCCCTTTTAGTCACTCAAATTCGTTATTTGTTCCAATCAAGTCACTCTATAGTTTTTCATGCAAAATCTTAACAGAATATTCCAATTACATCCAAAATATTAACGGAATATACTCATTCCGTCCAAAATACTTACATAATGAGTATATTTCATTCAAAATACTAACGGAACGAGCATATTTCACTAACATTTTGGATAAAAAAATATAAAGTGACTTGATTGAAACAAATAACAAAGTAACTAAAAAGGGACAAATCTAACTTAAGTGATCAATTCGTGACAAATAACAAAGTTTAGTGACCTATAGCTAAATTTACCCTTTAATTATAATTGCAGTTGTTTAGTAATTTTGTAAATTGAAGTTTTACGTGTTTGTGATTGTCAATTTGCAAGTTGTGTGATATTTAGATAAATTATTAAATTAGAAAGAGTGAGGCTATGCTACTTTGCTTTGTACTATGAAGTTATATCTCTGTTTTCAAAGTCTAAAGAATTAATTTGAATCATTCAACACGATTTTTATATGAAAATGTACTTATAGACTAAAATTACTACATTTCTATAGGTAAAAAAATTCTATTTTCGGATGGTCTAGAGCATTTTATCTGATTTTCTACTTATCTAAAATGTAGTTGAAAATCTTTTAAAAATATAAAATTTAGTCTCCAAATATATTTTAATATGAAGATCATATTGAATAATATAAATATGGACCTATGTGTGCATTGTGAAGTACCATAGCCACACTCAATTAGAAATTTTTTCACATCAATGTAATTGAATTTATGATTTTTAAAATTAATATTTGTAATAAAATGTAGATGCTCTAGTTTGACTATTGTGTGTCTAATAGGCGCATTCCATTACAAATTAAAATTGTCTAAAATATCTTTAAGGTAATATGTGCCATTACTGCGAACTCCTACACAATTACACTACTCCTGTGAGGAATTGGGGATGGAAGTTCTCATTTCTTCATCTCAAGCGAGACCGAATGAAAATTATATATATCAACATTATGATTTCAATTATTGCATTTTGTGTGCTTAATTTTGTTGCGACTAGCTAAATGTCGCCAGGTAAATTTGTCAATTTAGTATCTGTGGCCCGCATGCTACTACTAGCCGCATGAATTGTGACCGCAGACGATCTTGAGAAACTTTATCACAATGGATCTGAACTGTCTGACTAAAATATAAACCACCAACCTATATCTGACTCTGCAGTCTGATTGTAATCCGCGAAATCAGAGACAAGACCAACTCAAAAGATCAAAGCAACTGCGAGTTTTTGGAGGTTTTAGACTATTTGAGAGGATGTGAACATGTATTTATTTATTTTTTGAAAAAAAAAAATAAAGAGTTCAAGTCTTTAAATTTTATAAGAGAGATCTCTGGTTATTATTTTTTTTTTTTTGACAAAAGTGGTATTTTACCACTGATTTCATTATAAAACGAAAGAGTTCATACAACATGTTCAAAATAAAGCGTTAGCATACAATCCATCAACACCTAACAACAACAAAAAATATAACCAAAAATAAAAATAACAATACCAAAATAACATCTAACACCATAGGCTAACAATAAAAGCATACTAGCATAACATGAAATAGTAATATCAAATAAAATCAAAAATGGCTATAACACTAAAAGAGGAGGCACTAACTGATAAAGATGAAATACTAGGTAGAAGGCTAGTAGCACGATCAATAGCATCAATAACTGCTCTGTTACTCAAATAATCAGCTAGGTCCAATCCTTCTAAACCAAGATCAGAGTCCTCGTCTGAATCCAGCAGAGAGTTTTCCTAGTCCTGTGCATCCATGTCGGATAATACTACCAGATGACCTATCTAAAACAAAAAAGATCTCTGGTTAGTTGTTACAATAAAAGAAAAAAAAAAAATCTTATCTGAATTTCAAACTTATAACCTGCGACATCAAAGATTATGTTATGTGCATTAAACTAAAAGCTGATTTTTGAGGATGTGAATATGTGATACTCTGTTTCTTGAAGGAAGGTTTTGTGACTTTTGTCGTAGTTGCACGGTGCAGCAATTGCATGAGAGAGAAATGCTGGTGACTGAAAATGAACGTAGAAGGAACGTACAAGACCCGCTTTGGTTAAATGTGAAACAATGAACGAGTGAAGTACATAATAATTCAAGTCAAAGCGACAAAAATTAAGAAAGTGATCCCTCACTGAAATTAAATAAATCTCATCTAAGTGACTACTTCCTAGAAAGACCTTTTCAACAAAAATATATATAATGGACTATCTTGTCCAAGTACATCTTTTTCAACAAAACAAAATCTTTGATTCTTTGAACCATACATTTTCACTGATCTTATATAATTTCATTCCGCCGAGATCAAAAATGGAATGGTCAATTACTTTAGTAACTCTTTAACTTGAACAGAAAAAAAAAAAATCTGATATGGGGCTATATATATTTAAATGCCAAATTTAGCGATGTATATACTTTGGTTTGGTTTATCAAACAATGTTATAAACATGTCTCACCCCAAAACTTTAATGTTAGAAAAAGCTTTCTTCAATGAACAAATTATACCTACTACCAAACAGATATCAATGGAAATCTATGAAAGGGCCAACAATCTCTGAAAGTTAAGTACTTCAAATCCCTCAAACTTATTTATAAGAGTTCTTATTCTCGGCAGCCTTTTTCTCGATAATTATTAGGGAATATGGAAATTTCTAATGAAGTTGAAAACATGAACTCACTTCAGTCACGATGCTATAAAATCTGCTTTAAAATCTACAAATTTTCTTTCAGGTGAATATGTTTTTATGTAAAAGATTGTGATAGAAGCAATTTCGATTTTTTTAATGCTGGGATCAAAATATATGATCTCAATGCAAACTTCTCTCATTACGAATGTATGTTCGTGCTGTCAATAACATCAGAAAACATATAATGCATTTATACCCAGAAAAGCACAAAATTATCAGACAAAGAAAAGGTGTTTCACAGAAATTATCTTTGGATCAACATGAAATGTCAACAAAATTATTTTGTAATTTGCAACAGTATAAAAAAACAATAAGAACTAGAAGTGCTATTATTCTATAAGCAACATTAACTTGCCTGAAAGAATGGAACAAAAAGTTAATGTTATCTTTTACTATGATCCCACGCCTTGTCAAACAACAAAATGTCTCCCCAGGACTCCGTATAATCTTTGACCAAACCAGAATTGCAGGATAAACTGTAAAGAGGATATCGCTTATCAATTCTTTATTTTTAAAATCTTGACAAAACTTTAAAATAAAAATTTTAGCTTAAAATTCAACATTACATACATGATTTGTACACTTAAACTGAAATTTAATTTAATTTAATTTCACCATACAACGAATAACTTCAATTTTCAATGATACTTGATACAAAATCAAATAATACCTAAACTGTATTATATCTGATTGTCAGGCTATCAATATGTCCACATATCTATAAAGTTACTTTTCAATTTTCAATTTTACTTGATTTTTAAAAAAAGAAATATTATCAAGATTGCAAATGACAATGATTCCTCCATAATTGTAAAAGCCTAAACCCGTGTTTCGTCCACTAGCAAAACTATTCAGTTGAACAACAAATTTGTCAAGCAAAAAATGAAATTAAAAAGTTCTGTAACTAGCGCACTACAACCTTGCTTCCCTGAATAAGTGCACGCCAGGCCAACCCCCATACAAGACACAATATCCTCAGCTTAGTTTTTAAGCCAAACATTACCTAAACCCGAAAATACATAGCAATTAGAGAAACAAGAATAATGCAGATGAACTAAATGTTTTGTTGATCCAAATTAAACCCAAAAAGAGAAGAACAGATTTTACAAAATCAATAATTAAAGCTCTGCTCCGTTCCAGTTACACATTACCCACATACCTCTCTAAGCTACCAAATAAGCAGCAACGCAAATACACTGCTATGAAATTAAACCTGAACCTCACCTTGTGCCTTAAATTACCAGTTTATCACCCATGTTGAGTTAGAGCTTCTCCCTTTCTCACACAAACCCTACTTCAGCAAACTGTTGCCGCACTTTAGGTGGCCGGCCACGCTGCTTCTTCTCCCCAGTTGGCGGCTCTGCAGATCCACTATCTGTGCTCTTAGGCGGCCTGCCCCGTGGCCGTGGAACCTTCTCAGGAGCTGATGGATCCCGCGGTTTGGGAGGGCGGCCACGAGGTCGACGAGGCCCATCAGACGAGGACCGTCGGGGGCCTCCCTCACCTGGGAGGCGTGGCTTTGGGGGGCGGCCCCGACCACGCTTGACTGGAGGTAGAGAATATAGATCGTCAGTGAATGTCAGCTCCCCAGACGCCGACATACTGGTGAGGTGGGAGGAGAGAAGAGAGGCATGGTCTGCCGGCAGACAAGATGATAGAGTGGTCTCAATGTGGGCCGAGATGGCTGCCTTTGTGGACCCCATGGTGCCACTTGTTATGGCAACTGCCGCCTTGATTAACTGGAATAAAAATACACAAGATGGATACACATTAGTGTTTGCCAGCTTAAACAAAAAGATTTTAGATGAAGGTTTTCACATGTTTTAAGAATTATTTTCATCTTGCTGAGGTTTAAAACTAATTTTAGATGAACTGGACAGAGGTTTAAAACTAATTGTTAATAAAACTGCAATTTAATTTTATCTAACACCTCATAATCAATAGTCAGTACCAAGTACTGAATATTGGCCAGGTAAGGTATTTTCTGATATGAACTAGGTGGAACAGAAAAATGTGATTCTCTGTAAAATAGTCCCTTTTACTTGAACAACAGTCCAGATAAGAATTTATTGCCAAAAGATTGGATCAAGTACGAAACAAATCTATCAAAAAAAAGTAACAAATCCTACTTTATTCTAGGAACAACACACTAAGTCATGTTTCCCATATTTTCTGCAGGAACTTATATGCAGAAAATTATGAACCCATTTAAACAGAAGAGACCAAACAAAATCTGGAAATACAACTCCAACAAAAAATACGCACTGGCATGATAAATATTAAGCCAAATATTTCGCCATATGATGAAGCAAAATGATATCATCAACATTTCGAAAAGGGTATTAGTACTACAACTGGGGCCATTGTCATTGTGTAGCAAACAACCACACAGATAAAGAAAAAAATTACAGCATTTCACTTCATAGAAGCCCACATTGTGAAAATCAAGCATCACAGCTAACATGAATCAGAAATCAACAATACCAGGTTTTACCCAATGGAATCCAGGTCTTGCTTGTCAAACCATGTAGGGCCCACACCATACAGAAGATCGTTTTTGAAACAGTCAAACTAGATTAGGTACGACAGAACTCAAACTTCAGTACAATTGTTAAACTTGAACAATAAACCCAAAAACTTTTTAATTTTTGTAGGATGACGATCAAACACCCAACGCTTTTAAAGTCTAATAGAGGTAACCTATGCAATACTAACTACTGCGTATGGACCCCAGATTCTTCAAAGTTTACTTTGGAGATATATCATAGACGTAAAAGGTCGCAAAGCAGGATTAGAAGTATACTGAATTTGGATAATCCTGACTGATCTGGTTGATAGCTTCAGTATTTTATGAAATATTGCACATACTCGGAAAGGTGATACTCTTAAGTGGGTCCATCCACTTTTCGGCGATAAAACACTGGCTAGGGTTTAGAGAGAGAGAGAGACAGAGATAGAGAGAGAGGGGGTCAGGGAGGGAGGGAGGGAGGGGAAAGACAGAGAAAGCGAAGTAAAGTACCTCCGGGTAAGCGGGCAGAGGAGACGGGGATGGCGGAGGGGAAGGCGACCCGGATGCGGATCCAGTAGGTGAAGCGGATGCTGATCCATCATCTGCCATTTTAGGAAGAGAGGGGGAGAGAATTTGGGGAAAGAGAGGCAGCAGGTGGGTCGCACTTAAGCAACAGTGCTGTCTCCTTTGGGATGTAATACTGACTACGCTTGGTGTATTGTAAGGATAACGTATTTAAATAAATATGAATCACTGACAAGTGGGAAGTTCGAAATAGTTAAAGATTATTTGATGTGAACAGAGACTATCCCGTGAGTAAACTATTGTTGGACGCGCATGTGGAGTATTGTTTGATCTTCTTTGGCCGAGGAGAACTGGCTTGTTTGTATAAAGTTGATATCGCTTTCAACAAAATTGGTCGCATGGACATTTGTGTGTATCTAATATTAGTATTAAAATTTTATTCAAATTGATGTTATATAATTGAGACTAGTACTTATTTATAGTAGCCCACTCTTTATTTGATCTTAGTTGATACTTTAGTTATAACTATAATTGGCAGCTAAAATAGAAAAATATTGTGCAACTGTTAATAAATTCAAAACAAGTGAGTACTATTTGTAGTAATTTTCAACATTTTGGGAAAGTTAATTATCTTCATAGTTGCATCAAATATTCTCATATAATAAAGTCAATCCATTACACTAATCGTCAAAACAAGATCAAATGCAACAAAAATAGAACAATTAATGGCATAAATTAGTGGCCTAATTCATGATATTGAACTGGTTTATGAAATTAAGCTCTATTTACAAAAAATATTATAGGACGATGTTATATTTTTATGCAATGTGTTGGTATATACTCGACAATATCATAGAAGTGGGCTAATTATCGGGTTGTTGTCATCTTATTAATTATTCATATATAATCATCCAACATATATAAGTCTCGACATACATTATTATAATTATTATTTTAATTACTATCATATTACTATTATTATTAATATTATTATTATCTTATCTTGATTTTATGATTGTGATTAAATTTTATTTCTAGTCTATTCTAATTTGTTTTTTCTTTGAGGGACAGGGCGGTCCGATCTGATTTTTTTTTTCTGTTTTTTCTTTTTTTCTTTTTTTTTTTCTTTTTTTTCTTTTTTTCTTTTTTTCTTTTTTCGTTTTTCTATTTTTTCTGTTTTTTTCCTTCTTTTTTTAAACCAGGTGGGGAGGAAAATTAATTTTTGGATTTGAATTTGAATTAAAGTGAGTCGGGTATAAGGGTACAGGTAAGGGTAGATGGGTACCCAAGTAGGGTAAAGTCGGGTACAAGTATGGGTTCAAAAAACCCTGTCCAGCCCGTTTTTTGCCCGTACCCGCGTACTCGCTTACCCGACCTATACCCGGGCTCGGGCACAGGTATCGCGGGCATAGGGTACAAGCGGGCAGGGTAGGGTATACCCGACTGGGGTATAATTAATACACTACTTATGAATATGAATTTTTTTCATAAACCATAATTAATAAATCGAAAATTAGGAAACCAATATGATTTTTTTTTTTTGAAAAACTGTAGGGACCATAAACCATAATTAATAAATCAAAAATTAGGAAATCAATATGATTATTTATTTTTTTTGAAAAACCATAAGGACCGTATGGTCCCTACGGTCTCCAAAATTGTATTTCTCCAGACCGTAGGGACCATACAGTCTTACCAAATTTTTTTTTTTATAAAACAGAAATTTTTAAAAAAAAAAATTTGTATTAAAATATTAGAAGAGAAGGGATCGGATTACACCACTTTTTTGGTGACATTGTGTGACAATGTCCATTTTCGAAATTTCAAAATCCAAATAGTCAATCCAAACCGTTCAATATGATTAATATATTAAGAGTAACTTGGACATCAAATTTTACATTTTTCTGAATTTTTTTACTATTTATTAAGTATTTAACAAAATCGCTATATTCAGACCGTTGAATTTTTGAACCCCTCTAAATAAACCCAAAAAAAATTCAGAAAAATGTAAAATTTGATCTGCAAGCACATTTTAACATATCCATCAAGTTGAACGGTTTGGATCGACTATTTGGACTTTGAAAATGGACGGTGTCATCCAATGTCACCAAAAAATGGTGTTATTTGATCCCTCCTCATATTAGAAATATTGAATATATTTCTTTAAAAATAGATGAAATATAATATAATTTGATTCATTAGAAAGATTGCAACAAATAACCCGGATCAATATTTTTCAAGTCGGATTTTTTGCGGCTATAAGAAAAATTAATATTTTTTTTATTTGTTATTGAAAAAAAAATAAAAATGCTTAGATTCTGAGTTATTGATCCCAGTTCAAAAGTCACTTCTAGGTAATCCAGAAAATATTGTGATTCTTCTAGGACATTTAATTTATAAAAAGTTGTATCTATTTTGATAATTCTTTTTTAATAACAATCATTAAATAACTTAAAGTTTTTGTTTTTTTTTCAAAAATAGATATAACTTTTCATAAATTAAATGTACTAGAAGGATCACAATATTTCTGAATTACCTAGAAATGATTTTTGAACCGGGATCAATACCTCAAAATCTAAGCATTTTTATTTTTTTTCCAATAACACATTAAGAAATATATTAATTTTTCTTACAACCGCGAAAAATCTGACCTGAAAAATATTGATCGGGATTATTCATTGCAGTCTTTCTAATAAATCAAGTTATATTATATTTCATCTATTTTCAAAGAAATATATTCAATATTTCTAATATTTTAATACAAAAAATAAAAAAAAATTCTATTTTATAAAAAAAACAAAATCATATTGGTTTCCTAATTTTTGATTTATTAATTATGGTTTATGAAAAAAATTCTATGAATACTATAGAGAATTCATTGTGAGATTCATGTCAGGTTAAAAGAAGAGTTTAGATTTACTAATAGCACCTCAGGTACATAGGGGGATCCATATTCATCTCATGTCTCAGAGGATTTTTTTTTTTAATATAATTTATTTTAATTATTTTAATTTTATAAAAAGTATCATCACTAATCCTAGATACCTTTGAAGGAGGAATTTAAATTTGATTACAAACAATTTGCAATTGATTGTTTCTACTTATTTCTCCAGAGAAATCGATGAAGCTGTTTTTTATAAAAATCAAATCAATAGTGCTTCTTTGTTAAAATAATTAAAATTGATTTTATTTTTTAAAAAATCATCTCAGAGCATACTTGGCAGTCTAAAAGTGTTTTCTTTTGCAATCGAAGAAAAAATGCTCTTCTGTTTGTTCTTTTTCCTTTTTGTTGGTTAGCAGTGAAGTTCCGCCAACAATTACATTAATATGAAAATTTTCAAAAGTTCATTTGCAGGGTTTTTAGAGTGCTAACAGAGTTAGCAACTCAAATAACAGATAAAACAATTACAATTTTATTAGTACAATTAAATTATATTAGAGGGAAATGCACAACTATTTTAGACATACAAAGCTGATAAGAAAGAACAGCCAAATCAAAGCAAGTTCGCATTTCACCAGGACAGATTTAAAATTTCTGCAAGGTTGAGATAGGAATCAATTTTAATTAACTAATCAGATTTAAATAGTTTATTGGACATCAAGCCGATTAATTTTAAAAAAAGTACCTTATTAGATTCAAATTCATTAACTAATCATATATTAGATTACAAAAAAAAAATCTCTTGCATAATTAAAAATAACAAAAAATAGTTTTTCACATAATAAAAAAAAGCAACAAAATAGCATTCTTTTGCATATTAAAAACAACAAAAACAATAGCAAAACAAAATTAATTTTCAAAGAGAGCGAATTAATCTAGATCTATTATATATTAGATCCCTCCCTGCATTTCACCATGAAATAATTATTGGGACTGTTAAGATAAAAGTATGTACTTGTGAAGAAACATACTTCGGAAAACTGGCATATGAACCTTCTGCAAGCAACAACAAAAACTTATATATCATGCACGTTGCATAGAACAAATTTCTTGCCTTGCATCATTAATACAAAAATAATACAAGCAGCTACCCATAACGCGATCAAGTGAAAACAAAATCTTAACATGATGGAAAGACTTCCAACCAGACATCGAATTAAATTTGACTCAATACGTTTCGGATTGCCCCCACTCATTTTTTTTTTTAATTTACGAAATAAGAAGCAATTAAAAGTATCGTCTGCCAAAACTCAATAAGCGAAACACAGTATTATAAGTAATCGAATCATCTATTGCAAGCCAGGAGTCAGATTAGAATTATTAGAACTCCACATAGCATCAAATATATGCTAAAAGAGGAAAGAGAAAAGTTGATAATTATAGAGAAAATACATAATTTTTTTATGTACCATCTTACTCATAATGAATTCGGCTAGTATAACATCAGTGTCATATGACACCAACTACAAAATTAATTGAATAGACTTCAAATAATTAATACAAACCATTTAAACCGATTTACTTTATGAATAATGCGTTTACATACATTTTATATTTTCTAGTTATTTTAGTGTCAAATCAAACATAAATGTTAAAAAATGAATGCATTAAAATTAGCTTAAAAACTCTCATATTTGACCGCTTGACTTGATACTAAATAAATTCAAAAAATTATAATTTTGCATGTAACACAACTAATAAAATAGAAAGGTTTGAACGGTTTGGATTCACCATTTGAAGTCGATTCGATAGGTTTTAAAATTGATGTTATATAGACTGAAATGACACTGATGTCATGCTAGCCAAACTCCTTAATAATTCAAAATTTTAACTTTATCATCAATTTCTGAAACAATCCAATATTATCATCTGCAGACAAAAGCTGCTCATAATCAAGAAGCTCCACATAGACATAGTATACACAAACAATACCTGTGGTGTCGAGTCCCTGGCTCTGCGCAGGCATAGTCTGCGTGGAGAGGTATATTTGCTATTAATATTATGTCTTAATAACAATTATAATATTGCACTAACAAGCCCCTGACCCTTCGCATGCACAGATGAGAGGCACAATAAAAACTAGATTGAGCTAATATAAAGCCTACAATTAGTCATTTTACACTAACAAGTTTTTACAGAAGACACCTCTGGTTTCCTAACATTATTAAAACCAATTTGTACCATGCAAAATTGCAATCCAACCCATGAGACCAGCTTTAATTATTAAACTCCAGAACCACTATACCTCTGTACACCTGTCAACTTACAACATACTGGGAAGCTACCCGAATGCATCTATTCGATATTTTCACAAAATATGACAGGTTTTATTTCTTAAAAACAAAGTACATACAGGCTTGTGGGAGCTAATTTTGGCATTGGCAGTTTTTGAAGCCTCACTAACAACAGGGGATGGGTTGCTTCAGCATATACAAGGTTTCTTCATAGTTCTAAGAAAACCAGAAGTGCTCTTCTTTCAAATCTCAATCAAACCACCTCTGATTCATAAGTGTACTCCAACTTGATCCTTGAAGGACTCAGATCATCTCCTACTGAGGTCTCTCCCATATACTTCCTAACCTTTACGGGGATGTCTGTTAGCACGACCGAGCCGCGGTTATAGCCGTTCATCAAAAGCCGGCCAATCTTAACCCTCCACTCCGAGCTGTCCGATTCATGCCACCTGTCATGCACCACCCTATCACAATAGTTCAGCATTGTACCAATGCCAGTGTCTCGGACCCAACCATACTCTTCCAGTACCCTTGCTTCTCCTTCAGTTAGATCTTCTCCAACCTAACAAATAAGATGAGAAACAAATGCATCACTAACGGTGCTTGGCTTTTGAAGAGTATGAGGTGGGATGTTCACCTTCATGAAGTCGCTGGTCTCTCACTTATCGTAGTATAGCATTATACTTCAAATTAACATTTAGCTTTTTCTTCTTCATAGGCATTTCACAAAACATCTATTATCCCAAGCATTAAAAATGTAGACAAAACTAATGTATAGTGGAATTACAACTAGACACTATTGTTTTTTTGTTTCTTTTTTCCTTTTGGCTTATCAACATACTGATGGATGCAAAACTAACGTATAATGGAATTATGACTTCTCATTTACTAAAACTCTCGGATATAGATGTGATAGATCCATAAAAAGAGAGAAACTACAACAGAGTGGAGACCAGTGCGAATAAGGATTTCTTTATACCAACAAGGGTTTGTTCTCAAGCAGGCTTGCTCGGCTATTGATCTTCATAGCTGTCACCAGTCGTTTTATTTGCCAATCAATTGGCATGGCCGGTATCAGCTCAAAAAAGTATGTAGCAAATCCGTATTCTGGTCGCTCCAATACTATCCTACACAAGTACACTCCAATAGCAATCAATACAGGTTCTGAGGGTTTAAATCTAAAGTAAAATTTGCCAAAAGATGCAATTAAGTACAGGCCAGAACAGATCACAGAAACCAGCCTTCTTTTCCTTCTAGTTTTACAGATTCGAGTAATAATCCTGGTTTCTTTTGATATGGAATTAGTTTGAAGGAAGCACATAACATTCAGAAGAATATAAATAATGACATTTTCTTCTTTGTAATTATTCAAAATAAAATAAAAAATCATTTCCTCCTACACCCACATATCATGATAACCATTTAGTACAATACCACATAGGTGCAGCTCATGATGGGTCGGGTGGATGCCAGTCCAACACATATACAACCTGAGTTGTCTGAGATTAGTGTTTGGATCTGGGTATTGATCCTGTCAAATTTCAAATGTACCATCCGGATATATCATCATTTGATTCTCCTATGTTTTTATTTGACTTGTTCCCCCAAGTGCAACAAGTAACAAATCCAATAATCTGTCTGCAATCCCGATTGTTTTAGCCTTGGCCATTTTATGGTTGTTGCTTCCAGAAACAAGGACTCCTATTCAAATTGCTCATTATAGAATCAAGTGTGACCTTTAATCCAAAGAAAATAGTTACTTTTAGGCTTTTCTCATGAACAATTAGAAAAAAAAAAAAATCTGACCTATTATGGTGTTGGAAGACAAAAATAAAGGACTGAAGATCCCTACACCACCCCCATTCAACCGGGCTCTTATGTAATTTAAGATATCTTGTCTGTAAAATCATGAAATATTAAAACAAATGATAAATATAGCTTGCAATATCTCAATTACACCTATATACACTTCGTAAGTTACAAAGATGTAAAATATCCACATGCACAGAACATGAGAAGTAATGTAATAAACAACAAAAAATGTGCCTTTTTTTTTCCTTTGAGAAATTACTATACCTGTTCAACGAGAGAAATTAAACAAGCTAAACAGTAGACAACCTTCTCTCCCTTCTTACGATTTGCTGTTGTAATCTTAAAAAGAGAGGCTCTATCCAAGAAGAACTGTTGAAATATAGATAAATAACCAGCACAAGATCAGAAAAGTAACTACTGAGAGTTGTTGGGGTATTTTATATCAAAAGCTGCTTAGGGATGAGCATGGCATGGGGACCCGAGTTTCAGGATTTGACCATCTCCAATGGGATCTTATAAAAACCTCACCAGAATTGAAGTACCAGTTTTAATTAATAAGAACATTAACTATAATTTCAAGTCTCATATAACTTTCATAAAACTGCCTTCATAAATATGTTGACAATATGTTTATAACTTTAACATTTGGCATGCATGTATAGGTGAGACCAGTTACTGATTGAAAGAAAAGCAGATCAGGCCGGCCAGGCCATAATTGACATCAATTTACTTTGGGTTTGCACTCCAACAAAAATCAATTGCAGAGATAACATGAAAAACTGTTGAGTATGGTTATCTTCACAATTTCTATTTTCAAATAACATAATAGAGACTAACTCAATTGATGCATTACTATTCCATTCAGGCCAGATATCTCTAAGATAGAAGTATTCCCACCGCATGAGCTCCCTTAAGGATTTGAGTTCCCCATTTGGATCCCAAGATTGTAACACATAGCAGCAGAACATTCCTTCTTATTATTTGCCTGACGGCACCTTCAACATATATTTACAACTTTCTCACCTTTGTAATAACAGATTCAAGATCTTGAAAGTCATTATCACTTGATACTTCCAGCGGCCCCATATCATCTTCACCAACACCAACACCATACAGCTTAATTTCATCAGCAATTATCCCTCTATCTACTAATACCTACATTTGTGAAATTTAATAAGGAAAATTAAGCAATCACAAAAGAAAAACCAAATGCCCCTCAACCTCCCCTCCACCCACAACCCCAATTTAAGTAATTAGCCCTACTTCCAAAAGATCTCTCTTTGCTACAGAGTGAGAAAGAAGGGCTAAGCCCTGCACATTGCTTAGAAAAATGAGATAAGCATGTTATGGATGACAAAATTTTCCAAAGTATCAACTGGTTGCTATTTTACAGGGTCACATGAAATTTTTAAATTATATAACATAAAAGAATTGAAATCTACAATACTGGAGAGCACCTTCAGAAGTCCGGGAGCATCTTCCTCTAGAGCTTCCTCTACCGAATCCCTGCCAACAAATGGAATTATATATATCTGGATTCATCCTTGGATTGACTTCTGGAAATCCATTTTTGACATTTACCCACAAGCCCAGAAAAAAACAAATCCATACACTTCTTACAAAGTACTATTTGCCCAAGGAACTTGACAACAGAATTTCAATAAAAAATTAAGAAACGCCAATTTGTTTATGATTTTCTTTGTTTAATTATTACTCCTTTCTAAAATGTGAGGAAAATTGTGACAAAATCAGAAAAGGCTGCCATTGAAAAGATAAACATTCTAACAGATACCAGTAATCCTCCCAAACAGTACATGACATTAGTGGTTGAAGCACAACAATTTAAAACAGGTTATTAAAATTGCAATTTTGGAACCGGATTCATAAAAAGCGATAAGGAAACCACAAAAGGCTTTAGATAGGAGAAGAGCACTTTACGTTGCAGTCTTTTTACGTTTCTTTGGCCGAAGTGAAGAAGAGGCAGCATTGGTCTCCTTAGAAAAGCTGTCAGAACAACCTGAAAATGGAACATCTGTAGCTCTAATAGCAGGTACCTTACTTTGAAGAACATTAAGAGGCACCTTCTCTTCCAATCTTACTTGCTCAATTGTCACCATAGAATGAGCAGGTCCTAGAGCTTTTGCAATGAGTTGCATTTCATCAAGGTCTGAAATGGGCTCGGGCTTTATCTTGAGGAGGTTTCCTGTGCTTAAATTTGAATGAACATGATCCAGGGAAGTGGTCCGAGAGGATTGAACAGGTGTGAAATTGCTTCCTGCCATTGTACTTTCCAGTCTAGTTGAGTTGCAATCAGTTGCATGGACTTCCTAAATTGCACAAAAAGGTAGGTGTAAAGCAGGCAAAATAGCTTAAACAGGAAATCAAAGAAACCATCAAACCAACAAGGAAAAATCAACCAGCACCAGAACAAATTATATGCTATATTAATCTGGAAACCCACTTATACAGTGTTTTCTTTTGTATCTGGATCATCTTTTCCTGATGACTACATCGAACAGGGAAAGTAACTGCTGTTTTCGACAGTTCTAAGGAATGTAAACTACAGTTAACTAATCTCAACCATTAATCTCTGAGCACTAATGATCTGAACTATAGATCTCATTTTAACCTCTCCAGAAGATAAGAGCATTCTTCAAGTTGCCTATTCGCACACTATTTTCCGTTCTCCTCTCATTGCTAATGCAGCGCCACAAAGAAGGACGGATCTTGCACCTGCAACCTCATCTTCCTAGCTCTTTGTCTAACTTTTTGGCCTTTTACAAACCTTAGAGCCTCTCCCTTGCCTCGCACTCCCCCTTCTTTCAACACATGAATGGTCCAAATAAGTTCTTTCTTGTTAGAACCCTACGACTCTAGGTACTCTCTGAACTCTCTTCTTTTTCTTTTCAACAGATTAACTAATAACTAACAGTTTTTCAGATGTTGGTCATGATCTATCATTATTCTGCAAATATTAGGGAAAAAAATTCTCTTCGGGTTGGAATATTTCCTTTTTATATGCAAAATTTTGTCTATTTAGGTTACTATTCTACTCAATTTATTGAAGGATTGCACTAGAGAATTGCCAGATATCAAACTATTGTTATGGAAGGCTTCTGATCCTAATTTGGAAATATCTCATTGAACGAACTTATGATAAGTTCTTGTTCATTCCTGCATAAGACACACAGACCACCGTTTGATTTATTGAAGGGTCTTTGAGGTCTGCTGATCACGAATCTCCACAGTATCTCCCATCGGTAATAAGCTTCACACTGTCCCACATGGGAGAAGATGTGACACAAAGACAGAAGTGTTAACTTTTTAGAGGGAATCTCTTCGTTTAGTGTTAACTCTCTTATTCCTTGATCTCTTCATTTTTTATTTTCTTTTTTGTTGATGAAGGAGACATTTTTGCAAAGTTGAGTTGTCGTGATGTTTTACTCCAGAGAACATTGTAAGTAATAGAGAATTAGAGATGGTCATAGATGTCTGTCTATGACCATGGAACCATATGGACGGAAATAGGAATTGTGGTGTGGATCAGTGTACCACAAATTGACTAATGTACAATTTTAAATATTTTATGCAAGTATTTAGAAATTTAAGATGCAATATCGTAGCCACATCGTGTGTGTTATTTATATTAATATTCATCATGTTTTATGCAAATTATGGATGGAATTATGTAAAATATAACATGTTTAGATATTAGAAGCATACAACATAATTATGTCTGACATTATTTATTGTACTTTCAATTGCGATAAAATAGGGAGGGTTAACCAAAATAGATCCTTGTAGGAACCATCGCACAAAAAGTTAACAGCAAAAAAGGTTAAGCTAATCACAGCGAATACAATGGAAAAAGGTCCAATCCTGACATGTCGAAAGATCATGAGGATAATCTATGTGAAATCGTAGCCATTGAACCTTGTTAAGAGCCTATTTTAAAAAATGCATCAAGTATGATTTTTGGGACTGAAACACCCTGACTTACCATTTAGCAAAGGGATATTCTTGAAAGGTAAGCAGAAGAATGTGCATTTGATGTTGTAGAGATGCACAAAAAATTGGACTAAAACCAGTAGTGCATCAATATGGATGGATGGACTGATAGGAAAAATGGGACAACCTTCCAAAAGGTGCCTCAATGAGTTGCCATGCTTCTCAAGTTGTTTGTTATTTTAAAGATGTGCACAAGTGGTCTTAATAGAATTGTGGTGTGATGGATAAGGTTAGAGAGAAAATATAATGCAACGGACAACTAATAGTACACCGGCTTAAATTCATGCCAATGAACTATTGATGGAAAGAAAAGGATGTTGTTTCGGAATCCTTGCGTTGCACATTGCATGGATTTAAATTTTAAAGACATCCAAGAATCACCTATTTTTTGAGATATAATTAGAAATAATAAAAAAAATACTCCTTATCTATGTACACATTTGGTTGCATAAATTATCCAGCAATAATCAAAACAAAGAGAACTCCAAAGGCCCAACCTTCCTAGATTTGTGACGTGGTTTGTTTTAATGGAGAAATTTGGCAAAAAAATCATTGTTTTATTAAAAATGCTGGAAAGTTCTTTGGTCAGGATTATGAAGGTAGAACGACCAAATTTTCCATAAACAAAGATGTAAAGCAATTAAGTATGGTTTGAAGGTCACGTGACCCCTTGTCAAAATGCTTATGTCTGTCGATGAAGATGTAAAGCATGCCTAGGTTATAATTATGAAACTATGGACCAAGCCATGGGTGAAATTGTTGCTAACTTCAATAACAAAGATACAAAAAGATTTGGAAGATTGCTGATTGAAAGTGAACTTTGCAACTCTATCGTCTCCTACGTGTGGCTGAAAATTATCTTGACTCTTAACATGTCACCTCTATTTATACTACTCCTAGGAATATTCAAGACCTATGACACCTCATACAGAATATCTAGAAACAAGGAGGTTATCCCTAAATGTTGTAGGATGATCTCTCAAATTGCTCTGTCCAAATTGATGCCTCTTCTTGAGCCTTTGTTTGGTAGACGATCGCTCACCAGCTTTGCCAAAATTTGTTCATTTTGATTTTTGGGTCAGAAAGATCACAAAAATTTGTAAGAATAAAGAACGAAAACTTGGTGTCCAGCAAAAACAAAGGATAGACAGGTAATTTGCTCATGGTCTGGACAATACTGTTATTGTGTTTGGTGTTAAAGTAAGTTATTTATGACCAATCATTTCATTTAATTTGCAATAGTAAAATTTGATTATTACATCTACTTTGCATGTGACCTTGCATATGTAACACTATAGTTGACAAATGTCATGTGCATGAGGATCAAGATAGATTGAAACAACTGACAGAATGCATTCCAGTCATGCAGTGCAATTCAACATTAACAAACAATTTAAGAACTTCAAGTGAGTCAAACATTTGTTTGGATCAAAATGGCCATTCAAACAAAAATTTGCTATTCAGAAGAGTGCTAGAACTCTTCTGCTATTCCAAGGAAAGGTTAAACTAGCTGAAGTGAGGAGAGAGAATGGATAGTTTTTCTCAATGCTGTCTTCTTTTTTATGCACTAAACACTGTTCCAAATAGCACTCTTCCATCACTTATCCAACCACTTCCACTAAACTCTTCCAAGTACCATTTTTCTAGCACTATTCCATATATTGCCAAAGAAATCATTTAATTTTAATGGTAATTAGTATGGAGGACCTTTCGAGATCTCTCTCTCACGCATACACATGACTTTCCTAATTGCTATAATTTAAACTTTTTAAGCTCTGACAACTGTTTTGGCAAATAATTCTAGCAATTCCCACAAAATTTCAAACCACCGCTGTATTTTGGAAAAAAACTATCAAAACGGTGAGCTATTTTTTCATACTGGAACAATATAAAAACTAACACACAAAAATCCAAAGTCCCTTATTTATCTTCATGCTTAGAAATAAAGAAGTAATATAAACATGATGCAGCAACTGCAACTTGTTAACAGGACCTGTATAGTATATAGCTAGCTGCAAGGTCATTATTCTGGTATCGCTTAGTACAGACAGTGCTAGGGTTGATTCTGAGTGTACTGGATAAGCATCTGGTACTTACGTAGTACTCTCGGTATCATGATTTGCGTACCTTCATTGTACCTGATGCTTCTGGAGGATGAATTGGCTTCTTCCGTTCCCTACCATCAATAAAAATTTCAAATAAAACAGTGCATGAATAGTGCATGCACAGACTGCACACTTGCTCCAAATATTGGATCACTACCTGTCAGCATAGCTGCAATATCTACCATGTATTGCCAGGTCAGGAACCGGTTGAGGTCTGAATTTTACCAGTTGATCTTTCAAATGGGTTTGTTGGCTCCTAAATTCCAGTATTGAGAACCAAAAAGGCTTAGCTAAAAAATTGATTGGTACAGACAGTACAAATCACCAATGTACAGAGCAGAAACATACACAAAGCACACTATACAATAAAACAAAAAATGGGGACACTACGGACAAATACAAAGAGGCCGGGAGCATTACCAGTAAGAACCAAATGAAGATGTTTACGTATGGTTCTCAAAGCTCACAAAACTGGCCTAAATAGTTTTATCATCAGACAATATCTACAAAAGAAAAGCTAAAAACTTTTGGGAAGATTACTTACTGTCTTTTGCAATTTCGCTTTTTAAAGGGCATATGATCAGAATTAACTCCCAGATTACTAGCTTGGCCCTGATCAGTAACTTTAACTGCAACTCTTCGACAATCTTTCCCGTCTATGCAAATTGCAATTTTATAAATCATTAACACAAAAGGCAATATGATATTTCATGATTCCAATATTAGTAGTTACCGGTTAACAATGCATACCAATCAGGGAGCAATAATCAGGTCTTATTTGATAAGTTCTTTGTTTGCTTCATTCAGCAATTGATAGAGATACCAATTTCTTGCCAATTAGGCCAAGTCCCAGTAGGTACTGGTGTCATGCAAGATGCTAAACCATGGAACGAAAGATAAGAGAAATAATTTACCATTGTGACCAGTGTTTGTTGCTGCTTTGTTATTACGACGTGCCAAAGAAGAACCCTATATTAATGATAAAAACTAACAAGAATTAAAATTACAGCAGAGCCCCTTTATGTACAGTTGATTTAGGGAATAGAAAGATAAGATGGTTAGGTATAATTTTTCCCAGTCAAACTTCCTTCCAAGAATAATTTGATTTTGGGAGATTAAGAGTGGCCAAATTTGTCTCCACTGTACCCAACTTGTTTACCAAGCCAATACAACAAATCTTGAAAAGAAATAAGTACCCAGTTGAAATCACATGCTTGAAATGCAGAATGCTTAGAGTTGACATCGCAATACAGTTTCGAAACAACAATCTCTCCTTCATGTTCACTTTCGCTCTCATCAGTATAGGCATGGTACTGGTGCAACACCCAATCAGTTTTCTCAGGTTTTTCTCCATTTGTTCGGTTCAAATAGAGCATATATACTTTCTTAAAACCTTGATGAACCCCATCCAAGTATACTGGTTTAGACTCTGTTTTTTTCTCCCAGATGTAATGCTTCTGAAAGCTGCGGCAGTGCTTGATGAGAGGTTTGTGAAAGAAGTAAGAAGCACTTCCATCTTGTTTAACACCTGTTTACAATGATCATGGCAGCAATTAACATACAAGTCGAACTTTACTAGTTAGATATCACTGGTATTTTTGAAAGCCTGCATTAATATTTTATTCCCTTTTTCTCGACATTGTTTTGCTTAATAATTTATACCGTACCAGTTAAACATGATAACGGTAATGGATGATCATTATTCAGGGTCACAAGTCACGGCAATTTTTACACACCACTTCATCATGGACTGATACAGCAATCCCATAGCTGCACCAACATGATGCAACAGTAGCACATCAAATGAATGGATTTGACATTTGGTCTTACATCCAAATACCAAGCGCTAAACCATTCCACTCATGTTATGTGTAACTGATAATAAGCTTACTAAAAGAGGGCTCAGAAATTACCAGGCAAGTTTTGGGGATGTGTGTGATTTAACTCATCACCTTCCTCTAGTGACTTGATAAAGTCATGAATGAATGGGTGAGGCGAGGCATTTTCAATTACATTTCCAATTTTGGCAATTAGATGCCACAAAAGATCACCATCTGTTGGATCAAATTTTGCGCCTCTTGGAAGCCCGGGCCACTGCTAAAGGGGTAAAAATTGTGGGGAAAAAAAGAAAAAAAGAAAAAAAAGGAAAACCTAAAGAACAAAAACAAAGCAAAACATTTAAAAAAAAAGGAAAAGACTAAAGAGATGCTTGTTGGTCAAGCGGACAACAGTAAATTGAGCTGAGGTGTTATTGCAGAAGAGAGTACAAATTTAGGTTATACTTGACATAAAATTAATTTGGGGAGGATTGTTGCATAGTTGTATTAATTAATCCGTCTCAAAATCTCAATTCTTGATGACCGTTGTTAGTATGAATACTACGGCAGATGCAGTTGAATTTAAAGAATCAACCTTGGAAGCACCCGATTTTGTGCTTGAAGCACCCTGCTCTATCAAATCCCTGCAAGAACAAAACTAAACTTCACCAAGACAACAGAAATTACAATACAAGGCGAAAATCGCACAGCAAACAGACAAACCTCTTTCCCCGAAGAAGCAACCACCGCCGTTCAATCAGTGGCATATGGTCGAGGTAATCCCTCGATGCCCCGAGCGCGTCCATGGCAGTTGCCCCAATATAGGGTTCCATTAAAAGGGAAATTCGACGACTCCAGTATAAGAAGTTTGTTGAGTGAAAGACGCAGTAGAACGAACTAGTTGGATGGGAAAAATTGTTGAAATTAGGCTGGCGGTTCTCTTGTGAATTGTGAGAAGCGGGGTTTCAAAATGCGGCAGAAGAAGCTGGGACCCCGGACGACTAAACAATCAGACAGATCAATTGATTAAGGGCTCTGAGTGTCTGACCCTGAACGTGGGCCGGTCCCGGTCGGAGCCAGGCATACATGAAGGCCCAATTCGGGGTGACTCGTGTAAAGCCCATGCGGGTTAAAAAGCAGACCGCGGTCCGTTGTCTTGTTGGTAGAGAGACGAGATGCGAAGTGGGTGAGAGAGGGGCCTGGTGCTTCCGATTAATCCGTTTTGTTCTGAGCAAATTAAATTTATATGATTCATTTAATCAATCAATGTATAAAACTCTAAATCCAATCAATAAATTGAATTTGATTTCGTATTCGCGTCCGTATCGATGCATGGCTATGCTACATAGATGCTCTAATTAGGGGTGGCGTCGTGGTACAGTGCTTTATTTGCACCGACTGCAGAAAACTGTGCCGTGCCATGTGATCCGAGGGCCCACCGCACGAAATAGCATGTATACCAGCCAGCCAGCAAGGGGCACTGGTACGATTGTACGAAGGATGGATTAGTAAAAACCAAAACTTCCTTGAATGCATTAAGAAAGAAAATTTACAAGTAACAGGGAACGTACTGTGTGACAGGGGTGTAAACGGATACGGATAATCTGATCCGTATTCGTTCCATATGAGATTATCCGAATTCAGATTAAACGGATACAGATAATTTTTACATATGGTAAAAAAATGGCGAATATGAATACGGATACAGATACACAATTATTCAAATCTGAAATTACTTTCAACTAGTTTTGACTTTACTACTCCAAATAGAAGTTATTATATATTATCTCATATTCATTTTAGTCTTGATTATGATATAAATAATAATACAGTTGGTTTTCAATTTCATCACTTTTTAACTGGTGATGGTGCTACGATAACATTTCCTTTCATTTTTACATCTATTTCTTCACTCTCTATTTTTTTTTATTAAAAACCTTAGCCCATGAATGTAGTGTGTTTTTAGTCTCTATTAAATTAGTTCTAGTTATTGTTTCAAGACAACAAACATGTCACTCTTTTGTATCTTAAAGTATATAACTCAATTATCTGACAATTATTCATTTCATATTCACAGATTATCCGCTCCGTATCCGTATCTACTCATTGAAAAACTACTGATACAGATATGATATTAGCATTATCCGCTCCGTTTACACCCCTAACTGTGTTATATCATATGCAGGTTAGTTTGCTCTGATTGCTAGCGTGTAAGATATAAATATTATTGAAGAGCGAGGTTATTGGTAATATATGCATATGTTACAGATCTGACTCATGTTATGAATTTATATTTTAATTTTTATATTCAAACAGTTGATATGAATCGTAACATGATTTTTCACTTTATGAAAATATATTTGGTGACCGAATTTTACACTTTCTATAACATTTTTTACTATTATTTATTTTTTAGATAGTTGTAAAATCACTCCATCGAAATGTTTTTTTTACCTATCAGAAAAGTAAATAGAATAATATGAAAAACTGTAAAATTTGATCTATAAATATATTTTATTATGGAGATCATCTTTAATAGTTACTTTTGAGAAAATACATATTATCTCTTTAAACTTTGAAATTACGTATTCTCTCTAAACTTTAAGATCAATATTTTTCTTAAACAAACTATAATTTTTTTATACTTTTAATAAAGAATAAAATAAGTATTTTATAAATTAAATTGAGTTATAATGTAAAAGACAGTATAATGGATAAAAGTCTTTTTAGATTTTATCTCGCAAAAATGCAATATTGACATTGTATCCCAACCATACCCTACATTTGCATTTTTGTTTTAAAGTTCAAACAATCGTTCTTAACCGCTTAACATGATCTCCATAAAAAAATGTGCCTATAAATCAAAGTTTATATATTTTTAGATTTGTACAAAATGACTGCTTGAACTTTAAAACAGTGATTTTGTAACTATCTCTATATATATATATAGGTAGGCTAATAAACAATCGATTGTTCCTAGCCTCCCGTGCAACCAAGTCATTTTCTGATTTTTAAAGTCTGAATGATCGATCCAAACCGTTAGATGTGATCTCCATATTAAAATGTGCTACAAGACCAAATTTTACATTTTTTGGAATTTTTTTTACTATTTATTAAGCCATTTTGAAAATCGTTGATCCAACAGTGACTTAACCAAACAGTAAAATCAGAAGCTACTGTTGGATCAACGATTTTCAAAGTGACTTAATAAGTAGTAAAAAAATTTCAAAAAATATAAAATTGGTATCCTAACGGTTTGGATCGATCATTTAGACTTTAAAAATTGAAAAACGACTTAGTTGCACGGGAGGCTAGGAACAATCGATTATTATTAGCCTACCTCTCTCTCTCTCTGTGTGTGTGTGTATATATATATATATATATGAGTGGGGTTAAAATGCACCCTCCTTTTTGTGCTCAAAACGTGCACCCTCCTCTCGTTTCTTCATTTTTAAAATTCAAATAGTTGATTTGAATCTACCAACGTGTTCTACATATTAAAATGTGCTTGGAGACCAAATTTTACATTTTTTGGAAATTTTTTACTATTTTTTCAGAATTTTTGAAAATCATCACTGTGCTGAATTTTTTATTATTGTTAAGTTTAATAAAAAATTCTGAAAAAATAGTAAAAAATTTCCAAAAAATGTAAAATTTGGTCTCCAAGCACATTTTAATATGTAGAACACGTTGGTAGATTCAAATCAACTATTTAAACTTTAAAAATGAAGAAACGAGGAAAGGGTGCACGTTTGGAGCACAAAAATGAGGGTGCATTTTAACCCCACTCTATATATATATAATTGGGTCTCTAAGCCCATTTTAATATGGGTATGATGTTGAGTGGTTCAGATCGACTGTTTGAACTTTAGAACATAAATACAGCTATAGGGTATGGTTGGGGCAAAAAATAATGGTGCATTTGAACCATTGTTTTTGAATGGTTTGGAATCTTCGGATCAAGTAATTTTCTATCCATTGAAAAATAGTAAAAGCATTTGAAAATATGTAAAAATTAGTATATTTGAAAACCATTGCTTTTGAATAATTAGGAATCTTCAAATCGAGTAATTTTCTATCTCACTGAAAAACAATACAAATATTTTAAAATATGTAAAAATTAATCTACAAGTACATTTTTATATAGTAATGAAACAAATTGTTTGAGATTTAAAAATAAAGATGTTAGTTCAAAAAATTAATTATATAATTCAATTTTGTTTTCTTTCAAGCAAAACAAGGCAAAAGGGGATGATAAATTAAGTAATTAAAGAATAAATGAATTTGATATACATGAGAAATAATAATGAAGCACGCACCTTGTTCTTGATTAGTTGGCTGAACGTTTGAGCTTGACTCCTTTGACTTTGAGGAGAGAATTAATTATGGTTGGCCAGGAATAAAATATGCTTCATTGATTCTCTCATTCTCTCACTTAAATGTACAGGCACCTCTGTAATTGTCCTCCCTCCTAATGTAAATCTAAGAATGGAGATATTTTTTTTAAAACTGACTTTTGAGTTAATGCAGAATGAATCCGGACCATCCGATTTGTGTTGGCATGTATAGTAAAGATCTCTCGTTCGTTTTATTTTGGACTGAATTGGCTCGCATCCTGAATGCAAAACATGCACTCTCCATTACAGGGTAAGGTTTAGTGACAATACGTGAAGCGTGAAAAGTTCTTGGATGCTCATGGAAAGTGAGCTCATTTTTATATTTTAAAATATAATCGATATCATTTGATAATGATTTAAAAAAAACACTAAATTAAAAAAATAAAATAAAATTGAAAATTTATTTGACACCACAGGATTAAAATTTGAAAAGAAATTTGTAAGTACGTTATTAGATACATATATATCATAACAATCAAATTTCATTTAATTTGAGTATTGTCTGGTGATGCATTAAAGTCTAAAGATCAACAATTTTAAGTCATTTGATATAGGGTGTATACAGTATATCCCTCAAAAGTTTTAATATTATATATTATCCCTCCAAAATTAATAAGTACATATTTATCCTTGAAAATTATACAAATTGACATATTTGTCCAATATAACTCTATAACATATCAAATATCTCAAAAAATAATTAAATAATATTTTCTAAAACTTAAAAAAAAAAATTTACAGTATTAATTAATAATATGTTGACTATTATGCTTTTCGTTTTTGTTTCTTTAGTCTGTCTAAGTTCTCTTCTTTCTAAGGCACTAAACCTCTCGCCTCTCTTTGCAAATGAAGATAGAAAATTAAAGTAGCGAGGGGCAGCAGAAATATGTGAGAGGGGAGGTGATGTGTATTTTGGGTATAGATATTTTAGGTATATTTCGTACACTATTATGGTTTTAATTTATAAAATCCTAAATACGCAGAGAAGATTGAATTGCAAGTGTAATTTGGGTATCGATTCAAAGACTAAGGCAATTGTAATTTCTATTTAAACTAAATTAAAACTAAACTAATGCAAATAAGTACAAATGGGGGGTTGTTGCAAGTAACTAATTTTGAGTTCAATACCCAAATAAGTTGGTTTGCAACAAGAACTAAATTAAATGTAAATAAAAAAAGGTTTGTGAATCAAGATAACGAAGTCTACAGGATTTTGGTCTACAGTTACTTGGTCAATCTATCTACTTTAGAAGTTCTTTAAATTCATGTTACTGCCTTGATGGGAATTCCAACTAAGTTGGCCATTTCTACCTTATATGATTTACCATTCGCGATTCATGACTCTATGTTACTATACTTCGTATAAAGGCTATCACTACCTAATTGGGTTATTTAATTGAAGGCATCTACTACCAATACTATGTACCGATACTCGATATACTCTAAGTCCCCCGATTGTGAAGCACTTGTAATTTGGTTTCCCACAACTTTCCATGTGCAACCTTTGGTTCTATTGGTCAGGGGTAGATTGATTTGGTCCATCTAATCTATTATCCCTAAGGTTATTCGTGTACATAATTTGGTCTTATCTATATCATAGCACCCTTGAAGATAAGAGGTACTGTCACTACCTCCGCAAGATGCGATTTCAAAAACCCAAATCATGCATGACTCACAAATATATAAAACAAGAACCAAACATCAATTCAAAATAATAATTATAAAGAGAACATCCAAGTAAATAAACTAACACAAGTTCATGCTACAACCAAGGCCCTTAGAGGGGAGATTAGTCTCTCATGGGTGCAATCATAATAACATCCATGATATAAAACAAGTAAACATATACAAATAAAACGAGTAAATAACAAGAGAAATACAGTACATCAATTCCCAAGCTGTGCCTCAGTTCTTCTTTGCAAGTTCCTTGAGATTCGCCAAGTCCGTCTCTTATTCGATCTTTGAATTCACTCGAGATGGATGAGAATAGTGGAAGAGATGGTTAGGTTCAATGGAAGAGATTGGTGGTATTCAAAGATGAGTCCCCATATGGCTATCTATTTCCTTTTTATAAACAAATTCATGACTTGGGAAATATTCAGACACAATCTGGAAATGAATTGGGCGAAGATAGCGTCATTAATGTAGACAATCTGCTGAGATTAAGGTTGGTGCAGCCAAGTGTGCGGTCCAGGGAGGTTGCACCAAGTTATGCGCTTATGAAGGCTTTTCAGGTGTGCGAGCGGGCCAAGCCACACCATAGGCTGCAGAACCTCTCTGTCTTTTTTGGGGTTCCATCTTCTGAAGTGTGTGACTAGGAGTACGGGCAGGGGAGGCAGCACCAATTTCTGTGCATCTTCTTTGGTTGTTCTGAGAGGTGTGCGGACATGCCAGACCGCACCGTAGGTCGCATAAGCTCTCTGACTTGGCTGGGAATTGTCTATTTAGTTCAAGGCTTTTTCCAAAGCGGATGTGGTCGAACCAAGTGCCCCAAAGATCGCACCAAAGATTGCAAATGCTCAAAAACTGAAATTAAATTAAGCAAAATGCAGTAACTAAACTAAATTACCCTAAAATGCAAGGAAATTGGTCAAATTATCGAGATGAAACTCTAATCAAAAGTATATATAACTTAGGCTTATCAGGAGGCAACTTGGGAAGGCGGGGAGAAATGTGTGATTTGACGCGTTTGGAGAGAGAGAGGTGAGAGAGGTTGGTGCTTTACAAAGAAGAAAACTCAGACAGACTAAAGAGACCTAAGAGCATAATATTCAACATATTATTAATAAATATTATAGAATAAAATTTAAATTTATAAAAAATATTATTTAATTATTTTGGAGATATTTATATGTTATTTAATTATTTTTGGAGATATTTATATGTTATTTAATTATTTTTGGAGATATTGAACAAATATGTGAGTTTGTATAATTTTCAAAGATAAATATGTAATTACTGATTTTGGAGGGATATATATGTAATATTGAAAGTTTCGAGGGATATATATGAAATTCCCCCATACGGTAACACATGCATTGGACCCAATCACATTTTTAGATATGATACGAAAATAATATAAACCAATCTTATAATGTTAGTTTTCAAACTGGGCAACATATTATTAAAGATTGTCAAAATAATTAAAAAAAAATGGTCAGTGATTTTCGACTTTCGAAATGTGATAATATGACCTTGCTATTTCTCCAACAGAAAAAAAGATAGCGGAAACCGAAAAAAAGAAAAAAAGAAAAAAAAAAAAGATAGTTAAATTAGTGCAATAGCACTAACCCACTTTATTTTAAATTAAAAAAAAGAAAGACAAATATTGTTTCAGGGGATAAAAATTGGGTTACGAGTATATCTTAAACACTACTCTCCGAGCACATACTGGATTTCATTAAACACGAATAACAAGGAAGGTGGGTTTGCTGACGTGGCGATCAGACCGAGCAACGGTCATATTTCGAACTTTTTTTTAAGAACATCCTTTTCTTTTCCAGGATTCTCTCTTTCCTATAAACTCGAAATATTTATCAATTATTATTCTTCACACTCTTCACACTCCTGCCGCTGCTTACTTCTCACTTGAGCCTCCTTTATTCCCTTCTCCCAATCATCTCTCTCTCTCTCTCTCTCACACACACACACACACACCAACACCCACCCCCACACACCCACACACACCCACACAAGCACGCGCGCACACAGATACACACTAGTTTCTTCTCACTTGTAACCACCACCACTCTGTGGCCATTGAAAGAAAGCAAGGTCTTTTCTTCATTCCCTTTCTTTTTACCAGTTTCCATCTCATCCGTTTCCCACCTCTTTCAAACTTTTCTTCGCCCAAAATTGGCAAAAAAAAAAAAAAAAAAAGGGAAAAGCGGAGCTTCTGGCACTAACCCTCCTTTTCTACTGGAGAGAGAGATCAATGGCGGTGCTTCTTCTATTGCTCCTTCTATCAATCTCAGCTGTTCATGCTGACGAAGGTGAGTTCCAGTTTCCTTCCCCAATTTCATGCTGAGTGTTTGTTTTTAATACTTTTTGGGGGAAGGGGGAGGTGAGGCGGTTCTGATTTGGGGGAAATATGGCCTCGAAGTTCCTCCCTTTCAATTAACAAATTAACAACCCACTATTTTAATTTATGTTCCTGAAGTTTTGTTAGAGATGAGGATTTTATTATGTCTAATTGGTTTACTGAACCAATCTCCACAATCTTGGTAAAAAGAAAATATGTACGAATATTATCTAATTCTGAGCAATTAATTATCTCTGTGTAAAAGCTGAAGTCTTTGACCGTGAGAAATGATTTTATACTTTAATGTGCTAGTTTTGTCTCTTTTTCTATTGTACACAATAGGGGGCTAGGGGCCTGAGGAGTTCGGTATACTTTGATGCAT
Source organism: Carex pumila (assembly GCA_033356055.1). Classification (NCBI taxonomy): domain Eukaryota; kingdom Viridiplantae; phylum Streptophyta; class Magnoliopsida; order Poales; family Cyperaceae; genus Carex; species Carex pumila. Next base: position 152,181 of record JARJHM010000205.1, read on the forward strand.
GCATCGTTAATGAACGCATTAAATGCGTTATTGAGGAACTGTTCTCGTGTTCTGTAATATACATTTATTCCTACTAATACGTTAAGTGCTGTTGTGGGTTTGTACAAATTGTATTAAAGCATCCTCTTTTACCTCCTTCCATTAATTTCTTTTTGGGCATGCTCCCTTGTAAGGTGAAACTTAGCACGCACCCAACAATAACAAAAAAGCAAAAATATCGTGCATACCTTGCAAATGAAAAAAAAAACATTTCCTTCATATGGTAATGCTTATTGATTATGTACATAAATTATTTACCTCAGGAGATGCCCAACTTGTTCCCTGAAAAAGTGATAATGGAAAAGGTTTTTTGTATGTGTACTTTGATTGAAACAGGAGCAAAAGGTGTACCGGAATTAAAAAAAAAAAAAAAAAAACATATATATGATTTTTGCATGGTTGTGGTTTCTTTTGATAAAATCATCCTCAATAATAATCAGGTAATTTAATAATATGGTACTTAACAAGATCCTACGGGCTTTTCTCAAAAAATAAATAAAATAAATACTTAACAAGATCTTGGATTGTCTGTCTCGGTCCCACGTGTAAATTGTAATTAACCAGAAATAATAGGAGAATCGGCGCAGCAAGAATCCAATCTCCCCGTCGTAACATGCTGAACTAATATTCAATTGCTTATGATTAAATATGTGAAATAAAAAAAGGGTACCGGGCCCCGCTTAATATTATAGTTTGTGAAGGTACAGGTAGTAATAAGTAAAGGCACCTTTCTATGATTAGATTTCTCCTTGTAAATTCTTGCATTCCAACCAGTAAACGGTAACAATTCCTAAGGTTTGTTTTTATCTATTTGGTTTTAGTAGCCTTTCTGTTGTATTTTTTTTCTTTTCATTGCAGCCTTTTTAAGTAGGATATTTATTTGATCTGGTATAGATTTTATTTGTTTTTAATGGATGTAATAACTGTATTTAGTAGAAGACTGGAAGCCGTATTTGGAGTACATAAACGGGCCCACTGATACCAACTGTCTCTATCTTTTGTTCCAGTTTGGGCTTTCATTGGAATTTGGGGATCAAAAATATTTGTGAAAGCGACAATACAGTGAAACTATAGAGGGCCCACTTTCCCAGTCGAGTTCAAATTGTTTACGCATAAAGTGTTAAAAACCCTTCTTTATGCGGGCTATCCGCAGAGAGATGCACCACGCTTTTTCTCGATTTCTCTACCCAATGTCAGTTCCCGTACCGCGCCTGTCTCCTCTGTGTTGTTGCTCTACAGCTGGTATCTGTTCTGCTAGTCCGCTCGACCACGTTAGGAAGCAAAAATTTATTTATTTATTTTTGCCATAAAGAAGTTCGTATTCCTGTTAAGCATGTTTGACCGTTGACCATTTTTGGTGCACCTTTTGTTGTTTTTTTTTCTCCAGGAGTCCATTAGTCCAATGAGTCCTGTAATTTTCAGGTTTGCAAAATATGAATAATAGATTGAGGAAATTTCAAGTAATATACTAGCATAAGATTTGACATCTTGGATGGGTAATGCCTGATCTGGTGCTTCTGTTGGAATTTACAGAAGCTCCTTGCTTTATTAAGAGTGACTAGAAATCCAACACTTTAATTTGCATATTAATTCATTATTTGCCGCTCTAATCCTGTACAACTAATTGTGTGGTGAGATTTAACAATGAAAAAATTAATTATTCGTGAGATAATGCCAAGACTAACTATCAGAATTTAACAAACTAGTTTCTAATTTTTACTTTTTACTTTCTGGAAATTTGTTCATAAGAGAAAGGATTTGTTGCAAATTTTTACTATATGCTTTGCTGATTTGTACTGGTTGATATGGAACTCAGGCAGAATTTTGTGTCAAATTTTTACTCTATGCTTTGCTGATTTGTACTGGTTGATATGGAGCGAACTTTTCCTCAGCATTTAAGTTCAAGTTGATTTAAACACGGATAAAAGATCTCATTATTCTTAATCTCTCATTTATATATGCAGGTGCGTACATCGGTGTGAACATTGGTACAGCCCTGTCAGCAATGCCATCCCCTACACAAGTAGTTGCACTTCTCAAATCACAAAACATCCGTCATGTGCGCTTGTATGATGCCGATGCCTCCCTCTTGGCAGCTCTAGCCAACACAGGCGTCCGTGTAGTTGTTTCTGTGCCAAATGAGCAGCTGCTTGCTATAGGGTCTTCAAATGCCACTGCAGCAGCGTGGGTGGCTCGTAATGTTGCCGCACACTTTCCGGCAGTCAATATTTCTGCTATTGCTGTCGGATCAGAGGTGCTAACATCAATGCCAAATGCGGCACCCCTTCTACTCCCAGCCATTCGGTTTCTTCAGTCTGCACTTGTTGCTTCCAACCTTGACAAGTTTGTGAAGGTATCCCTCTCTCTCACACAAACTCACATGCATGCGCACATGGACAGATGAATGCTACTGAAGGATGAAAGAAATGAAAGCTGAAGGCATAATGACAAAATTAATCTTGGCTTTTGTTTAATATAACTTCTCTAGTGTTTTTTTGTTAATCAAATTCTTAGACCTGATATCAAATTTTGTACGTAGAAAATGCTAATCTTATAGAACATCAAAAGGCAAGTCACATAACATGCTTGCACTGATATGTTATACAGAAATGGGATGCAAAATTTTATCAGCTACTCCATTTGTCTTAATTATAATTTTTCTTAAACAATTACTCTCTCATAAGACCCTACTATTTTGTTCTCTTTTTCATTGCCAGGTGTCCACTCCTCACTCATCGTCCATCATCCTTGATTCATTCCCTCCATCCCAAGCATTTTTCAACCGCTCGCTCGATCCAGTCCTCACACCTCTCCTACGCTTCCTCCAATCCACCTCCTCACCTCTATTCCTCAATGTCTATCCCTACTATGACTACATGGAATCCAATGGTGTAATCCCTCTCGACTATGCTCTCTTTCGTGCCCTCCCCCCCAACAAGGAGGCTGTTGATGCCAACACTCTCCTCCACTACACCAATGTATTTGATGCCCTGGTGGATGCTGCCTATTTTGCCATGGCGTACCTTAACGTTACTAATGTCCAGGTCGTTGTGCTCGAGTCAGGTTGGCCTCACAAAGGTGACCCTTCAACGGAGCCGGATGCGACAACTGAAAATGCTGATACCTACAACAGCAACCTTGTCCGGCATGTGATCAACAGTACCGGTACTTATATTGACTATGCTAGTTTTTTAAAAGAGGGGGAATGATAATGTTCTCGAATAATGTCTAGTAGGAGAAGATTAATAAATTATTTTTATATAGGCACACCCAAGCACCCTGGCATACCAGTACCTACCTACTTGTATGAATTGTATGACGAAGACCAGCGCCCAGGGGCATTATCAGAAAAGTCATGGGGTTTGTTCGACTCCACAGGGTTACCTGCCTATACCCTACACATTACTGGGTCGGGTTTATTATTGGCAAATGACACGACAAATCAAACATTCTGTGTGGCGAGAGAGGGGGCTGATCCTAAGATGCTTCAGGCTGCCTTGGACTGGGCATGCGGGCCAGGGAAGGTTGATTGTTCAGTTTTAATGCAGGGTCAAGCGTGCTATGATCCTGATAGTGTGGAGTCACATGCGAGTTATGCATTTAATGCATATTACCATGGTATGGGGATGGGGTCTGGTACGTGCTACTTCAGTGGAGTTGCAGCTATAACCACCACAGACCCAAGTAAGCTAGCTCTATAGTGCCTTTTGAGTTGTTGGATTTGAGGTTTTGATCTGTTTGTTTAACTGACACGGGTCTTCTGTTTCTCTTGCTTTGCAGGCCAAGGAAGTTGTCTTTTTGCAGGAAGGTAAGAACCTCCTTCTGGTGCCATACTGCTTGATTAATGGTAGTAAATGCGAGTTACATATCTATTTTTGGAGGGGAACTCAATGGTTGATTAGACTCAGGTCTGAACATGGTGCCAAGAAAGATATCACAAGGGTCACTGTAATTGAGACTGGCACTGAAACTGTTATGGTTTAAAACAGTTTCCGTACCAGTATGCATTTCTGTTGCATACCTCAACTAAAACTGCTACAAAAAAAATGATAGGTTTATTTGTTCTATATACCAAATATAGTTCTGATACAATTCTGCTGCTATATATTTGTAGTGGTGGCAAGAATGGCACATCTTTATTGAACGGCACATCACTTGCTCCATCGGCCAATTCAACAGCAGACCAATCCGGCTCAACTCGTACAGCCATCTTAGCCGGCGCATCATTTCTCCAATTGTTGGTTCTGTTGATGTCAACCACACTTCAATTGTTGTGAGACAAGTAGGATTAGTGGGGACTTGGTATCTTTTGGAAAATGGCTGTGCTTTGGATCTGGCACATCCAATTTTTGTTTGCTGTTTCAAAGGGAACCTCCCCTTCTCAGCCCCAATTTCTGGGAACCGAATTCTTGTTATTTATCTGTAGTACAAAATGCAAGACGTTGATTTTTGCTTATTAGCTAGGAAGTAGGGAGAAACCTTTGCTCGAAAAACAAAAAAATGGAGCACTATTTTTCTTACATTATCCGGCCATTATATTTTTGTCCACTATTTTGTAGGAACTAGTGCTAGTAATTTGAATATGTATTCCCCATTCAACAAAGTTTTACTAATTGCACGCACAAGTTCTTACTTGCGCTGCTTGCTGGTCTCAAAATATATGAAAGCTGAAACTGATATTGTGTATGAATACTTAAGGTGAATATGCCAATCAATTTTAAAACGCACGATGAACGGTTCAAATTCTCTTTAATATAGTCAGGTGCAAGATGTGCAATCCTAAGTGCTAACTGTTTTTCCAAATACATAATATATGTATTTTTTATTTTAAAATAGTAATCTCCTTAAATTTTGATATTTATTTTTTTAGATGTTTTCTACAAAAATCGAGGAGTCGGAAATATATTATCATCTTCTGATCTGTAATAGCAATAGACATGCAATTGTAGACTTCCTCAGTGATTATTATTTTTTATCTTTGATGGGATTCTAGTTCTCCTTTCACCAAAAAAGCTCATTAAAGCAAAACCGAGGCTGGTCTTAGAACCAATGGGCTGTTGTTTTTTATCAGGACCGGCCCAAGAAATGAGTCCAACAATAACTCAGACTTAGACCCAATAGGCTTGTAAAGTTAATTTAACCAGGCCCAATTTCTTACGTCAGGTTTGTTTTATCAAATTTGTTTAAGGGCATTTACGTAAATTTACCTTACCCTAATTCTCTCCTATATATGTTCTCGATCGCCGCAAATGGATAACCCTAATTTTATCCCTCTTTCTTTTTTGATTTTCCGATTTTGCCTTCTCTCTTTCTGAAAGAAAAATTTAGAGGCGTTTTTAACGCTGCTCCGAGCACTCGATTATAATTTGTTCTATGGTTGGATGTCGTAATATCGTAGATCCGATTACATTTTTAAGAGATGCGAGATCGAATCCTCTATTAGGATCTATGGACGTGCGGTTTTCTTCTGGATTCTCGCATTTTCTCGTAGATCCAACATGTCGTTTTCTTTTCTTTTCGTGCTTAAATCTTGATTTTTCTGCTGCTTGTGGCAAAAGTTCAGACATCCCTTCATTATTCCGAATTTGTTATATGTTTTTCGTTCAATCATTTCTTTTAAATTTAATCTTGCGTTTCTGATTATCGTATCACTGCAGAGCTCGATGATGATTAACTTGCTTTAACCACACCGAAACGCAAACTTCTAAGGGGAAATCGTCTCTTTCAGTTTTTCTATTGCTCTGTTTTCTTGGTGATGCCTCGTGATCTAGCCCTCTCTTTCGTAGAGATTTTACATAAATTTATCTTTTGTTAGAGAGGGATAGTGAAGGGATTGCTAAGACTACAGAGCTGTTGGATTTACGAAGTGATTGTTTTCTCTTATTGTGGTTTGTTATGTGGAAAAACCTGGCCTTTTTCTGAGAGCTATAAATTGTTTTCATTATTTGTTTTTGTCGGTTTTGAATACCGAACCTATTATTTTTCAAATATAAAAGAATCAGCCGTGGTTGATGCAGATACATCAGTATCGGAATCGGGTACATCAGTACACAGGGCTTATATAATCTTAAACATACATCAGTATTGGAATCGAATATCCCGAAGATTGAGCAAATAGCGTAGATCCGAACAAGTCGAATGCATATGCCCTTGTGTATTGATGACTTGATCCGATGTAGGCTCACCCGGCGTGTTTGGCATGACTGCAAATTGATTGGGAAAATTGCTTAGTTTATGGCATGCTCACCCGTCGAGAATGTAACTAGTTCTGTCCCTATCTATTCCTCTTTTCAAGCCATGATATGTGGCTCCAGCTTCAAGACATCCACTAAGGCAATACCAAATACTGTCTGAAAAATCAGTCACCGGTAACTGCCTGATCGGCAATGCCCGTAGACAAAATATTTTTCTTAGTAATTGTCATCTCTCACGGGAAGATGTAAATTGTGGATCTATAGAAGCTGCTAATTAAGGGGTTACCGGTGACCAATTGATACTTAAGACCATATTATTCTGGTATTTTTTTCGCTTCCTTAAATGGACGGGTTAGATCATGCCTTTTAAACCAGATTTAATAGAAATATCTTTCAGCAATAGTTTTTTTTAGCTGGAGTTTGTTTATTGAAAACCTTTAACTGGATGGCTTTTTACTTTCAGGAATTATGTGAAGTATTAGATATTGTGATAATTGAAGGTTTAATTCGGAGGTAATAAAATCGGTAACATTTGTAAGGAACTTTTAATCGTACTTTTTAAAATCAAATTGACCAAGGAAAAAACTTAAAATTTAGATGGTAGAAATAATGTAAATCGCAACGTGGGTAGATATCTATGGAACGGCACATAACGTATCTCTATCAGATTATCAAGATGGAAATAACCCAAAAAAGACCTGATATTCGAATCAATTCTGTTCTCATAGTAACATTCTAACATTATTTCTGTTCTCAGAGGTACAAAAATACTGTTTTTAGTTAAAAAAATAGCAAAAAAATTTCTAAAAATATAAAATTTGGTCTCTAAACATATTTTAGTATGGAGGTTAGGTTGAGTGGTTCGGATTAACTGTTTGAATTTTGAAAATGATAGAGAGAGATGGAGACATGATGGAGGCACAAAAATATGGAGGTATTTGAACTCTCCTCTTCTAACATTTGAGGAGGAATAAAGTTGCAACAATTTTTGAATTATAACAAGTTATAACAATTATGTTTTATATTTTCAAAATTCAAATTGTTGATTCAAACCGTTAGATGTGATATTTATAGTAAAATATATTTTTAGACTAAATTTTACATTTTTGAAAATTTTTCATTTTTTATTAAGATGGGTATAAATTTCAATAGTTTGAATTTAATTAGTTTTTGTTTTCATCTTAATAAATAGTAAATTTTTTTTTTAAAATGTAAAATTTGGTCTTCAAGCAAATTTTATTATAGATATCACATTTAACGGTTTGAATCGATGATTTGGACTTTGAAAATGTAAAAAATAGTTGTTGTAACTCAAAAATTGTTCTCTCCTAACATTTAATGTATTTTCAAAAAACAAATGTAGTTGATATTGCGGTCTATAATTGAGATGGAAATGCCTTTATGCGCGCAAAAATTTGCGGTCGAATATGTTATGATCGCGTGCTGTCTTCAGGTATTTTTTATCTGGATTGCGATAGGAATTCAGTTAGTAATTCAAACATTTGAGTTCGTTTGTGAAGAAGTTAGCTGTTCGTTCATGTTAATTTGTTTCGTAAATTTCTAAATCGATATTGATTTTTACAATCGGTCGTTCTCGAGAAAATTGGAGTTGGGAGGATTATCGGTAGCATAGGGACAGTCTTTTATGCTTTTCGGTAGTGTTCCAAAGCGAATTCAAAGAATAAAGTTTCTAATTGTGAAAAGTTTCGAAATGGGGCCCAGTTGCCCGCTTAATTAGACACTGGCAAATCCAAAAAAAAAAAAAAGGCTTTCTTATGCTTTTCAGTCGTGTTCCAAAGCAAATCTAAAGAATAAAGTTTTAGAATGGGTCCCAGTTGTCCGCTAAATTAGACACTGGCAAATCCAATAAAAGGCTCCTCTCCAAACCTTTTTCATCGACTTTAATTAATATAGACAAGCAAAATTCTGTTTTGGTCTCTGTTGGTCCTACAACGGATTGAACTAGTATCATTGTATTTGTTAAGTTGGCCTGCGACAATTTCACTTTCTATACGAAAACATGGAAGTCCAGTGTGCATAGTTATTACATGAGTTAGGCTATGGTTTAGCAAAGCAATAAATATCTTGATATTCACCTTTCTACAGCTTTTTATTAAGTTGGTTAAAATAAAATTAAACCAGGGGCTTAAGGGGGGGAAATGCACAAGGAATAAGCAGCAGAAGTGACATTAAGCTACGTATTGAACAGCAGAAGATGAGATTTTTAACTCAAAATTTGCACTAATCACAACCAGGAAACACATATACAAGTTATATATGAACAAAAAGGATTTGCTGAGGAAACCCATCAAAGAATGCTAAAACACAGACAAGACCTATATGCAACTGTATGTACATCACAAGCAAGGAACAACAAAAAGAATGAATGAAATTGCTGGAAAACTAAACAAACTCATATATCTAAAAAAAACAAAATTAAGATGTACAATGTACTGGTAAAGGACAGGTTGCTGTTTCCCGATGCACCGCCTTGAGTAGTGAAACAAACTTCAATAGTGTGTCTTGAGAGAACCACTGCAGCCTCCACTTTTGGATGTGAACAAATTCAGCTGCCTCCTGATTATTTCCTATTTCATTCTTGCTCTCAAGGACTTGATCATCAGGATTATTCTCCACAATCAAGGTCATGCATTTGTTATGATGCAGATCCATAACCTGAAATTAAATAGGAGAGAGGAAGAAATATTTAATGGTGTTAGTCTCAGCAAGTTCACAACACAATTTATTTTGGCAAAGAAATCAACAAATCAAGGACTAGAAAAGGAGATTACTATTTCTAGAATGTTCCTGATTGGGCAGCATGAATCAAGAGAGAAGTATGGAGAGGATGACGATGACATAGAAGGTGATGGTGGTGGCGGTAGTTGTGATGATGCCATGTCACTATGAAAGGAGCCAAAGCAAATGACGTCCTCTATACACAAAATAACATGCCCTTCTATCAAGAAAATAGATCTGGATTCCCATGACCCACCTGACCGGAAGAAACAAGTGCATCTTAGAGATGAGCATTACAATTTGATCCCTAATCTTGTTATTTCACCTTGTTTGTGTTCTTTTTTCAGAGCTATTTTGGTGATAAAGTGAGGCGATAATTAGGAAAAAGTGTTACCACAAGATCCTTGGTTAACTTGATCTGGCTAACCACAGCTAATTAGATTTAAAAAAACAAAAGAATAAGCGGCAACAAGTTGTGTTTGATGGTGCCATGAAACTGCAATCATTGCTTTAGCGCTTCTATATTAGAACAAAAGCGTAGAAACTTGAAGTTCTAAAATAATCATAACATTTGCACAAGTCCGAATCAGGAGTGGAGAAACAAACAGTGATTAAAAAGAACTTAAATTTAACATACCTTCAATGTCATCTTTCCAAAGTAACAGGGGGGAGTATAGCTGAACCCCCATCTTCAAATCACTGCATAGTTCTTTTTCAAGCAATTTGATCTGGACCTGCTCCCAGCTGGTATTCAAATTAAAAAGCAAAAAGTAAGCTTATGTTCAGGGATACAAATCTTGCATTTGTGTTTGAACCTACATTAATACAAACTGGATGCTTCACAGACATGTCTGGATTCAGCAGTAGAGGTGGTGGATCTGCAACTTATTATAGATGCTGACAAACAGGGATCCACATGGTTATAAGTTATAACTAGTATGAGGTCCCTTTGTGAGTGATTCCCAACTCATACATACATTCTAACAACAAACACATGCAGAAATGATCCTTGTCCTTTGTCGCATTTCTGTGGGGTTTTTTTCCCTCTTATATATGTAGGGACATTTTAGGTTTATTTTCTTCTGTGGGGGGAGGGGTTCAACATTACTATACCTACTTCGCAAATTCTGTCGTGTAGATTGTGTCATCTTTTATTCTAGTGCATAAAATGAAGATGGAACAAAATCTCAATCTCTTAAGTACAATAGAAGTACTTGACAGAATTGATGGATCACCTTTGCAGTGCAATCTCATTATCAAAGGACGGTGAAGCGCAGATATGTAAGAGAGAGAATAGGTCCTGTGCTTTCTCAAAAGTTCTTGTCAAGAACAAGTAAGTTGTGTCATCCATCATATGCATTCTACAGCCACAAAAACAAGTACGTTGATGAACAGATGAACATGGAAGAAAAAAAAGGGGCAACCAGATAGCTAAATCACAGGGGTTATACTGTAAGCAAATATGGCACAGATAGATGACATGGCATGTCATCAGCAAAACATTTTAACAATCTGTATAGCGACCAAAGGAAAACTACAATATAGTATACAGCAGATAAAAATGGTACATGACAAAAGAAGTGCTAATAAGAGTTAAGAGAGGGTTCAGGGGTTGAGGTGGTAGTTTAGAAAAATCAGAAGTCATAACCATTATAACAAAAAGGTATTACATTACAAGAGCTCTAATTATTTTTGTTGGATCATACCTAAAAGCTTGGAGGCCTAACCCAACGACAACCAATTTTACATCCTCAAGCTTATAGCTTCCCAAAACCTCTGGGAAAATTTCTGTTAAACAATAACAAAGTTATTCTCAGATATCTGATTTCAATCAGGGCTAATAAACTACTAATAAAGATTTAAAAATAGTACAGACTTCGAATTAGAAAGTAGAAAGATGAGGCTTCGCACTGCCACACTATACCAATGCATGTAAACATCTATGTAAATAATCACAAGGTCCCAAGATGGCAGAACATTTCTAACTTGAGGCCTATTACATAAAAAAGAAAACCCTTAAACCAGTTACCAGACTTTTGTACAATTACAGTATTAGACCAGACAACAATCTTATTGAAAGAAAAGATAGACGGGGAAAACTAAACTAAAACCAAATTAATTGAAACTAACCTCGTGCACTAGGTGTAGGTTCCTCAGTCAGTATTAGATACAACTTGTTCTTAGTACTTCGTAGCAATCCAACTTTTCTGCAGAAAGTCAAAAGACAAAAAAGTTATCACAAGAACCTACAGGGACAAAATTCTGCAGAGATGCAGGTATTAGATACAGAAATATTTAACAGAAAAAGAGGGTAAAAGAAAAATCTCCGTACACAGAAACATTTCTATGTTAATAAACAAAATAGTATTTCCTAAAAAAATAAAATAGTAAAAGTAAATACCTCAGCACACCTCTCTGAAGTACACATTCACAAAATGTGACATCTTGACAAATCTCTGTGTTATCAGTATCTGCCACCTTCATCTGAAAAAAATGTTTGACACCTTCACATAGCTCTCTTTCACACAAAATATCATCTTCTTCTCCTATTGAAGAACTACATTCACCAGATGCACTCATAACGCCTTTACCATTGTTTTCAAAAGGGCTTTCAAGACCTCCATTTTGGCCCTCTGAGAGAGGAACTATCCTTCTCCTGGCCTTTCTCTTTACTTGAACAACCTCCTCATATATCTCGTCACAAGTATCTTCCCCATTACAAGGCACTGAGCTCATAAATACATTTTCAAGAACTCCATCATCAGAACTAGATGCATACAACTCACAAGAGGTGTCTTCGTCTGAACTGGTGTCCCCACTGTCTGACCAACCAGTTGACAATTGCATCTCATCAGAGAACAGTCTCTTGAGTAAAACGTCCTCCATATACTGAGGTGGAGGAGCTTGGCTATCAGTTGAATGTCTTAATTCCAAATTCCCATCTATAGCACTACTTCCAACGGTTAAATGTGGTCTTGACTCGTCTTTGACTAACAGGTCAGAATCCAATGACTGGTCACCCTTTGAAGAGCTTCCAACCATAAATTTCTTCCCATTTTCGATTGTTGCATTAGTGGTATTTGGCTCAGCAGAGGAATCATCTGAGGCTTGATCTATCAACTCCTTGAATTCCCTTAGCCAATACACAGACTTCTCTTTCTTCATGTACTCAGCCTTGTTTATCAAACTTGTTACCATTGATTCGCAATCACAGGCAGGTGTATTTCCGTCTTTTATTAAGCTGGTGTTAGTGTCACTTGCTAGTAATGGTTCCAGCTCCGTGGTCTCATCATCACTTGTGTGTTCCTCTATGCAGGCAACTCGTGAGTTCTTTTTCTGTAAACAAGGAAAAAATATATATATATAAGCTTATCATTAAGTTTAGGCTCTTCAATTCAAACTAATTTATCCAAATAATAAGTGGCAGAAACTTGGCTATTATGCTTTGTGCTAGGGCAGCATCTCAACTTCCAAGGTAGCTACCAAATTAATACCTGTGCACTTTTTTTTTCTCCCTTCTATTTTGTTGATGTTGTTATAGGTGAGATTATTGTTCTGCACTTTTAGGGCGAACCAATCCACCCCCCCCCCCCCCCCCCCCCAAAAAAAAAAAAAATAAATAAGGAAAAACCTCTAATTGAGAAAAGTCATACAGGTATAGCAATTTCATTGGTGCAATCTTAGAATTTCTAACTCAAAGGTTTCACACATTAGTCTAGAAAAAGGCTCCTGTTAAACCAGTTGGTCTAAAGAACCCAAATCCTGGCCAGGTTAATTTAATCCAACTTTTTGAACAGCCCCATCATGCAAGCTATATGTAAAAAATGGATCTGAAATAGATTAAAAAAATGGGATGTTTGGTAACCCTTCGTGCAAGGACAAAAATTAAACAATGAAGAACAATAATAATCATGAACCTTGGTATAACTCTGACTACTCTCATTTTCCGGGTCATCTTTTGCTGGAAAATAAAATCCATAACCGGCTGGCTTTTTATGCCTGTTTGCAAATATCACATGCCTCTCCCAGGCTTCTCTCGCAGTGATGTTCTTATCATCAAACTTCAACTGAAAAAAGTGTAAACCATCAGGATATTCTCTCCAGCTTATATTCTGAAAGGACTCTCAGGAAAGTAATTATCAGAAAAGATCGAGAAAGCTACTCTCTACTAGCTTGTATTTCATTTTTACTGTTATTACTTCATCGCATGTTTTTGTAAGTCAAGAATGGCATTCCAATCTCTTATTGCTCCAGTACCAAACAGACTTTGGAGGAACCAGACATGCTGGTACAATGCCGAACATGCCAGAATGACATTCCTTTTCCATAACTAACAAGAATTTAACTTTATATGTTTCACAAAAAGGAACTATAGGTTCTTGAGTGTGATCTTAACACGTATAATCGGTCTGAGGTTGGTGACAGCATTGGTTGAAGTTCCTCCCAACAACTGAATCCACAACATGGTTATTGGTGTGTTGAAAAACATTCACACTAATTAGTAGGCCAAAAGAATTATAAAGAATTTTATTTAACTTCAAACAGGAATAAAAGATGCACAAATAGAAAAGATTGCAAAATGATGAGCAAATACATACTTTAACAGGGTCAGATAAAAAGCTGAAGATGTGAGCTCTGTACCACCGTGCATAGCAAATGGGGTTCCCTTCCAGCCAGAGGCTCTCTAGCGACAAAAGGCTGCCTAATACTTCCAATTCTGAAAAACTGGAGATGATGTTACAGGAGAGATCAAGGTCTACAAGCGACTTCATATACTCTAGCCCACGCAATGAAGAGAGTGCATTATTTCTCAAGTTGAGTTTAACAATCCGAGTAGAAACCTACAAGTTCATAAGAAATGTAAGGGCTATGGTATTTTGAAGGAAAGAAGTATCAGTCTTGCACTGACGATCTGAAATCATGCTTGTTGTATATTTTTACTTTAGGATATGTTTTAAGAAATATCTTCCTAGAAAACATGGTTGAAAAACTTCTCTCTAGTGTTTAATTACATTTAATAGAAAGAATTCAACAATATTAATTGCTAATTGAAACATGTTAAAAAATAAAAGAAAGAATTCAGACCCTTGATAAACTCTCAGTCAAATTAACGACGCATGTCTCTTTTTCATTGTCACCCAAAAATATTCCATAACCTTAATAAGTATCTTGCAACATTAACTTTACCTCACTTAGCATTGTTATAGACCGAAGTTGATTGAACCCGAGATCCAAATGCCGCAATTTGACGCACTTCTTTAGATTGTCAACCTTTGTGAACCGGTTGCGGCTCAGATCTAGGGTTTCAACAGACGGAAGAAGTTGTAATGAATCATCCATCAAAGCCAAACTGTTGCATGCACATGAAACCAAGGAGAGCTTCTTCCATTTTGGTGAATCCTTTATGTCAATAATTCTGCTGGCAAATACATGCCTAAGAGAATCCTAAACAAATAAAAATTTAAAGAAAAAGCCTGTTAGATGCATGTACAATAGACCGTGGTCATGCTTATTTCCATTTTGTGTGTTTGATGTAGCTATTTATTACTGTTGAAACCTTAAAGAGATTTTGACTTTAAAAGATTCAGTATCAGAATATGAATGACATGGCGTCCTTTAATATTAGAAACTGCAATTAGTGGTTACATACAGAACTAACTGCTTGTTTAATTAACCCCAGTGGTTGAATATTACCTCACTCTTTATTATATTGCAAACTATGATATGAAATTTGGCATTTATAATCAGTAGGGAACTGAGAGGTAATAGCACCACCTAAACAATACAAATGGGGGCACATAATGAACTTTTTGCGCAGGTTTTGATATTTTGGTCATTATTCAGTACTAAAGTTGTTTATATCAGTTACCATCTGGTATCCACTGATAATATTAATCTTTTGGTCATTATCCAGTGCTAAAGTTGTTCAGGTAAGTGACCATCATCCACTGAAAATAGATCTAATCTGCCTGGTATATGAGTCATCCTTGGTTGGATTATAGGATTCAAGCACTAACATCTTTATCAAAAAAAAAAAAAAAAAAATGAAGGAGACCACATAGAGATTGTTTGAGAAAATTACCGGGTTTGTTTTTATCAAAAAAATTTCTTTGTCAGAACTAAAGAATGCTTGAGCTATGTGCATATGTATCCTAACTTGGAAAAACTAAGTACAGCTTGCACGTTATATGTAAAACACCTAAAAAATGAGGTGTCATTGAATACATATTTTAGGAATAAGTAGAAAGCAAGGCTTTACTTGTGATTAGTTAATTTCTTATGTTCTTTGAAATACTTATGTACAAAGTAATTTCGCAAAAGGTGTTCTCTTCAGGTTAAAAAGGAAAAAAAAAACATATTGAAAGCATTGACAGCAGAAAATCAGATGATTTAAGACAAGCTATGTAAAGCTAGACTCTTCATGAAGAATTCTGTAACTCCTCGATTTCAACAAAGGTCAAAATTTACTTAAGGGCAACATAATTGAGTACCAGAGTTAAAAAAAAAAAAGTTAATAGGAGATATATTCCACGAGAAGACATCTGCTTTGCAACCCAAAAGAGTTTTGAAAATGACAATGATAAAAATAGTAGAAAAGCAGAGCAAATCAATCCTAAATCGCCCAAAATAAACATTTTTCACAATGTAACGACTAGCATAATTGGGATCGCAATCCAAGACTCCTATTTTATAAAATAAGATAAACTCTTATTCAATTAGCATATGAAACAACCATACGATATCCCCAATTCTTCCAAATCCAACATGAATTTTTTTCCACAAAATCTACTAACCGTTGAATTATGGCAAACCAGTCTCTCCAAAGTATGCCTGAGCTCAAGCAGCCCTTTCGGCTCAGCCTTCGACAAGTCACAACCCCGCAATTCTAAGACCCGTAATCTGCTGAATGGCACGAGACAGAGAAGCGAAGGATCCCGCTTGTTATTCCCCAGCCCAGATACGACTTTTAGCGAGGTAAGC
Source organism: Carex pumila (assembly GCA_033356055.1). NCBI lineage: Eukaryota > Viridiplantae > Streptophyta > Magnoliopsida > Poales > Cyperaceae > Carex > Carex pumila. The sequence continues at coordinate 168,134 of JARJHM010000205.1, forward strand.
AAACCAAGAATCCTTCGGAGCCGCTCGAGCGCGCGGTGGTCGCCCAAATCCGCCACATAGGATCGGAGATAGTCGACTGGGGCTACAGAGAGGAGCGTCTCTATCTCTCTCAACGACTCCAGTCGGGAATAAACGTAGTGGAGCCCGACTGGGTTTAATTTTAGGGTTAGAGTTCCGTCAAGGAGCTGGGCAGCGTGGCTGTCGACGAACCGGACCAGATGGTCGAGGTACCGGTCTCCGGATAGAATTGACATGGTCGGATGTTCTAGGGTTTTGGATTCAAGAAATATTGGGGAAACAGGATCTGCCAAGAGAGAGTGAGGGAGATGGTATTTGCCGCCATTGGCGAGAGAGAGAGAGAGGGAGCGGAGAGGAATGGCGAAGAGCCGAAGACAGAGCGAGACCTGAGATGTAACGGAATGTCGTTTTGGCTCGATGATTGGGTGTTACCGTGTAATTACACTCTCCAGTTTTCAAAACTGGAGAGTTCATAATTTCGTAACTTTCGTTAGTTTCATCATTATTTTTCAAATAAAAAGCGAAAAATTTTCTGTACCCGTTTTACGGACGTCAGAGGCGTAAATTTGTGCATTTTATCTTATACGGTAATTTGATAACGTTAAAATTTTGGAAACTACAGTATTCATATCTAAACTGTTATAATTGTTTGTGGAGATCAAACTGTCTGCACTTCAAATTTGTAACTTTTTTTTTAATATTAATAGTCAAATCTTGAAGTATGTAATTCAAAGAACACAAGTATTTATATCTATATAATAAACAATGTAAATGATAAATTAATTATTTTTAAATAATCATACCCGTACTTTTTTTTTAATTTCTAATGTCGTACTCGCACCTAAGCTGCCATAATTGCTTGTGGGGACTACAACTGTTCCAAATCTGTAACTTTATTTTAAAATATTAATAGTCAAATTTTGAAATATATAATTTAAAGAACACAAGTATATATATATCTATATAGTAAACAATGTAAATGATAAATTAATTATTTTTAAATAATCGTACCCGCACCCTTTTTTGAAATTTTTGACGTCGTATCCGCACCTAAACTGCCATAATTGCTTGTGGCGACTGCAACTGTTCCAGATCTATAACTTTTTTTAATATTAATAGTCAAATCTTGAAGTATATAGTTCAAATAACACAATTATTTATTTGTAGTAAACAATGTTGTAATTTTTACATAACTGCTTGTGGAGAACTAAACTGTCATAATGTTGTAATTGGATCCCTCCTCTTTTTACATATGACACTGAAAGTATTAATATCTAAGCATTGAAAATATTTATTTTTATAAGGTCAACTATTTTTGTTAGACAAATATTGACGCGGAATTAGTGCCGAGGCTTTGAAAGGGTGCTGCTGGGATTTTATAATAATAATTAGTTGCGACTATATAATATCTTTTTAGAAAAATAATTATTAGACACAATATAATTAGTGAAGACCATAATACATTATTCATTTAAATACAGTTACTGTAGTGTGAGTACATAAATGATTATTCTAAAATTTTCACGTGTCTAGTAGTTGTAATTAAAATTATGAAATAATTACATAAAATTAGTCACGTATTGATCAAATATTAGTTGACTGATTATATTTGATCATATTTAGTGACGTGTACTGGTACGTATATGATTATTTTTGTAACATTAAATTTGTTAAAAAATAAAAAAATAATATTGTAAAAGTTACGGGTAAAAGATAAATTTATTATTTAAAAATTTAATAATTCTTTGGAATGAATAATAGCATTAATATTATTAATACTGTGTTGTTTTATCATGTTGTAGTCATCGCTTGGTTATTATGAATAAATTGGTCCGCATGTCATGTCGTGTCATTTTTGAAAAGAAAAATAATCATAATATGTAAATAGATAAAACACGTGACACACACATATGATGTCTACGTGACTATTTTACATTCATAACTAAAACCAAACTATAATTTCTTGATGTGACAAAACCTAGTGAGTAGGGGTGGTGTATAAGGGTCGTTTGGTCGCATATTATATGTAAATATCAATCGGATCTAAAAGTCTTGGATCAAGAAACTATCAATTTATGCAATCATCACATTTAAAATATATTATAATATATTCAACTAACATTTTTTTAAGGGGGGACACATTTTTTTTTAGTGTTTGGGTCATGTCAATTTTGCAAATTTCATCCAAAAATTGTCATATATGTAAAAGATAGGGTAAATTTAATCAGAGGTCAAAACTTTATTTTTTTGTTACAGGTCACTGAAATTTAATTCGTTTCTTTATAACTACTCAACTTATAATTTGTCTCAATCAAAGTTATTCTATAACTTTTTCATTAAAAATTATTAAATATAACTTTTCCGTTAGTATTTTGGATGGAATGAGCATATTTCGTTAAAAATTTGGACGGAATGAGCATATTTTGTTGATAATTTGAACGGAAAAATAATATAATGATTTGATTGGAACAAATGAAAAATTCAGTGGCTAAAAAGAGACAAATTAAACTTGAGTGACTAGTTCGTGACAAAAAACAAATTTAGTGACCTCCGACGATATTTACCCTAAAATATAATTAAGTATTATTCATTATTAATAAAAATACAAATAGAAATATAATCTAGGAAATTCGCATATTATAGTTATTAATAAAAACATACAGATGATAATATCAATGCAGTGATATTTTAACATAAACTATTTGTTTTATAAACAAATTCAACTATGCATAACCATAATTCATTTTAAAAATTTAATTGATTAAACTTGTAATTTAAATCTTTGTAAAAAACTATGAATTAAAAGATGTAAATTCAATTTTATTATGTTGTCGAGTTCAGGGTGGAACCTGGTACAAGCAAAGGGAGGCCAGGTACACCCTATAAAATCAGAAGTTGCTTATTGGAGTGGTTATTTTCATATGATTTTTTTACAGATGTATACCAAGTAACAGCTCCCATACGGTTGTTCTTTTGTCTTTCGGCAACTCAGCCCCCCCAAATTCAAATTATAGTTCCACCCCTGATTAGATTGGTCGGATTTAACCGATATTTTTTTTTTGTTCAAATCCACGACTAATATGTATTTGACGGGTTGACAAAATTCGATACGTACCTAAATAAATAAATTAAAATCCATTACTTTCGGGTCAAATTAGTTGGATCGAATGGATTGATCGGGTTAATTGTGTTAATGTGTGGACTCGAAGATGGGAGTTCTGGATGACAAATGGGTTTCATATTAGTTTTTGTAATTTTTGAATGAGGTACTACACTTTATAGAGACCGAATCCTCTGGCCCTCGGGAGGCAGGAAATTCCTGCCCCCAGAGTCTCTGCGGGTGGGATCCATTTAAAAACAATAACAAAAAGTTAAACCCTAAACAGTAATCGGTCCCACCCCGGTCCCACCTGACAGAGACTCTGGGGGCAGGAATTTCCTGCCCCCGGAGGGCAGAGGATTTTGTTTCCACTTTATATATCAAATTAGAAAAAACAAATTAAATGAAAAAGACACGATAATTTTTTTTTTCTTTGAATTCACACACGATAAAAATTACAGTGAAGTTGTCTGCGGTATTTGACCGGTCTATATTTTTATATTATTATTATTATTATTATTTAATCTTGATGAGGAATCATTCTTACTCTAATATTTGATATGAAAACTATGCTACTATCGCTAAATTATAGTCTCGGTAGCAATTAATTTACTGTAGTTGAAATTCTCCCAACTATTTGTTTTGCCAAACAATTAAAGCTTTGGAAACAAAATAGAATTTTTTTAACACCGGCGAATGCATATATCTCATTGTACTAGCATTGTGCCGGTACGTTATTACAGGAATATATTACAAGAGAAAAAAAAATTCACATACAAAATGACATATTTTCACAACAAATAGACCAATTTAAAAAACAAATTAACAATAAAAAATAGACCAAGATATTCTCATATAAATGCAAAATTAATTTTTAAGGACATATCAATGAGCTTTCTTCTTTTGATACATAAGAAACAAGAGAAAACAAATATCATTAAAATAAATTGTATTATTTAATGTGGTATATTATAACATCTTTTGTTATCATATTATGGTTATAAGGATCATATATACATTTGTGTATCTAAAATAAAAAATAAAATCACATTTCTTTAAAAAAAAAAATCAGAACAAAAAAAAGACGAACTTAATAAATTTGAGACGACTATACCTACCTAAATAAATTTAGATTTTTGCATGTAAAAATACATCAAAATGTTGCAAGAATTAAAAAAAAAGCAGACTATTGATTGGAGGGCTGATATTTAATCAGAAATTTCCTCTTCTAATTATAATTGTTAATGGATTATATTTAATATAAAAATAGAGAAATAAAGATACGAAGATCCTTCTTTCGTGTATCAATTATTACAAGCCTGTAGTTATCATACTACCTCACAAGTCACAATTCGACAGCTCCGATCTAACTCGTTTTGAAATTTAAACTTAGATTTCTATCAGGAAAGATATATGTCACTATTATTGGTTTGGAAACAAACACTCGTTAGTCGGTAATAAAGGATTAAGCTCCCTTAAGGTTTAATCCGCTTCCTTTAGCTTTCTTAGCTGCTTAATTTTATCGAATACTGGTTCTTTAGCGCAGATTAAGAACACTTTCTTTAGCTTTCTTTTGCCTAGACTTTAAGACACCGATACTTTTTCCTTTAGTTTCCTTAGTAAAATCCACAGATTAAGACAACCGAATACTGATTCCTTAGCGTTCTTTAAGTTCTTAATTTTTTGTTGCCGAATGACTCCCTTGATAAAGTGTGAATTTGTATAATCAAGGGCATTGAATTTTCACGCGAAGAAATCAGTCACCCATTGCCACGTTAGGTTTTCCAAGTCAACAACGCCTCTCCAGTTGTATGTATATTTTTTTCTTTTGAATTTTTTTACAGAAATATTTGAAGGTGAAATAAGAAAGAGTACTGAATCCTGCAAATCTTAACAAGTTATTTTTGGTTAAACTACAAATTTAGTATTATGTGAAATGTAAACACAGTATAAATGTGAATTTGTACGGAATTAACATTTATGATAATTAATTATGTAGAAATCGTGAACCGTGCAATAATTCTTATTTTATAAATTCTTTCTTCTGTTCATTTGTTGGCATATATTTTGGTATTAAATGTTTTTTGCGATATTGACAGAGTGCGTCTCCTATGAGATATCTCATGTTTGGATAAGGATACGGTGTTATGGGTTGCATAGAGAGCTACGGTGTTACGGTTTAATATTTGAGTTTTTAAAATTTTAATGGTTGATCTGACTATTCATTTTGTTCTCCGTATTAATATGTGTTTGGAAGCCAAATTTTACATTTTTTGGAAAATTTTTACTATTTTTTTAGATAGGTAGAAAATTAAATATTTGAATGGTGCAGAATTTTTTAGATCAACTGATTTTCTACCTATCTAAAAAAATAGTAAAAAATTTCCAAAAAAATATAAAATTTGGTCTCCAAACACATATTAATATGGAAAACAAGATGAACGGTTTGGATCGACCGTTAAGATTTTGAAAACTCGAATATTGAGCTGTAGCACCGTAGCCTTACCAATCATATTTTGCATGATCTACGTGTCAGGTCACCTATTCGGGGATAGCACAGGACCAGTATTATATGAGCTTTCAGATTCGTGCAGAACATATTTGAACGGTTGAGATTTTTCGATAAGTCACGCAAAATAGGAGATATCTCAAGCGCGTGTGAATTGGAATTGACATACGTGATATGAAACTCGTATCCTCTGCATTAACTCAAAAAGAAATCTTTTGAGTTAATGAATCTCAACCGTTTGATTCTAATAGAATTAATCTGATCTCTATTTATAATATAAGATATATTTCAATATTAATACTGATCTAGTTCACACACTTAAAATATATTGGACAATAGGATTCATTAACTCAAAATATTCTATTTCGAGTTAATGCAGAGGATACAGATTCCGTGGTACGTCCCTTCTGTGTTGATTATTTGTTCATGTAAAGAGAATATAATAAAAATTGTAAGCATGATATTCAATTAAATCGATGAAGTGGATGATTCTTCCGGAAAAAAATGCTCTCATTCTGGTAACGTGACCGAATTTTATTTTAATTAAGTGAGATAAATGGTCAAACTTAAGTCCGTCACTAGCAAAATAATTACATCATGCCATGTGTTTGTCGCATATATAAATATGGGGAGAAGCAACCAAGCGAGAATATTTTATTCACAGAAAATATTATAAAATAATGTAAAAATATAGAAAGAATGCTTTTGTTTTTCGATGTACATAATGGGATAAGTAGAATTTTGACTGATTCAAAGCGATCTTGAATCGGTAAAAAATTTACAGGCTCAAAACTTTTTTTTTAATAAAGCTGTCCAAAATTTTCCGTGACAATTAAGGCAAACAATTTGAATGTAAATTTTTTTAAAGACCAACTCTTTTTGCAATTTATATAGAACTCAAGACAACTGGACAAAATTTTTTTTTTGATTGAGAATTTGGATCGAGAAGAACCTTCTATGTATTAAAAATCGAAGGTACTCTTTTTTCTTTTCTATATTATTTTCAGGGACGAACCCAGTAAGTACAGGGGGCAACTGTCTCTGTGGATTTTAAATTTTTATGGAGATCTACAGATCCGGACCAACTTTGTTGTCTCCTCTGAAATTTTATTCATCCCATCTTTGATTTGTAATTAGAGTTAAATATAATATTAAAATTAGGATAGATTTCTTGAATTTTGATTAGTAATCAGGATTATAAGTTTGAGCATTATAAATCAGAAGTCTGAACATTGAAAATAATAAGTTAGAGTAACTTTTTTTTTTTAATCTAGTATCTAATTAGCTATTTAAACTCTATTCGCTATTTTCTTGTTCCATAACGAAAATTCTGAATCTGCCCCTATTTATTTTGTAATATTTTCTATGAATAAAAAATTCTCCAACCAAACGTCCCCTAATGAAAAATTATAATCATCAGGTAAGATGACTGACATGATCTGATTAGATTAGAACTGTTTAATATAAATTTGTATGATTTCTAAAACGGGTTTTTGTTTTTGTTTTTCAAATAGAATGGAAATTGTTATAGCTTGATTGGGACTATATACAGCTGGGGACACACTACGATATATAGTAGATGGTGATCACCATGATCAAGTCGAAATTTACAACTCAATTACATGGCAAGCATTTATTTTAGTGGTAAATATTGCATGCCAAGCATTCAAGAAAGTAAATTAGATGCTGGACATATATAGTGAGTTAACAACCCAAAAAACTTAATTAATTTACACTCATTTAACGAGCTTTAAATAACAAGTTATGACTTTTGACTTAAGTTCATATTTAAAAAATCATAAATATCATTAAGAGTAACAGCCACAATTTGCTGGCTTTACAGAAAGACACGTGGGCCAGCCTTGGAAAAAACGGAACTCTTTCAGTTTTGAAGTAAACGCGGTTCTTTAACGATTTCGAAGTCTTTTTTAAAAGTTGAAAACCTGGCTTCAGGTAAATTAAAAAAAAATGTGAAAAGAGGAGCAATAAATAATTAAATAGTCTCCGAAATCAATCCCATGTTCTTATTGTATTTTTTTAACCTTTGTAATTAAAAATGATAAATCTATGAACATTTTAGTTGTATTACATCATCAATATTTTTATTGGTATGTTTTATGTTTTTATTTTGATTTTTATTTTGTGGGATGACTTTTGCATTATGTTATTTGACGTATTTAATATGTAACTAATACTGTGTCCGAAATTCCAATGAGAACATATTATAAGATAACTACAAAAATTTCATACAAGATAACATGATAATTTTGTTTAGATTCGGACTGTCGGATCAAAATCATCTTCAATTGTTTAATTAATTTTGAGTAGGCATAGTAACACTACTCAATTATTTAATTAATATATACTATATCTTCAAACAAATTAAACGTTTGAACAATTTTAACTCTTATCTGAATATCTTTTCAGCTGCCATGTATGCATATATAATTCCATAATATAATTAATATTTTGATCGTTTTTTAATTATTTGATTGTGAAAACTAATATGTACTCCATTTCTGTTCTATTTTGCATTGACTATGTATGAAAAATTTGGACCAAACTCGGTATTGCGTATCACAATACAGATTAGGACTTAATGGAGGACAACAATTTATGAGCTATCATCATCAACTTGGATGGATTATTTGTCAATATGATAAATAGAAGCTACTGGGATACTTTATTAATTTTACTTCAGCGCAAACAATTTATTAATTTTAGCATGATCAATGTAATATTTTTATTGTAACGTTACGTTGTTCTATTATATTTATTTTTTTAATCATAGATCAACTATCAAAATTATTCATGTAATTTGCATTTAGTAAAGTTTTTGTTCACGTTTAATTTATATAAGAAAACGAAGTAATCATGTGTTTTTCTCTAGTTTTTTTTATGAATAAAAATATTATTTGCCCAGATAATGTTTTTTTTTTAATAAATTGTCAATAAAAACTGCAGAGCTTAGTAAAATAAATTAAATATACAATGTTGATATATTTTTATAATATGGTAAAATATTTCACTGTTGTATCACTTAATTTTTTTTAAAGATTCGATGAAATACAAATAATTATACTACATAATCCTTACTTACATATAAAGCTAATTTGTAAGGAAATAAAATCATATAATAGTGTATGAGTGAAACATATTTTAAACATAAAAATATATTTTATAAACATATTTTTTAAGAAAAGAAAATCCTATGATAGTATATAAGAGTGAAGTATTTTTTTTTAAAGAAAAATATTAAATGAAAAATAAAATTGTCTGTATACTAAAATATTTAGATAATATTGTGTTAATAAAAATATGAGTAATGTAATAGACTAATAGTGTTAATATAATTATCCTTCTGTACGAATAATAAAGAGATTGTTATAAAATAAAGATAAACAAGCATAAATAAGAATAAATAAGATAAAGAGAATGTAAAAGATGATAATTTTTTTATTTATACATTTTTCATGCATGTACAATACAAGATTACAAAGTCTCTATTTATAGATTACAAATTGTAAATAAAAAATTATCTAAATAAATGGAGAAATAAATTTCAATAGTAGTGGCCACCAATTTCAATTGTAATGCATAAAATAGTAAAAAATAAATTAAAAATTAATATTAAGAGTTATAAAATGAATGAACCATCTGCTATTATATTTTTCATATTCCATCTCGAAACAGACGGATCCGAATTCTACTCGGCAGGTTCCTTTTGACCCATCACCTGTAACATCATTTCACTGACATCATCTTTGATATACATATTAATCACAATACTTTATTCTGGAATAGTTCTCCTGCATAGTTTATTTCAGTAGATAATATCAGCAAAAGTTTCCTTTTCAATCTATTAATTTAGACTGCCAAATTGATTTTCCAAACAAATCTATTTTGTTCCTTTTGGTGCACAACATATAAACTTGATGAAAACTAAACACCGACTTCAGAAAAAAATATTAATCCCTCCAGGTGCATGCGAACTTACAATTTGTGGACGCATATATAATATTAGAACTCTAGGTATAGTGATCTTTGATACGAGGAGGAATTCAATTACACTTTTTTTTTATGATACATAATTACACTCTTTATTTTTAAAGTTTTCAAATTCTAAATAATTGATCTAAATCATTCAACATTATGGATATATTAAAATGTACTTGCAGATTAAATTTTATATTTTTTGAATTTATTTTACTATTTATTAAGTATTTTACAAAATTGTTGTTTTCAGACTATTGAATTTTTATTCCTAATTTAATAAATAGTAAAAAAAAATTAAAAAAATATAAAATTTTATCAAAAAGTACATTTTAATATATCATCATATTGAACCTTTTGAATTTTAAAAATATAAAATATAATTCAATATCATAAAAAAGAAAAGGAAAATATAATTGGATCCTCCTGCCTTTAACACATCGAGATATTTTCCCCAAAAGATTCAACGGTATGTCGGTATACATGTTGAAATTTCTTTCAAACTATCTTGTTGCATCAGCGAGACAGGGAAACGTGTCGCTGTGCGTCCATGAATCAAAACGCCACGTGTCTGCGTAAATGTCCAAAAAATGCACATAGCAGGGTAAGGTGTCAATCTGTCAATGGCACGGTATGGGTGGGCGGAGGCATTTTCTTTGAATTAATTTTGTTCATATCTTACTCGTACTCACTTAAAATTAATTTATCCATACTCTATTTTATTCATTAAACGCGTGCATATATAAGTGGAAACGGGTGAAATTTTAGAATACCCAGGATATTATTCTCTTGAACCGTTTCGGATGACATTTTATTTTGCATTGATTCCCATATAAATTCTCATCCTGTGTAAAATAATGGAAAAAAATAATGAAGTTGGATGGAATATTTTTTACCACGGTACATGTCTCTCTCTCTTAATTATCTATCTATTTCTCCTACTTTTTAAATTGTTAACAATAATGAGTTCGTATTTGATTACTTTTTGTACATTTTTTATTTTAAATTGGTGAGAAATTTAAGTAAAAATACATATTTTTAAAATAAATTAAGATTTTTCACAACTTATCTCGCGGTACAACCAAACACACATTTTAACACATTCTCATAATCGTTCATATGCATACCCGTACTCATGAGTTCCCTTTTAAAAAAAAATGAGTTTCCATCCTCGTCAAATCTTATCCCGCGTAATATTGTGACAACTGAACATTCCCTTAAATAACAATAATTAATAATTAACAAATAAACTAATAACATATACAATTTAATAAAAAAATATAACACACACATATATTAAATACATCGTGTACCTAATATCATAAAGTATACAGAAATATTTTTTATCCTAGTTATAATGTTTGATCTAATTATTTAAAAAAATATAAATGATTAATTAAATAAAACAATAAAACACTGTATAAATCGATTTATCATTAATTATTAATAAAACACTATATAAAATATTGGATAAATCATTTTTCTTATAAATTGCTAAATAAAAAAAAATATATATAACTAGATATAAATTTATATAATTATATGTATAAATAAAAAATTATATAAATCAATCTAATAATAATAATAAAAATAATAATGAAATTATATAATTATATGTATAAATAAAAAGTTATCAAATATAAATTTATAATTATTAATCACTCTATAGAGTAACGGATATGAATTAACTTTTACTCATATAGAACTCAATAAGCAAACAATTTTTTTTATCTATACCTGATAAATTAATAATTTTTTTTTATCCATACCTGTTTTATTGAATATGATACGGATCAAGTGAACGATTAAAAGAGTATCATGGATTGACAACCCTTGGGGTATTGATTTTTGTAATTGTGATCATAATGACAAATGAATAGTTCAGGTTTGATTTCGACGGAGTCAAAAGTTTGTGATTCAGAAATGATTCGCTACAAACCCCCCAAATTCGTGATCGGTTTTCATTAGCAAATATAATGTATTATGATGTTTTTTTTACGTTTTATTCCATGTTTGGTTGGGAAATGTAAAAAATAAAATAAAATAATTTTATAAAGGAGGGCTCAAATGCCCCATTGCTTCATGTCTCAATCGTACCCCAACATTTTTATTTTTTAATTTTAAAGTTTAAACAGACGATGCAAACCGCTCAATATGATATCCATGTTAAAATATGATTGAAGACCCAATTTTATATTTTTTTAGAAATGTTTTACTATTTTTTAAGATAGATACAAAATCATTGTTTTAAGACAGTCCACAATTTCTCGAAAAACAATAATTTTGTATCTATTTTTAAAATTAATATAAAATTTGGTCTCCAATCGTATTTTAACGTGGATATCATGTTAAGTGGTTCAAATTGTCTGTTTAAACTATAAAATTGAAGATGAAAATATTAATCTACAATTGAAACATAATGCAGTAGAGTATTGGAGCCCTCTTCATTTTAATAGCATGTCACGTGTACAAATATAAACCGACATTGTGTTTTAGTTGGCGAATGATTTCAAATCAAAAGTTCTTCGAAATAATTATTAGCACCATTATTTACAAATTACTTTTTGAGTCTTTGACTTGGCCTTCATTATGATTGAGAAAATGACTTGGCCTTCATATATCTATTTATTTTACATTTATTTATTGTTTTGCATCCTCCAAATTTTACGCACCATTAGGACGAATTTAGAAATTTAAAAATATTTCTGACTCTATATGTTAATAGTGAGGCTATGGTATTTTGCAACACGCACATAGATTTGTACAATGAATCTATTTTTTATTTTTAAAATTCAAACAGTCAATTTGAACATTCAACATAATTTTCATATGAAAATTTACTTAGAAACCAAATTTTAAAATTTTAAAATATTTTATTTTTATTTTTTTACATAGGTAGTAAAATCACCTTATCCAAAAATTCTGGACCATTCAAAAGTATTTATACTCTATCTATCTAAAAATATAATCAATTTTTTTTGTTACAAACTGTAAAATTTGATGTTTAACAGTTCAGATTGATTGTTTGAATTTTAAAACGGTGACCCATAGCACAAACCGTCTTCACATTTCAATGTAAGCCTCACTCATGTTTTTTTTTTTTTTTTTTTTTTGCTTCTATTGTAAAATGTAATTCACTTCAATTAAATAAAGCATACCAGTAATATGGTGAATGCAAACATATCATGGAGATAATTTCTTTTATTTTATGCAGGGGGATTTGCTTGCTAAATTTCATAAAAACATACGAAAATAATTTAACAAAGCTAAATTAAATATGTATTATGAAAAATTGTTATTATTTTGACTTAGTATCCACAAATACTGGGTCTAGCCAAGTACCTTAGTGTAATATTTGTTTTGGATGACTTTCAAAATTCATCTTACGTTGGCAAAATGAATCAATTCAAAGATTCTTAGTAGAGGCTATCTTTGAACCAAAAAAAATTATGTTGTTAATTAAACAACATAATTTTTGTCTATACATATGTTCATTATCTACAAGTACAAGAAACACCCCATATATAGCCTCCTTTTTTTTTTTTTTTTATCCTTCATTCAATGCGAAAAAATTTTAGTTACCACCTCAAACTTCTATAATTCGCACTTTACTATCGTTTGAAATTCAGAAACTAGCACATGTGCAGACCCAATCAGCGCACCAATTTTCTTTTTCCTGATCCACTTTGGTTATCAACTGAACAAAAAACAAAAACAAAAATGATACACAGACTGGGTCTGTGCACGTGGTAAATGCTGAATTTTGATTTAAACAGTGATAAAATACGAATTATGGAAGTTTGAGGTGATAACTACAAAAATTTCGGCAGCACAACATTATTTATTTATTTTTCGTTAGCTCATCATCAAAGATACCTTGACGCTACTGCTATGAAAGAGTGTTCTGGTTGTATTTTAAATGAGATAAAATTAAAATTTGTTCTTATTTACAAAATTCGAGACTAATCTTTCATTTTCTTAGGTCAATAATAAATGGAAGTTGTGCAAACGGAAACGGACCTCTCCAGCAGTTGCTAAGAATGGAGAGGAGTTGCATGCACCTGATAATACTATCAGTCTATCACCAAACCGTGTCTACATAGCCTGATGCCCTGATGTATCAATGGGGAGAAATATTATAGACGGGAGAGAATGCCACTCCACTGCTCTCTAAATAGAAGAGCATGATTCTATTATTTAAAATCTAACTGTTGAATTTTACATGCACAAATCGTAACACATATGAACAGTCAGATTTGAAATAATAGAGCTCTCCTATTTATGGATGATTGTAGGCGATAGGGGCTGGAATGGTAGCGCTGTGGGACCAAATTTTGTCTGAAACCACTTACGCAATGATTTAATCTGGTCCCCCATATTGTCTTAATTAGAACCTACGACAATGACTGAGAAAGCGAGTTGTCTAATAAAAAATACTAACGGGTGAACCAGCTGATCGGGTCAGGCATGACCATCTCCTGGACCCGATTGGATTTTTTTATTGTATCCTTTGCTTCTATTTTTTCTTTGAGCAACACATATAAATATATAATTATAATGACATCGACATATTATCGAGGATTGAGGTTATTTTTGCTGCCATTTGAAAGTGTGCATTACGTATCGAATGAATTAAAAACTTACTACGAAAAAAGTTCAACAATTAATATACAGAGTGTGCAGTGCGGCACATAACGAGGATCCTTTTTCACGTGCAACATAGGACTTTTGGTTTTTGGATAGTTACATCTAAGATTCCTGTATAGCAATTATTGCATAAATTTGTTATTGTTGAATACTTGAATATAACGACTATTACTTAGCATTGAGGTAATTTAGAAGTAATTATTGTATAATGTATTCTCTGCTTAAATTGTATCATTAATTTTGTGATATAATTGTATTTCAAATTTTTATTTTTATTTTTATTTTCAAAATTTTTCAACATGATATATATATTAAAATGTGTTTAAAGACCAAAATTTTGATTTTTTTTTCATCCAAATGTGAAATAGTGAGAATAGCATGCTAGGAATAGCAGCTATTTCTGAGTTAGCACTATTCCAGCTTAATTCAAACGCACCCTTTTATATATATGTAGAAACTATGTGATTCATGTCTATCATTTATTTTGATTTAAATTTCAATATTTAATGTTAAGAAATAATATCTAATTACTTGTTATATTTGAACATTCTGGTGCTAATAGTGTCAATACCGAGTCCATTGTTCTTATAACAAAAACACAAACTGTTTAGATATATATTGGCAATTGTTTGTGTTAAGACTGAATATATTAGGTGTTTATATTTACACAAATTAGTGTATAGTAATGTGATTTTCTACCACTGTCCACTGCTTGTGTGATCGTTGGTGTTGAGACTATATATTTTATGTATTTATACTTTAATAAACGGTGTTTAAACTTGCATGTTTTTATTCACTGCTTATGTGATAAAAAGATTGCATAATAATAGTTCATATTAGTGTTTATACTTGTATATATAAACTGATATATATTAAAATATTCAAATATGCACTGCTAGTCGTTTTATATAACATGTTTTAAACATTAATTATATATATATGAGAAAAAGATCTTCTAGAAAAAAAAAGATTTAAATAATCTTGAAAGAAATTTTGCAAACAAAAAAGGTGGATGAAAAGAGAAAAAAATGAATTTGTTATAAAGAGTAAGCACAAAAGAGAGGTGTATACACTAAAAAGAGAAAGAAAGAGGCAGAGATGAATCCAGAAATATGAAGACTTTCTCTATAATTTTTGAACCTCAAGATATTTACCCCAGGTGTTACATGAACGTAGCTTAATTGTTAAAGTCCAAAAAACAAGTAGACTATAAACAATCAACCGGAAAGATATTTATAAAATTTAAAAGGCTTCTTTAACCTAAAATTTTCTAAAGTGCATGTATTTTTTTACGCACATTCTTTTTCAGCGTACGTTCATATAAATGACAGCCCCTCATAATTGTCGGAACTGGTGATGATAAGATCTTAAATTATGTTCAACCCAATCGGTTGATATCATAAAAAAACTTGGGCCTGATACTATGTTATCAGCCCAAGGTATGAGGGAACATGATTTGACCCACATCATACTTTATATATATACCCCTCTGATCTCCTACGAACTAACTCACACAGTTCAACCTGGACCTGGAGAGAGACTGAGAGAGGCACCTGATCATTGGATTCTCTTGCAATCTTAAATCCCCTTCAATACATTTCCATAATTTTCTCCAACCCACCAACACCATGTCTGACTGGTCGCTCTTAAACCCAATCAACGTCAGCGCCTCTAGTCAGATACATACAATTATGCTTTGAATTTACACTAGAAATTAAGATTAATCTGTTGATTATTGTTTTGATTTCATGCAGGAACAAGAAGTTGTTGAGACAAGCGAAATGTCCACAAATGCCAAAATGGCTGCAGAAGCGGCAATTGATGGGACCGAGGCGACCGAGCAGGTTTTCAACACACCTCTTTTATTACTTCATTGCAAAACTTGTATAGGAGCTCTATCGTATATTTTCTTGGCAATCTTGCATTTTGGTTTTCATTATCTGAAATGTTCTTTGTTGTGAATCTTAATTATATAGGAGCTCCATATATACATGTATATATTCTTTGCAATCTTGCATTTCGATTTTTTTTTTTCATCTGAAATGTTGTTGTAATCTTTGCAATCTTATATATGGAAGGGACAGATAATGTAGTTTCACCCTGCACCTTGTTTATTTCTTTATTGCAGACTTTTCATATTTTCTCTGTTCAATTGTTTCTTTAGACATTCTTGATTCTTGGTTTCCAACTGGCTTGTTGCGGAAATCATCTTGGAAACCTTATTAGAGGATTACAGAATATCTCTTCTGAAAAGAGATTAGTACTTGATATTGCCTTCTCTCCCCCCACTTTAATTTACAGAATGAAGAACAATTGAAGTTGGCTGTGGTCGGTGACAAGACCATTACCAAAACAGCATCAAACTCGACCGAGCTCAGCAAAAACGAGGCCTCTGGATCCCGTGAGAAGGTTTTCACTTAAACCCTTTTAAATTCTGAATATACTAACCACTATTGAAGTGGTTAATAAAGCATAAGATATACAAAACAAATAAAAACAGACTTTTCTGAGTATAATGTTACATTTCTGAAGGATTGTCTTGTATGGATGGAAATTTTGTAGACATAAAATTCTGTAAAAATAGGTTCAAAAACACAAAAATACTCAGGTTGGTAGACAACCGGGACAAAATCAGACTTGATCTCTTTATTCTATTATTTTTTCCTTGAATAACTTTCTGATATCATGGGTAGATAAAATATTACAGCTTTGGGACATAGTCTTATATTTTTTTTTACCACAGAACACTTGTTAATATTAGCCGTTTTTGTACTGGTCTTGAATGAGACGTCATGGACTAAAAGCAAAGAAATGTTTTGAAAAGTATGATGGAGCATACAAGAAAAATATCTTATTGCTTCTAATTTGAGATCATGTTTTTTCTTCTGTTTCTATGAAAATTATGTTTTTTTTGCATTTTAGAGAAGAGGCCCCTGCAAACACTATGGATACCAAGGACATAGTTGTTATAAAAGAGGAACTGATTGAATTTTAAGATTAATCTGTTGATTATTGTTTTGATTTCATGCAGGAAATGGAAGTGGATCAGACAAGCAAAATGGCCATAAATGCCAAAGTGGCTGTAGAAGCTGCATCTGATGAGACAGAGGCGACCGAGCAGGTTTTCAACACACCCCGTTTATTACTTCATTGCAAAACTTGTATATGGCATAGAAAACAAATTAAAAACAAAAAAAAAAAAAGTTAGCAAATATAGTAAAACTCCCCACTCCCTAGCACCGGACACTTTTCTGAGTATAATGTTACATTTCTAATGGATTCTCTTGTATGGTTCGAAATTTTGTAGACATAAAATTATGTCAAAATAGACTCAAAAACATAAAAAACTTAGGTTGGTAGACAACCGGGACAAAAGCAGACTCGATCTCTTTATTCTATTCCTTTTTCCTTGTAAGATGTATCTTTCTGAGATAGAGGGGAGACAAAACATAACAGCTTCGAGACAGCTATTATATTTTATTTTTACCACAGAACACTTACTAATATTAGCCGTTTTTGTACTGGTCTTGAACAAGATGTTACAGGCTAAAAGCAGAGAAATGTTTTTGAAAAGTATGAAGGAGCATACAAGAAAAATCGAAATTAAGATTAATCTGTTGATTATTGTTTTGATTTCATGCAGGAAATGGAAGTGGATCAGATCAGGGAAATGGTCAGCAATGCCAAAATGGCTGCAGAAGTGGCATCTGAAGGGACTGAGGCGACCGAGCAGGTTTTCAACACACCTCCTTTATTGCAAAACTTATATTAGAACTCTATGCATATATTTACTTGGCAATCTTTCATTTTGGTTTTCTTCATCTGAAATGTTATTTGATGCGAATCTTATACGGGAGCTCTATATATACATATATAATATATTCTCTGCAATTTTGCATTTTGATTTTTTTTTTCATCTGAAATGTTGTTGATCCTGGTCACTTTATCATACATTTGCAAAATTTCATTCAATTTCAAGAAAAGTGTCTTTTTTCTTTGCTCCTTTTTTAACTTCTTGTTACTTACTTCCCCTTGTCAGAAGATACAACAGATGCAGTTGGCTGAAGACCCTCATGACATGACGATGGATGAGCTTATGGAAGGGACCGATGATGTAGTTTTACAATGCACCTTGTTTATTTCTTTATTGCATACTTTTCATATTTTCTCTGTTCAATTGTTTCTTTAGACATTCTTGATTCTTGGTTTCCAACTAGCTTGTGAGCAGAGATTACAGATTCATTCTGGTAACCTTATTAGAGGATTACAGAATATCTCTTTTGAGCAGAGATTAGTACTTTGACATTGCTCTTTTTTTTTTTTCCCTATATTTTACAGAATGAAGAACAATTGAAGTTGGCTACCGTCAGTTACAAGGCCATTACCAAAAAAACATCAAACTCGACCGAGCTCAGCAAAAATGAGGCCTCTGGATCCCGTGAGAAGGTTTTCACTTAAACTCTTTTAAATTCTGAATATACTAACCACTATCGAAGTGGTTAATAAAGAATAAGGAATACAAAACAAATAAAAACAGACACTTTTCTGAGTATAATGTTACATTTCTAAAGGATTGTCTTTGCATGGTTGGAAATTTTGTAGGAATAAAGTTCTGTGAAAATAAACTCAAAAACACAAAAGACTCAGGTTGGTAGACTATCGGGACAAAAACATACTTGATCTCTTTATTATATTCCTTTTTCCTTGAAAAATGTATCTTTCTGAGATCGAGGGCAGACAAAACATAACAGCTTCGGGACATAGTTATATATTTTATTTTATCACAGAACACTTATTAATATTAGCCGTTTTTGTATTGGTCTTGAACAAGACGTCACAGGCTAAAAGCAGAGATTTTTTTTTTGAAAAGTATGAAGGAGCATACAAGACAAATATCTTATTTTCTAATCTGAGATCATATTAGCCCACAATAAGCACCTGCCGCTAGCTACGTTTTTTTGTTTTGTTTTTGTTTTCCTGTTTCTAAGAAAATTATATTTTTTCATTATAGGTAAGTGAAGAGGCTCCTGCAGACGCTGTGGATATCAAGGACATCGTTGTAAAAGAGGAACCGATTGAATATGAACTATAAAGTCTTAGAAGACAAAGTTCAATTAAGGCTATTCTGTTGTAAATTCGATCTTCTTTTCCTTCTTTTCCTGTTCTCTGTGATTACTGGTTTCAGTTTTCTAGTCTTTTTCTATAAAATAGTTTGATGAGAAATTAACCTTCAGTTTTAGTGATGAACTTGGGAGATTGAATAATTTTGTATGTTTGATGTTTTATAAGGTTTCTTAATTCTGTGATCTACTTAGTTCAGAAATCTGTCACTGTTTCTCCATGATGTAATCAATTGCTAGTAATCTTTGAGCCAATGATGATTCTATAAAGTTAGAATGAGAAATATTAAATTAATTTTGTGTTCTGCTGTTAAATGTTTGCCCATCGGACAGGGCTTTAGGATATGGTAATCCGTACCAGCATGTACTGACACCCCTATATAGATGGTGTGTCATCAGCACATGTAATGCCTGGCAATTGTTAATATCTCAAACTAATATATAGCTTGCATCGATCAGATTTCTGCACAAGAAAATCTCAGGAATAGACTAAGAAAAGTTACTGGTATAAATGTTTCAGCAAGAACTCAAGCACTACTTGTTACTTGTACCAACCACTATGCACTTAAGGTAGAAACTAGAAAAGGTCATAGTATGTACCACATGAGCTTAAATTCACATCTAGAAGAGTATGTACTGTAATTCAAGCATCATTTGACAATGTATAACATATCATTAATAATATTTACATCAAAATAAATTACTCATCACATAAAACTTAAACCTTCAATGCTTAGAAATCATTAAGTGTACATCTCAGCTGCTGTTGTATAAACTTGACACTGATTTATTGTATACAATAAACAAATAAACAATCTTATTAATTGCGAGGCTAAAATTCTAATAAAGAGGATGGAGTGCGATAACTCGTATAAAAGGAAAGAGAGAAAAAAAAACTTACTGGTATTAGCTAAAGACTTTCAAACATTTGATTAGAGATATACTAAAATTAAGAGCACATAAAACCTCCATAATAATGATCTCTAAGATCAAATTTTAATGTGGATATCATGTTGAGCGGTTCAGATCTTTTGTTTGGACTTTGAAATTGAAGATAGAGATGTTGGAGTATGATTGGGGCATGAAGCAATGGAGCATTGGAGCCCTCATGATAATTAATTAGTAGAATGAGGTCTGAGTCATCAATTTTAATCTGGCACGAATCTCAAAACAGATTGCCTATATCTAAATCAGCACCGAATTCCAATCGCTCGGCTGAAATCTAGTTTTACTAAGTGTACCTAGAAGGATATGGGTTCAACAAGTATTGTCAAGCTATTAAAAAGAAAAGAATATTGTCAGGAGAGAACCCCGCAAATTCCATAATAAATACTTTCAAAAAACAAAATAACCTGGGGGTGGGGCTATTTTTTTTTTCTTCGATGTAAGTGGACTATATTTTCAACATATATAATTTATAAAATATAATTATATACTGACATCGACATAGTAAATCGAGGATTGAGGTTATTTTTTCTGCCATTTGAAAGTGTGCATTGCATCCTAAATGAATTAAAAACTTTCTAAAAAGTTGAACAATATACAGAGTGTGTAGAGGAGCACGTAACAAGATCCCTTTTCACATGCAACACAAGACTTCTTCATAGTTACATCTAAGATTCCTAGCAATTATTGCATAGAATTTATTTTGGTTGTTGACTCTAACGACCATATAGTGCTTGATATGGAGACAATCTATAAGCATAATGCATTACTAAAAATAGTTCAGGAGAAGATTATATATGATCCAGATATTATTACACATTTAGGATACCTGACATGCTCTCTGTTCATCCGATAATTAGATCACGATGACTTGGCTGAGAAATTTATTTATTTTCTAATCTTATTTTGAGCGTGCTGATGGTAAAATAAAAATTGTCTAATTTTGTTTTTTTTTTCTAACTGTTTTACTAATTATGATAACAATCAATGTTTTCATGGATTCAAAAATGGGAAAAAAAAATGCGTCCAAATCCCACACCAGAAGTCCAAACACTGATTCATGCACCTTAATTAATTCGTCCGCGCTCAAGTCCAGTGCCCCGCCACGGACATGGGTTCTTGTATTTAATTACACTGAAAGAAGTCTATTATTATATTTTGATTTAAATTTCAATATTTAATATTAACAAAATAACAAATACTATCTTACCGGTTATATTTGAACATCCTGGGCTATTAGTGACAATACCGCGAGTCCATTGTTCTTATAATAACAAACAACACCAACCATTTAGATATATACTAGCAATTGTTTCTGTTAAGACTGAATATTTTAGGCGTTTATATTTACACAAATTAGTGTACAGTAATGTGATTTTCTAGCACTCCTTGTGTGATTGTTGGTGTTGAGACTAGATATATAAATGGTGTTCAAACTTTCAATGTTTCTATTCACTGCTTGTGCGATGAAGATTGCATATTTCCATTCTTATATTAAGGATTTCTGATGCTTTGATTAAGAAAATTAAATTTCGGATCGAATATTATCCCTTCAATTAAATATTCTGATTTTATGCATTTTTTTTATGTTTTTTTATATGTAGAAGTTTAAATTTATTTAGACAAGTACTCACCACACATACTATTTACATGCAAATTGTATCATCTTTTTTATTGATCATGATTTCTTTCATTTTTTTTAAATATCATTAAGAAATTTTTGAATCGATTGATAATTAATTTGTCATGTCTTAATTTTTTTATATTATTTTAAATCGCTTAAGGAATGTTATTTGTCATGTCATTTTGTGTGATGTTTTTTTTATGAAAATATTTCAAAAAGATAAAAAATATATATATGTCATTTAATGCTTTAGATAATATAATGTGTATGTTACCTCCTGATGTAAAGGACCTATCAGGCGATTTACTTACTATTCCTATGGTGGTTGGCATGGATATAAGCCCTATGCTTGGGATCGATCATATGAGGGATGAAGAACCTCGAGGATGGAGGCACAAGAAGCTTCAAAGCTGTTGTTTTTTGTGTTTTTTCGTAGTGTAGGGTGTTTTGTTTATTGCTGGATTATGTTTTAGTGCGTGGTATTTTGTCTATCAGGTTTTAGTTTTTGCTTGATGGTATCCGCTTGATGCCTATTGTTTATTTGTATGTTTTTATTCTATGTTATTGTTGGTATCAGGTCCACAAACAATGTAATATGGTTTTAATTTGTTTAGTAATGGAAATTGGTGGGTCTATACCCGCTTCTTTCCAAAAAGAAAATATGTTATTTGATAGGTCATTTAAGGAATGTTATTTGCGTGCAGATGTCATGTAAGAAATATTATTTGTCATATAGTCTAAATTTTTATTAAAATGTCATTTTGTATGAGATTTTGTTCTCTAATAACATGTCTCGTTGCAACGCACATGTACGATACTAGTTAGTTCATATTAGTGTTTGAACTTGCACAAATTGATATTAAAATATTTAAAATGCACTGCTACTCGTTTTAGATAACATGCTTTAAACATTAATTATATATGTGAAAAATATCTTCTAGAAAAAAACAAATTTCTAAAGAATAATTATAACAAACCCCCCACTCTCATCCCCCCATTTTCCCCGCACTCTCTCTCTTCCTTAACTGCATATATTCCCCCACTAATTTCCCTAAAAGTTTTCTTTTATCCCCCCACTAATTATAAGAAACCCCCCACTCCCATCCCCGCATTAATTATGCCTTCCTCTAATATCAATTCCTGCATTAATTATTCCTTTAAAAACAATCTCTGCATTAATTATACTGTTATCTAAAAATAATTTCCATTAATAATGCTTATCTGTTAATTGATGTTAAAAAAATATTTATCATTATTTCTGAGAAGTATTTATCCTTGTAACATAGAGTATTTATCCATGTAACATATAATATTTATCATTATGTCTGAGAGTATTTATCATTGATGTTTTACTGTAAGTTGCAATTATGTCTAAGAAGTATTCATCTATGCAATACAAAGTATTTATCTATGTAACATAAAGTATTTATAATTATGCATGAGAGTATTTATCATTGATGTTTTTACTGAAAGTTGCAAGTATGCATGAGAAATATTTATCCATGTAACATAAAATATTTATCCATATAATGTAAAATATTTACCCATGTAACATAAAATATTTATCATTATGTCTTAGAGTATTTATCATTGGGTGAGGAGATTGTTTATTTAATGGTCTCCAGTTGTGCGGGGATGATTCAAAATTTTTTTTTTTTGTGTGGGGACAATTAATGGATTGATTTATTCTTTCATAAATAGATATCATTGCATAGGGTTTAATACCTGACAAATTCAAGTTAAATACTTCGATGCTTCAAGTTAAATATTAACAGTTTTTTAAACACTCATTAATGATTGAGTGGTCCCCAGTTGTGCGAGGATGATTCAAAAAAAAAAGAAATTTTGTGCGGGGACAATTAATGAATTGATTTATTCTTTCATAAATAGAGATCATTGCATAGGGATTAATACTTTGAAAATCGAGGATAAATACTTTGATGCTTCAAGTTAAATACTAACATTTTCTGCAGAGTATTAATGATTGAGCGGTCCCCCCATGACTTTTTTGGCAGTTAGTGCGGGGTTTTTTGTGGGGATGAACCTGCGGGGATTGTTATCAGCGTCCATTTCTAAATAGGCTTGAAAGAGATTTTGCAAAAAAAAAAAAAAGTTGGATGAAAGGTGAAAAAAAAATGAATTTGTCATAATAGTAAGGGCAAAAAAATGAATTCACATTTTCCCTTTTTTCTACTGCACTGAGGCTAGCAATGAGCATAGTAGTCTAAAAAATAACAAATAAGGTCAATGCTACTGCACACACGAAGGAGAAGATGGTCAACTCTATAAACAAGGGTATGCCCCTGTAAACGCTGTGAATACCAAGAACATATTTTTTGTTAAAAAAGAGGAACCGATTGAATATGAAGTCTCAGAAGGCTGGATCAAGGGACCTTAATTGTAGAAGACAGGTTCAATAAAGGCTATGCTTTTGTAAATTCGATCTTCTTTTCCTGTTTTCTGTGATTACTGGTTTCAGTTTTCTAGTCTTTATTTTCTATAAAAAGAGTTTGATGAGGAATTAGCCTTCTGTTTTAGTGATGAACTTGGGAGATTGAATAATTTCGTTTGTTTGATGTTTTATAATTAATTATGTGATCTACTAAGTTCAGAAATGTGTCTTTGAACCAATGATGACTCCATAAAGTTAGAATGAGAAATATTAAATTAATTTTGTGTTCTGCTGTTAAATGTTTGCCCGTTGGACAAGGGTTTTTGGATATGATAAGTTGTATCAGGACGTACAGACACCTCTGTTTAGATGGTATGCCATCAGCACATGTAAAGCACAGCAAGTTAGCAACTGTTTAAGTCTCAAATTAATATATAGTTGGCATCGATCAGATTTCAGCACAAGAATATCTCAGGACTAGACTAAGAAAAGTTACTGGTATAAATGATTTAGTTTACTCATCACATAAAACTTAATCATGCAATTCTTAACACATGCTTCGGAAATTTTCATTAAGTGTGTATCTCGACTGCCGTCTGCAGGGTACCCTGCTTCAGGCAGGAAAAAATAGCAGAGTAAGCTTTATTTTAAGAACAAAGAAAGCACATACCGGATATAATGCAAACATGCACATTACTCTTTAAGTCTTAATGTAAGAAAATTATGTGGCCCAAAATAAAACATTAATGGGCTGGTTTAAATGGGCTGATTATGAAGCGTGATTAAATAGACTCAATTAAGAAAGCATAACATTTTGGCTTAATTAGGAATGCACTATTAATTGGACGGGTGCATATCTGTATGTGCTTGGCAAGATACAATGTATCTCATCTCATAAAAGGCTTGATTTAAAAGGTGCATAATAACAGATTCAATGCATTGCGCTAAAGGGTGCATACAGACAAAGGATGCATTGCTTTAATGCCATAATAACAGATGCGTTGATATAATGTTTAAAAGATGCGCTATTATCTTCTGGCTTAATTAAAGAATGCATAATGCCATAATAACAGATGCTTGGTGCGCTATTAGCTATTCTATCCATCCTTTGGCTGTCTGTTATTATCGACAGAGTTAAAGGGTGCGAACATCCTGTTCCATATTTATCTTCCCTATAAATGATTGCTTTAATGACAGGCATAAGATATTGATAAGCATAAATTATATACACATTTAATCTAGGTTTTATTATAAAAACAACCTCAAATATCTTGTATTTTTAATATAAAGTGATTTAAATATACCTAGAATCAAGTTACTACAGTTGTTTGGCTTTTCATTGCAGGAAATGATGAAAAATGACGAAAATACCCACCAGTGCGGATCAAACCACCCGCAGTGCGGGTTAGCCCAGCCGCACTGAGGACTTAGTCGCATTTTCAACATCCAAGCGCTGCGTAGGAATTTTCCCGAGCCTAGTGCGGATGAAGTTCCACCTGCAGTGCGGATGAGCCCAGCTGCACTCAATACTTAGCCGATTTCAGAACATGTTTGAAAAGCAGAATCCACCCGCAGTGCGGATCAGCCATCCGCACTGTCATCCGCATTCAACCAATTCGCACAAGTTAAATAAGGAAACTTAGAGCCAATGCGGATGAGACCACCCGCAGTGCGGATCAGCCATCCGCACTGGAGCCGCAGAAATGCCAAATTTACATAGTTTCAACACGGGTTCTATTTTTGGCACTTCATGAACGTGTGTTACAGTTAAATGTGGACAGGGAATCCTGGGAAACAATCCAAATATAACACCCACTAACTCCACTTTCTAGGCTCTTAATTGGGCATGGTCTTTGGCTATAAAAGGGGGTGTTCATTCTCCATTCAGGGGATCCTCATTCTTTCATTCTCTCTCTACACACACACACAATTCTTAGCAATAAATTCTGGAGAAAAGGAAAGCCTTCAGCCAAGGAGAAGAAGGGTTTCCTGAGCAAGAAGTCGGCAAGATAGAGGTTTTTGATTTGTCAAAGGGTGTAATTACTTCCTTTATTTCATTTCTTCTTACTTTGCCAATTTTTGTAATGGATCACTCCATGAGGGAGTAGATCTCTCTCTAGGGGTTTAGGTCAATGCATGAACTTGTTTAATTCTATTTTATTCGGTTATTTGTTTTTATTATGATTGTTTTATGAGATTTGATTGTTAATTTTTGTGATTAAATAATTTGTGTTAATTACATAATTAGTACTTGAATTGTAGTATCCCGTTTTGAATTCGAAAGAACCAAAATTGACTGTGATCAATAGGATTATGAATGCAAATACCTTAGGTTTAGGTTAAGATTGTAACCAATTTAATCTAAGCCGGAACTATAGAAATTAAGGTTAGGAATTTGGTGAAGAACCTAATCGTGAAGTCAAACCCTAATTAGGACATCTCAATTCAAATCGGGTATTGGTATGATGGACTTAATTGCGAAGTACCAATATTTGAGGAGATGAGAGACTAACAAGAGCTTATAGGTCTAGGTAACTAGGGTGGGGAACTTCATTGAGAAGTTCGAGTTACCTAGGCACGTTATTAATTTACGAAAGTAACCCTTAATAACATATTAGGTTAGAAACCTCATCAAATCATACATGAATTCAAACAAATACCGAATTAATAGAGTTAGCAAGGAATTGTAGACCAAAGACCCCTAGATCTCTAAATCTTGAAAGCAAATCAATTCCTTTATTTTACTTTTATTTACAATTATTATTTCAAACTCCTTTCTTTTGGGTATTGAACCCAACTTTAGGAATTGTTAGAACAAACCCCCCAATTTACTTTTATTGCACTTTACTTTATTTTATTTTCTGAAATTTATTACTAAAGTTTGAACTAAGTTTTATCGTACTCCCTGTGGATCGATACCTAAAATACTACTTTGATATAATTGTGCACTTGCAATTTAACTCAAACGCGTGTTAAAGGTTTAAAAGGTACATCTTATTGTACTGAAACTTTGTGCATACGCTTTTGCGCGCATCAGATATAATAACGAAAAAAAATTATAATAGTAAGGTTGATCCTCTCTTTATCGATATTTCATAAAAAACAAGTTGTCATTGCTTAAAAAGAGAAAGATGAGAGAAATCGCTTTGCAGTTCTTCTGACGGTTTGCGAAGAACGATTCAAGTGTTGTTCTAAAGATTACTATGGACAAAGGTATATAATCTATTTGATTGATTTACATGTGGAGGCTTTGATTTCTAAGATCTTTGATTTGCTTTTGATGATTTTTAATTCCGCTATCGAAACTTTAAAGATAATTAGTTGTACTTATTTTAATGATTGTGTAAGTAGTTGAGCACGATAAAATCTATTTACACTTAATTCATCAGAAATTATCTCAGAAATAGCCAACTCTCAAAACAATATATACCAAACCAAGGTTTGGTTGATCAGGGACATGTTATGAGCTATCTGATCTTTTGCCAACAATGCAGCATGATTTAAAGATGTTATGGCCTTGAATTTGAACTGTCACCTGATAAGTAGGCATTTCGCCTTCTACTTCCAGAGAGAGAGAGAGAGAGAGAGAAGAAGAGACCTATGACTAGCAATTATTAATTCCCAATATTCATTATAATTTCTCATTTACCAATTAAATATGAAAGCAAACTAGTGAAAGCTATGGTTGCATTTTGTTTTAACAGATATAGGTATACATTGGGAAACTAATACTATGTTTAGGATATTAAACTTGACACTGATTCATTGTATACAATAAACAATTGACAATTATTAGTTGAGACTTGAGAGGCTATAAATGGCTAATAAAGAGGCTGGAATGCGATAACTCATATGAAGGAAAGAGAAAAATAGATCTTTCTGGTATTAGCTCAAGACTTCCAAACATTATAGATGTAGGAGTTGGTAATTAATTTTTTATAATTAAGACTTGTAAATAGATTTTTTTTATCAATATATCTGTTGTCGGCATTGCCGACAACATAAAAAAAAACATCAGACTCTCTATCAAAATATCCATCCGTGCAATCTCCACGAAATCCAATGAAGGATGATGCCTTTTTGTCTCTTGATAACAGATGGTTTGGCATTTACATACGCAAGTTATGTTCTCCGAGATTTGGTTTTAAAAATGTGACCAAGTCACAAAAGGCAAAGCCCGCAGCGACAACAAAGCAAGCCCAAAATGTAAAAATAAAGCTGTATGTGTCTGGATGTAAACACCTGGCGATATTCCATATCATGTTTGCCACGGAAGATCAAGACAGCACAACAGAAGCTAATAGCTACTAGTGAGCCTTTCTTTGTTCTCTTTTGTTACATCTATTGCCGACAAATCATAACACCATATGCAAACATAATCTCACTCTCATGAAAACATATGAAGTCTAAAGAATATCACATATATGTGACATTGTGATGTGAAACCCAATAGCCATAAGAATTTCAGCAATTTAAAAGATGGTAAAAAGTAAATGAAATAAAATAATAAGCATGAAAATATGCTTCGGCCTTTTTTTGGTCAGGTTCAAACCGTATCATTTTAATTGAAGAGCATCCATACCAATTTGAAGCAGGATTTACTGGTTAGATCAACTCTGAACTAAATATGCTCCCTTATTCCATTCTGCTTACGTACCTGATCTGTATGGTATGGTGATATATACCGCTTGAATTAATTAGATGCCTGGGCTGTTTAACGCTTCTAACACATACTATGGTGATATATACGCTAACATTGATGCTGTTTGCATTGTGCTTATTTAACTTTCTTTTTTTTTCAAATGAATCTCAGAATTAAGTGCAGGCTGGACAAATGTTGTTGCTTTGTTATGTGCCACAATGTGCAGAGTGCAGTAAGTAACAGATATAGAAATAATTTAAGTTGGTCCCTAAATAATTAATTTCGACAACCATTCTCTTGAACCATATAATTAGTGATGATGAGCCTCTTGATATTTAATTTACTATTGAGTACTCAATTTAAGTACGAAATAATCAAAATAGTCTAACAATCGTATTATACCTTTAGTAGTTGAAACCGAATCGCCTGTATTTTTGGGAGCTGAAAATTCCTACATCTAGAGTCACTGTTGGTGAGTCTAAGATGAGTTCTAAACCAAATATTTAAATGTTAAAAGTGATTCCAACTCCATCCGACAATAATTCTAGGAGCATGAATTTCCTGTCCCTGATCTTGTTCCTTAGTAGTTTCCCATGGTGGTTGCTAATTTACATATGTTGGTATGCAAGAACTTCAATTTGTTGGATAAATAATAATGATTCTTCCTGAAAAAATATAAAAAAGTAAATTTATAGATATGTTATTTAACATATAGGTAACCTAGAAATCAAATCTCATACAACTAACTATTCTTTTATGATGCATCAAAACCCGTTAATTTTAATTGACATTTCAAATCACTTAGTATACGGTGAAGTATATATTAAATCTCATTTATTTATTGATGTATATTTGATTGAGATAGATTATGTTTATAATATTGGATTTCACATCTAAACATTATTTTTTTTAAAAATTGTAATAAAGAATTATAAAGTGACTCTCTCTTTATAACAATTTTTTCACTGTCATAATTTCCACACATGCAATATATATAGAATCACCAAATATTGTCATAATTTTTTCACTGTCATATTCTTATCTGTTATGTTAACAAAAAAGATATCCTTACCTTTATCTGATAAGCTAAGTGGAAAAAAAATTGAAAAATTGATACGTTTTATCAAATACGCTATGAATATGATAAATAGATAAAAAAGTGTCATTGAATGGATGTATATAAACTATGAATAAAACTATATCATTTCATTCGTTATCTCCATAAAATATATTTATATATAATTTTTTAAATTATTACTGTATAGGATAAATAATGGGTAAGGAATAGTTTTTACCCATACTTTTATACGTTATGTTTTTTTTTTTTTTTAAATTAAAAGATAGAGGTCAAGCCTACCAACTTCAATTTAATCGTCCATAAATAACCTCCCATCTCGGTTTCGAACCACAACCTCTCATATAGAGGATGTTGTCATTTGCCATTAGATCAAAAACTGGTTCTCTTTTACCTGTTATGTTACTAAATTTTTTTTTTATCTTTACCCATAATACCTAATAAGTTAAACATAAAAAAACCTTATCTATAAATATCTTAACAAATAAAATACGGATTACGTAAATGAATGTCATTTATCTGATTACATGAATGTTTTACGGCTCTTTCAGCCTTCATTAAATAAATGTTTGCCATGCTAGACTGAAGATTACCTGGATTGGATATAAAAAAAAGTAACATTGATTAGCTTGTGCTGAACAGAAAAACTGAAAACCACACAATAACTAGAAAAAATTAAAATGAATAATTATAACAAATCCCCCACTCTCATCTCCCCATTTTTCCCGCACTCTTTCTCTTCCTTAACTGTCATATATCCTCCCCACTAATTTTCCTAAAAGTTTCCTTTTATCCCCCCACTAATTATAAGAAACCCTCCACTTCCATCCCCGCATTAATTATGCCTTCCTCTAATATCAATTCCTGCATTAATTATTCCTTTAAAAACAATCTCTGCATTAATTATACTGTTATCTAAAAATAATTTCTGTTAATAATGCTTATCTGTTAATTGATATTGAAAAAAATATTTATCATTATTTCTAAGAAGTATTTATCCTTTTAACATCGAGTATTTATCCATGTAATATAAAGTATTTTAATAATGCTTATCTGTTAATTGATATTGAAAAAAATATTTATCATTATTTCTAAGAAGTATTTATCATTTTAACATCGAGTATTTATCCATGTAACATAAAGTATTTATCATTATGTCTGAGAGTATTTATCATTGATGTTTTACTGTAAGTTGCAATTATGTCTGAGAAGTATTTATCTATGCAATACAAAGTATTTATCTATATAACATAAAGTATTTATAATTATACATGAGAATATTTATCATTGATGTTTTACTGAAAGTTGCAAGTATGCATGAGAAATATTTATCCATGTAAAATAAAGTATTTATCCATATAATGTAAAGTATTTATCCATATAACATAAAATATTTATCATTATGTCTCAGAGTATTTATCATTGGGTGAGGGGATTGTTTATTTAATGGTCTCCAGTTGTGCGGAGACGATTCAAAAAAAAAGGAAAATTTGTGCGGGGACAATTAATGGATTGATTTATTCTTTCATAAATAGAGATCATTGCATAGGGTTTAATACCTGACAAATTCAAATTAAATACTTCGATGCTTCAAGTTAAATACTAACAGTTTTTTAAACGCTCATTAATGATTGAGTGGTCCCCTCATGTTTAATGGTCCCCAGTTGTGCGAGGATGATTAAAAAAAGAGGAAATTTTGTGCGGGGACAATTAATGAATTGATTTATTCTTTTATAAATAGAGATCATTGTATAGGGATTAATACTTTGAAAATCGAGGATAAATACTTTGATGCTTCAAGTTAAATACTAACAGTTTCTGCGGAGTATTAATTATTGAGCGGTCCCCCCATGATATTTTTGGCAGTTTGTGCGGGGATAGACCTGCGGAGATTGTTATCAGGGTCCAATTAAAATAGCAAAGGCACAAATAATTAATTAAGTTGATGGTGTAACATTAGATTCAATCACCTTGCCAGAATATCTGGCAATCTATATCTACCACAGGAGATCCATCCTACTTAACAACAGAGTTACAGAAGCCAGGGCCCACGGGCCTTTGGGGGGGGGGGGGGGGGGGACAAAAACAATGTGGTGATGTGGTCCTTTCTTCTGCTACAATATTTGATCAAGAGTTGTATGCAAACATTATCTATTTATCTTCCACTCAAGGCAAACATTATCTTCCACAAAATCGAAGATATGTATGCGATCTACCTAGCAAATAAATTAATATAAAAAGAATAATTATTAAATAATTAAAACCCTTGGAGCTACCGATTAAGTTTAATTGGAAAAAGATAATATGCCTAGCTATGAGATGTAGGAGCTAGAATTTCCAGATTACTACTTGTAATTGCCAAAGTGATAAATATTTAGCGCGATACTTTTTGTACAAGAACTGCTTGCAAGCACCTAATTTGAAGTTCCAACACAATTTATCAAAATTGATAATATTCTTATACTTGCACCTAGACGATTAAACACACCATATATATATAAGAGACCTAGACAACTCTCAAACCAAGAGTTTGGTAGTGCCAAAAGATGTCATTTCTGAAAATAGTAAAAATAAAATTTCACATCAAATAGTAATAATACGATCAAATTAATAATGATCATCTCAGTACATTATTGTGGTGTATTGGAGTGCTTCTCATCTTTCTAGAAAAGTATACGCAAACATGGACGGATTTAGCATGGGAGGGTGGATAAGCGTACACCTCTATGATTTAATTTTTAAAATATTAATCATAAATATTAGATTTAATTTATTTTTTTTAACATGTACTGGTCTCTCCTATTTCGTCATGCCTCAGTATTATTATTTTTTAATTTAATATGAACATTTAAAAACTATTAAAATAAAATAATATTACATAAAATAATTTTCAGGAATAATATTTAACCCTTCGTTATATTCAAATTATAATTTTCACACCGTCGCATAGTGTGGCATAAATTCATATCATTTGCATTAATGCATCGTTTGAGTTTAAATCTGATCTGTTTGTTTCATGCTAACTAGCACGAATTTTAAAGTGACTCTGTGCATTATAGAATTCATATCACCCCCGTACCTGACTCAAGCAAATTACAAACCGACGATCCAAATTAGTTATTTTAACTTGACACAAATCTGAAAACAGATCTCCTATAATTTTATAGACACAAAATTGATTTTAGTCCGACTGAGACTAATATGGACCGTCCATTTGTAATTTGCTTGAATCAGATACCTTGGAGGATACATATTCGTGCATTATAGACATGGATCAGAATGATCCGGATTCTGATCAGACAGTTCGGAACTAAACTCAAATGCAAAGGATGCGGACTCGTATGGAATAGTGTGTCCATATGAATTACGAGCAATAGTCAGAAATAAATCTTAATTAATGATTGACAAAGAAAAGTGGTGGGGAAAGAAAAAAGAGAGGTAGTACAATTGATTAGAAAAAAATTCGAGAGTTATTGTACTGAAAAGTCAAGAGTTCGATTCTCTCTTACGACTTTACAGTTTCTGCGAAGGTTTAAAAAAAAAAAAAAATGAAAAGTGGTTGGGAAAGAGAAAGAGAAGGTAGCACAATTGGTTAGAAAAAAATTCTAAAGTTGTTGTACTCAAAGATCGAGAGTTCAATTCTTCCTCACGACTTTGTAGTTTGTGTGAAGGTTTTCAAAAAAAAAAAAGTGGTGGGGAAAGGCAAGTAGGGAAGCATGCGTGAGGAGGAAATGATCAGGAAAAGCCGGCGCTGGTTTTGCAAGCTTAACCAACCAACCTAAACCAAGTAACAAACCCATGATATGCGGCGGCTGTGGCGTGAGGGTAATTGGGCCCGGGCTCCGTAATTTGTAGTCGGAAAATGCCAACTAGTGACTTTGCAACTAAACCTATTTCACTCATATTGTTTTTTTTCTTTTTCCCTTTGTCCCTTTTGCCAAAACCATGCGTCATCTAGTGCCTGGGTCAAAAAGTAATTAGGGGGATTACCCGTTAAGAATTTATATTATGTATGCTTCCCGTCTCCACTTTACCACTCCCGTTTGAGTTTAAAATAAAAATTTCAAAATGTTGATTTCTTGAATATGTAAGTGATTTCAAAGCAGATAAGGTAAGATTCTTGGTAGTGGTTTCATTCAAAGAAATTTTTTTTTTTTGAAGAAATTATGTGTATGTAGTCATGTAGAAGTCTTGTTGCAATGTTGCTTGTGTTGAACTAAGTGGATAAAACCATGCAACTTGCACATGGTCTTAACGGGTAATTATAGATAGATATTTTCTATAACAATTCGAATTGCACGAGGATTAATTATAGGTATCTTGTAAGTTTCAGGAGGAGGATTTACATGTCTTCAATTTTTGTGTCTTCTTATACTTTCATTTTAAAAAAATTTCACTAATAAAAATTATAAAAATGTATGTCAAAATAAAATTGTTAGATGTAATATATATTTATTTTCTCTACATACACATAAAAAAATTATCATTTTTTATTTTTATTTTATATGAATGAATAATTTGAAAAATTAATGCTCATAATTTATTCACATTGGTATATTTTGACAAACTCTTGATACTTATCAAAATAATATCGAAATGTCATGATCTTTTGTGTGTCATAAAAATTAATATATATTATATCTAACTGTATTATTTTGATATTAAAATTTTATAATTTAAATTATGGCAGTTCTAAAATTAAAGACACAAAAATAAAGATATTTAAAACCTGCTTGAGTTTGAGATGCTTGCAATTTCCACATTCTTGCTAGATTCATTTTCTCTACTTACACATGCTATTTTGTATTTTTCTACTATGAAAAATATCGATATGCAATTACAACCTATGCATTAAATTTAGGTTATGGTTCCAAAAAGTAGCACCAAATGGCTAGGGTTTTATGATCCTAAATTTCGACTTTTGTATTCCGATCAGCTAATTCAAATCACTTCATATAATCAACATATTAAAATCTTGTTAAAAAATATTTTAAATTTCTAATTATTCTTTTTGGATAGGAAAATTATCATTGATTTTGAAAATTTTAGATTGTCTCATAGTAACTCTTTCATTCCATCCAAAAATTTAGTAATTTTTTTTTACGAAAATATATATAATTTTTCTAACAAGATTTTAATTTATAGTTCATAAAGAGTCATTCATATACGCCGATCTTAACCCAAAAATTAAGATGTGAAGTAGCATTGTAGCCTAATTCATAAAATAGATATACCAGTAATGATGAGGGGATATAATATCCTGAATCATATAGCACTAATAGAGAAAGATGTCATAGATATATTTGACATGTGATTTTATTAATTTGATAATGTGACTTTCAAAGTCAAAGTTTGTGAAAGATAGTTGTTTATTAAATGTTGTGCAATCTATACTTTTGATTAGATTGAACTCTTAAAAGTTTCTAATTGCTCAATATTAATCATTATTGTTATAACTTACACAAAAGTTGTTAGACATACGCTCCATTTAAGCTATTTATTAAAGAGGAGGGTTCAAATGCCTCCATCATGCCTTCATTTTTAAAAACTTTAATAACTCAAAATTTATATCTTAAAATTCAAAATAAAATAATTGGATATAAACTATATCATTTTATCTATGCACATGTGAAAAATTATAGCATTTCAACTTTATTTTGATTGTCATCTTGAGCTTGTAAAAATATATACAAAAGTGGATAATTTCTAGACGTTGATTTTTCAACTTCTTGATTCATATAAAAACAAAATCAAAATATGATAATTTTTTATGGGCACATAGAGAAAATAACATAAATCACATCTAACAGTTTTATTTTGATATTTAAGTTTTAAACTTTGAGTTATTTAAGTTTTTAAAATTAGAGGCATAATGGAGGCACAAAAAATGGAGGCATTTGAACCCTCCTCTTTATTAAAAAGTATACGTAAACATTTTGGTTTTGAAATTAAAATCATAAGAGGTATATGACAACAAGTATAAACAAAAAGTATGAATTTTTTTCTTAGATTTCGTACACTTCAGTATATTTTAATGTTATTCTTAAAAAAACTGAATCTGCAAGAATTTATGCCACTACATTTACGTTTGGATGAAACAAGGAATAGAGTAAGAATAGAGCTAATTTCAAGTTTGAGAATAGTAGCTAATCTAAGTTTTATTTGGATTAGTAGAACAGTGAGTTAACTCATATAAAACAAAAAAAAAATAGTGATATAATGTTATTCTTGCTTCATTCAAACATTAAATAGCTCATAAAAATAGTGCTATTCTTGCTCTATCCAAACACACCAAAACAAAACATGAACCTCACTTCATTCAAACATTTCTCTCTCTCCCTATTTCCCCAAAAACAAATTCCTTTTTTTTTGTGTTTTTCTTTGTTTCCAAACTGCACTTAGCCACGCCGAACATTTTTAAACGGATCGGGTAGGATAGTGATAATTTTACTTACAAAAATGAACAATGATCCGACTGGACTATTTTGAGATACACATATATGATTTGACATTTTACGGTCATGAGTGATTTTGTATAAATTAAATTATTCTAATTGTATATATTGACATTTCGAGATATCTTCTTCTTCTTCCTTTTTACCCACTTTATAACCAAATGGCACTTAAGTTGATCGTCATATTTGGAAATATTCTTAGTTCATCAAAATATCAAATTAAGTATTATGGTAAGAAAATTTAGCAATAAAATAGTATGCTGACATGGTTTAAAATGCGGCATGTACAACCGCTAGCTGCTACTTAATTAATTGTTTGTAATACCTGTTAGCATTATCTAATTGTGTAGTTATATTAACAATATATATATATATAATAATATCTTCAGAGATATAGGCAATAATAACAGTTCGTTTATAATTGAGTATTATTTAGTGCTGAATCGAAGATGATTATCTTCATATTGTTGAAATTTTAAATCTATTGATGAAGTTCCACTCAAAATTTTAACTTTGTCTGACAATTTTAAAATTGCTAAATAAATCATTATGATCTCTTTTCTTATTTCTTATTGTAATATCCAGTGATATTTACTTTTGCTACTACTTTGGGCCGACTTTTTCTTAATATTCCTTAAAAAATAGAAAATTCAAAAGTTACCCTTGTTTTATTTTAAATGTCCAGACCGCTAGAATTATGGCGGTTCTATTTTCTTTAGGACCGTCAGAATTTTGAGCAGTCCTGGGTTTTTATTTCTTATTTTGAAAAATTGAGAAGTAATTGAAGAGTTATTGAGTAATATTTGAGGAGTAAAATTGTTTATTTATTAATTTTTTTAATGATTTTATTGTTTTGTGTCATATATATTGTTTATTTATTTTTTTAAATCATGGGTTGGAGGAAGAGGTGAAAACGGAGCAGATATTAGACCGATACGGATCCAGATCAGATCGGTTATTTATTAAAATAATATTAAAATATTAAGAAATATTAAAGTTTATAATATTTATCTAATTATAATGGTGAATAACATAATTTTTTTCATAATATATTTTAAATATATGGTATATATCTACTATTCAGATACAGATAATTAAAACGTAAAATCATATCAGTATCCTTATCCACACGGATATTTGGATATTAGATATCCACATCTAAGTTTTCGAATATGGTGTTGGATTTTCATGGTACTCATGGTAGCATAATTTCAAAATTTTTGACAAGAAAGTACCAAAAGAGATCATCATGTGTGACTGAAATCAAACCAAAGTCAAATTTTCAAAACAATAAACATCATACCTTTAGTTTCTTGTCTCTAAACAAAAAATGAAGGTCCTTGAGATGTAGGATTGAAGATCCTTCACCTCTTGATCGATGCTAATGGTGGTTGGTGTTTTGGAACGCCTTGCACCAAGTTAAGACTTCAAGGTAGAAGCCCTCCACGGTATACACCAAGAAATTAATTAGAAATCAAATATTCCTCTTGCTAGAGAGTACTAATTTCATTGCTCCTTAATCCTTATTCTCCAAGAGAACTAAATCTTGATTCTAGGATTTGAGGGTTCTCAACACATGAGAGATCAAAATGGGAGAGAGATAAAGTTTCGGCTCTCTAAAGAAGAAGACTAATGAAATGAGATTCTTTTCGAAGCATTAGACAGCTCTTTATATAGCCTACATGCTGTCTCAAAGAGCCTCCACCGACCTATACACGTTCCCCACATTCCGCCTTGTTCCCCATGACTTCTATATTTAGTTATGGGCCAAAATTAGCTGATTCTGGCCCAACAGCATACTGCGTGATACCGCATGCGACATAGACCTACGGCA
Source organism: Carex pumila (assembly GCA_033356055.1). Lineage (NCBI taxonomy): Eukaryota > Viridiplantae > Streptophyta > Magnoliopsida > Poales > Cyperaceae > Carex > Carex pumila. Next base: position 206,488 of record JARJHM010000205.1, read on the forward strand.
TATTATATATTAAACTGTAGATCTTCTCGCAAGCTTTTCGAAAAGTCATAGAATACTGAAAACATAGTTACAGTTGATGAGATATGCCTTTTTTAAGTTCTGTTCACAGAAAAACTATGATAATACATAACTCTTTTCTGCACACAAAAACTCCTTTTGTGGCTCATAAAGCTTCTTCCATTTTGATCTTTTTTTAATATTTAAATTTTATTAAATTATTTAATTAAATCCATAATATCATATACTTATCCCATAATTATTTAACTCATATTTAGAGAGAACTCAATTTATCAGTCATGTCATACATGTCAAATAAATCAAGGAGCATTTCTAATTAATTCCCTTTTGTGTGACCCTGTGGGATCTATGTCATTTGGCAATGGAATCTGAAACTCCCTTCGATTTCATAAATTACAAGCGGCACCTAGCAATATGCATTGTAATTACCCAAAAGACACAGATGATAAGTACTTGCTATATCACGATCCCTAAAGCAACAATTGCCTCGTGTCAATTCCATGTCACATGATATCATGAATAGATTCAAGGTAGGAATGTGTCATCCTTGCAAATCTACTCGTTTCTTAATTCCAAAATTATTCAATAATTATGATTAACTCTTTAATCATATGTGCACATACTTGTATTATTTCATTAAGGGGCCCAGTGATATCATCACTCATTTACATGAGGGACATTAGTATTCTTGATGATTACTATCTCTCAATGATAGGGTGGAAATCAATGCTAATAATATTTATGACCCTAGTTTCTACTTACTGTCGATTCACAAGCGCATGAATCTACCGTGTAGTATAAATTGGGGTGTCGATCTGCAGGGATGGTATATTAAGAGATCTAAGATGTAAACTAAAGTCTAGGTTATCGGTTCCTTTAGGTTGATTGATTTTGTTTGGTTGGTTGATTGTTGGTTTCTCAGTTATAATATTGAATTACAACAAAGAAGTGGTAGTAGTTTAAGTGTTTAGAAGATGAGCTTCTAGGGAACAAACATTCTGTCATTCAAACTTGTTTAATCTAGGTTCTGATTGCCATAACAATATAGCACAGTTCTGTCACAATCCGCATGCTATTGTTAATACCTGTCAGTTGTAAAGTTACTCAATAGCACATGGCTCTGTCACCATCTGCACATGTTTTGGGTAAACGTACCTATCGAGTACTTTGTAAGGCTCAATAATATTAAGATCAATGTAAGTTTTAATTGTTAATATTACAAAATGGTCAAGTTCACTGATAGGCCTAAATTATATACATATTCGATCTGATTTTTATCACGAAATAACACCAAATATCTTGTATTTTGAATATAAAGTGAATAGATTACACCTAGGATCGAGTTACTGCGTTTGCTTGGTTTTAACTTACAGGAAATGAAGAAAAATGAAGAAAAATCGAAGAAAAATGCCCACTGCGAACACACGGTTTGGAATATGGGCAAAATAAGTACTTAGATGGATTTCTGGACGCGCGCCAATTTTAAAAAGGTATAATAAGCTATACATCAAAATCCGTGCAAAACCGAAGAAAAATGCCCACTGCGAACACACGGTTTGGAATATGGCCAAAATAAGTACTTAGATGGATTTCTGGACGCGCACCAATTTTAAAAAGGTATAATAAGCTATACATCAAAATCCGTGCGGATGCACGGATCTCGATGCAGCTGCACTCTGGTCGCACAGGAAAAGTCCGAGCCTAGTGCGGATGCATCGAGATCCGCACTAGGCTCGGACTTTTCCTGTGCGACCAGAGTGCAGCTGCATCGAGATCCGTGCATCCGCACGGATTTTGATGTATAGCTTATTATACCTTTTTAAAATTGGCGCGCGTCCAGAAATCCATCTAAGTACTTATTTTGGCCATATTCCAAACCGAGTGTTCGCAGTGGGCATTTTTCTTCGGTTTTGCACGGATTTTGATGTATAGCTTATTATACCTTTTTAAAATTGGCGCGCGTCCAGAAATCCATCTAAGTACTTATTTTGCCCATATTCCAAACCGTGTGTTCGCAGTGGGCATTTTTCTTCGATTTTTCTTCATTTTTCTTCATTTCCTGTAAGTTAAAACCAAGCAAACGCAGTAACTTGATCCTAGGTGTAATCTATTCACTTTATATTCAAAATACAAGATATTTGGTGTTATTTCGTGATAAAAATCAGATCGAATATGTATATAATTTAGGCCTATCAAAATCCTCCAAGCTTGAACATTGCTTGTCCCCAAGCAACATCTAAACTTAAACTACAATTCAATCTCTACTTTAACCTCATATCAAGTATATTTCTTCAATTGAAAAATTTGTATGACCTTGACAAAATTTAAAATCTCAATGTAAATTGTTACAAATCTAAAGTTCAACCCTTGGCTAATTATGCTTCACCCCACAATTTGCTTACTCTAACTTTCATTTCCTTAAAGACATAGAATTTGTAAAATTTGGACATCTAAATTCATTACAAAAAATGCACTCTTATTTGTGAAAATTCTTTTAAAAATCCCCCCAAGCTTGAATCAAACTTAGGTTAGAAAGTAGTGGATTTCGTGTGTTGATACATGCAAAAGTTTTGAAAATTTTTCGAGCTCAAAGACATCCCATGGGATTGTGCCAGTACTCTTTTTTTTTTACTTTGGGAGATGAGCTCAAAGGCATCCCGTAGGATTTATTGTGCCAGTACTCTTATTTATCTCCGTCTTTTCTTTTGTTTCACTTTTTTTTTTCATTTGCATATATCATGAATACACACATCCCTAGACATTAAATCATACCCATGGATATCCCAATCTTTCTAAATCTATTTTTCACAAACAAGTTGCATTTTTAAAATAAATTTAAATCCTAAATTTTCGTTTTCATAAATCTTTATTTCCACAAAGTTTTTCGCCAAATTATATGGTTATTTCAAATTATTCCAAGGGTATTACTAAAAACTCGTTAAAATTCGCATCAAAATCTCTAATTTCCATCAATCACTCAAATTTATCAAAGGTTTTATTTTTGCCAACTTTTAACACAAAAACTAAACATGATTTTATACTTTATGCATTTTCAAACAATTAAGTTCAATTATGCAAGACTCTATTTTTAATAACCTCGTAAAACATCTTGACAAATTCGTAATTTCAATCATTTAAGTTCAAAATCACAAATCCTATTCATGGTCAAGTAAAAAATCAAGGTTATAAATCCTAAAATTTTAAAAATAAACATGCATGCAAGATACAATTTCTTCCTATACCCCCAAGCTTAAATTAAGCATTGTCCCCAATGCGTAAAAATAAACAAAAGTAAATAGGAAGAAACATGAACTACTCTATTGGCGGAAGGTGGCGGTGGTGCGCACGACCTCAATGCTTGGATGGAGGATCAGGAGGACGGCCTCCCCATTGCTTTGTTTTGTTCAACTTCTTCTTCTCGCTCCTGTTTTTGCAATTTTCCATCAATTTCATGAATTTTGCTTTTGGGAGCCAAACTTGTTTTATCTTGTTGACTTCTCGAGGTTTGTCGGTTTCAGATGTTGCCACCGACTTCTTTTGAACAAATTCTCTATTAACCTGTGAAATTCCTATCATGCAAATTGAATTTTTGTTAGGAGGTATCAATGGCTTATGAAAATAAAATTTTTCTTTTTTCTTCCCAACGGAGAAAAAAAGCTCCCCCTCTTTGACTTTGATGTTTGCACTTGCAGTTGCTAAGAAAGCTCGACCTAAGAGAACGGCCGAATGATCATCCGTTTCAATGACAACAAAATCAGCAGGAATCTTAATCTTACCAATTTTCACAACCACATTTTTCAAAATACCAAGTGGAGATCGTGTTGTCCCATCAGCAAGAGTTAGTGTCATATTGGTTAGTTCTAAAGTACCCGACTCAAGCTTGTCATAAACCGATTTAGGCATGAGACTGACACTTGCCCCTAAATCACACATTACATTTTCAATCCTAGTTGTGTTTATAGAGCAAGGTATCGAAAAACTACCTGGATCTTTCATTTTAGGAGGTAAATCGGTAGAAAAGATTGCGCTACATTTTTCATCTAATATCACATGTTTACTTTCCTCCATTGTGCGCTTTTTGGTCAAAATTTCTTGTTGGTCCAGTTTATTCTTCACTAACATCTGAGAAAATGGTACAAACTTGAGTGGAGGAACATACTTAGGAGTTTCAATAGATTTTACCTTAGCCGGGTTGGAGTTACCCGATTCTTAAGATAGATCTGAAGCTGGTGTGTTTGCATTAAGAGGAGTCGAAGGCGGTTGTGTCTCCCTTGGTGGTTGTTGTTGCTCTTCTATGCTCAGCATCTTTGGTCCTTCGTATTCTGTGCTGCTCCTCAAGGTTATGGCATTCGCGTACTCCCTAGGGTTGATGTCCGGCTTGCCCGGTAGTGTGCCTCGTTGTCGAAAGGATGAAGACGCTTGTTGTGCTATTTGTGTTTCTAGCATTGAGGTCTTCGTGTCTAAGAACTCAAACTTCTTCTTCAAGTCCCTCAAGGCATCCGAAACATCGATGTTGGTGTTTCTTTGGTAATTGATATACTCGTCTTGTCTCTTAATGCTCTCTTTGTGAGAGAGTGCAAGGTCTTCAATCATCTTTTCTAATTTGGAGTTTTGAGAAGGACCTTGGTATGAGTTCTGATTTGACCGGTATTGGTTAGAATTACTTTGAAATTGGTTGGAGTTGTCATTCTCGGTCCTCCACTTGAAGTTCGGATGATTCCACCTATTGTTAGGATTGTAAGAGTTTGTATTGAAATTATCGGTTTGCCTAACCTCGTTGTATATCGGGTCATTCCTCTTATCGCCCTGATTGTAGAACATGGCGTTTGCTTGCTCTATCTCGTCGCCTTTAATAAGGACTTGGCAATCGGCGGTGATATGAGTTGCCTCTCCACATATGCCGCATGGAGCTTTCTTCATCACGGATTTGATGTTATGCATTTGTGCTATTTGGTGTTGTAAGGCCTCCATTTGTGCTTGCAAGGCAGTAACCTCATCGACTTTCATGAGACCCGGTGTGGTTTGGGCTCGCCCCCCTCGCTCGGCTGTCCACTCCCATTGGTTGATTGCCATATCCTCAATCATTTCCATGGCTTATGCCGGGTCCATTCGTGACATGTTTCCCCCTGCAGCTGAATTTAAATGAGTTTTAGTAGCTATTGTGCAACCTCCATAAAAAAATTGAAAGAGCAACCACATGTCAAGGCCATGGTTAGGGCATAAGCGTTGGAGCTCCGCCCATCGATCCCATGCCTCGGTTAGAGATTCCCCCTCGGCTTGTTTGAATGTCGTGATCTTCGTCCGGAAATGTTGGGTTTTGGATGGAGGAAAGTATTTTCCTAGAAATAACTTCTCCATGTCATCCCATGTTTCGATGTGGTCCCAGTTGACGGTCCTTAGCCATGTTCGCGCGTTGTCTCGAAGGGACAAGTGGAAGCATTTGAGTTTAAGGTTGTCTAAATCATCTCCTTCTCGCGCGAAGGTGCCACAATGTTCTTCGAAAACCGCCAAATGAGCATGGGGATCTTCATTTAGGGCTCCTCCAAACTGGTTCTGGCCCAATAGGTGGATGAGAGAGGGCTTGATGTCGCGTGGATCTTGGCCATGAGGAATGAAACCGAAGCGGGGGCCTTGTTGATGGTTACGGCCATTTCTGTTGTTGTTGTTGTTCCTATGGTGAGATTGTTCATCATGGTGGGATCCATGTTGGGATTGGTTTTCTTCGTTTTCCATGCTTCGATGTTCTTCTTCTTCTTCTTCTACAATTTTGGAAAAAGGAGTTCTTCCGGTGCTAATGGAATGCTTCAAAAAGAACCAAGATTAGGTACCAAACAAAAAGAAAATAAAAATCTGAAATAAATTTGTAAAGTAAAAACTTAGAATTAAACTATACTCCCCGGCAACGGCGCCAAAAACTTGATGCGTGCAAAAGCGTATGCACAAAGTTTCAGTACAATAAGATGTACCTTTTAAACCTTTAACACGCGTTTGAGTTAAATTGCAAGTGCACAATTCTATCAAAGTAGTATTTTAGGTATCGATCCATAGGGAGTACGATAAAAACTTAGTTCAAACTTTAGTAATAAATTTCAGAAAATAAAATAAAGTAAAGTGCAATAAAAGTAAATTGGGGGGTTTGTTCTAACAATTCCTAAGGTTGGGTTCAATACCCGAAAGAAAGGAGTTTGAAACAATAATTGTAAATAAAAGTAAAAGAAAGGAATTGATTTGCTTTCAAGATTTAGAGATCTAGGGGTCTTTGGTCTACAATTCCTTGCTAACTCTATTAATTCGGTATTTGTTTGAATTCATGTATGATTTGACGAGGTTTCTAACCTAATATGTTATTAAGGGTTACTTTCGTAAATTAATAACGTGCCTAGGTAACTCGAACTTCTCAATGAAGTTCCCCACCCTAGCTACCTAGACCTATAAGCTCTTGTTAGTCTCTCCTCTCCTCAGATATTGGTACTTCGCAATTAAGTCCATCATACCAATACCCGATTTGAATTGAGATGTCCTAATTAGGGTTTGACTTCACGATTAGGTTCTTTACCAAATTCCTAACCTTAATTTCTATAGTTCCGGCTTAGATTAAATTGGTTACAATCTTAACCTAAACCTAAGGTATTTGCACTCATAGTTTGGTACTATCCTATTGATCACAGTCAATTTTGGTTCTTTTGAATCCAAAACGGGATACTACAATTCAAGTACTAACTATGTAATTAACACAAATTATTAAATCACAGAAATTAACAATCAAATTCCATAAAACAATCATAATAAAAACAAATAACCGAATAAAATAGAATTAAACAAGTTCATGCATTGACCTAAACCCCTAGAGAGAGAACTACTTCCTCATGGAGAGATCCATTACAAAAGTTGGCAAATGTAAGAAGAAATGAAATAAAGAAATAATTACACCCTTTATTTGATCAAAGCCCTCAATCTTGCCGACTTCTTGCTCAGGAAACCCTTCTTCTCCTTGCTTGAAAGCTTTCCTTCCTTCAGAATTTATCGCTAAGTATTGTGTGTGTGTGTAAAGAGAGAATGAAAGAATGAATGGGAAGAGATAGAGAGATTCACTTGGTCGGTCCTTCCTCTAACCTTTGGTAATAACAATAATCAAGATTAATGGAATGCGACATTTGTCTGCTAAACCACTTCCCAATAGGTTCCTTGACTGTGGTTCAGATTCAAGCGGTCAATGGGTCAGTCTATTCTACTTGTACCTAGGATAACTTATGTTATTTGGATATTGGTTAACCCCAATTAGGTATGGATGGATTGTACACTCCATGCATACGAGGTCACTTTAAGCACACAATAAACAAGATCATAAAGCATAAAATCTCAGTAAGAATTCAGATCATAGTGCAAAGATAATATAAATGAACAACTAGATTAAACTCATAATAATTCAAGATTACATGTCTTCACCCTAGAATAGGGTTGCTTAGCCGCTTATGGAGGGTTCAACAACAAAAGAAACAAAGTACATAAAGAGGGAGAGTAATAGAAAGAGATGGAGGGAGAACACCTATGCTGCCCCTTATCTCATGCACGTCGTCTTCATGCCTTGTTTCTTCCTTCTCTTCTAGTTGAGACTTTGCTATTTCTTAGTGATTTTTGTTTTGCATAGCCTCCACTAGAGTGAAACCCTAGTTCTAAGTGCTCTCAGATATGTATTGTGTTCTGTGATATGTCCAGAGTGAGAGTCCCCTCTTTCCCAAGTGTTCATTTGCTTAAATAGGCCTTGATTGGGAAGTTAGATTTGTAACTGTTGTTCTGGCAGTTTCTGCGTGCAAATGCCGGAATAGCATGTGGTTTGGCTGAGATCTGTACAAGTGGCATAACCGTCTGCGATAACGTTCCCGGAATAGCATGTGATTTGTCTGAGATCCATGCGGTAGCGCTTCTAGTAGCATGCGGATGACAGCATCCGTGTGCTTGAGGCTGAGGTGTCAGAATTGTGTGTTTTAAGCCTATTTTTGCTCCAAAATCATTGAAAATATGCAATTATCTAAAATCAAGTGAAATAACAAAAATGAATCTGATTTGCTAAAAAATAAGCAACTGTAACTCAATAAATGGCCATAATATATGCTAAGTGATAGGAAAAATCATGACAAATTTGACCCCTATCACTCCACATAAGCAATACATACCGAGGTAGAATTTGTATGACTGCTAGTTACTGACAGTGTTGAATAATATCCACAAATACACATTCTCATGTAAGAGAAACAACCATCTCATACCTTAGAATTTCAGACACAAATAAAATATGAATGACACAAACACAATCCATATTAAATATTTTATTTTGGTCACGTTCAATCCCCTGATCTCCATCAGGTATCCATTTGATTAGATTGACAACTTCTTGTCATATGATTTGCAGAACATGATCATCATCTAATCCAAATGCTAATCTTATGCCAGTAATTAATGTACCTTGTTAATTACCAAGACTAGGAACACTTTAGAATATTTATTAAATCTTTTATAGAGTTCCACAATTCCAAGTCCTCAACCTGAATGATCTATAATTAATAAAATACTTAAAAAACAAAATAATAAATATAATCATTCAATTACATGAACAAAACTTAGAAAAACAATCATCCTATGACTGGCTTCTAGATCGCAACACTAACATATGAACCGAATACGGATCGGATATTAACCATACTGTTTTTAGCCCTAGTTAGAGGTCAAGCCACCCAATATATTTTCAAACTTCTATATATATTACAAAGGATTTAGCCACTTTGTGAATTTAAAAAATACAACCTCCTACATAAAAATCATGTGCATTTGCCACTAGATCAAAAACATGTTCTTATATATTGTTTATTTGTTATATGATTTTATTGTTGTTTTTTAATAAAAATAAATGTATATTAATAACAAGCTAGCTAGCAAATTTTCAGTGTCTACATATATGTGAGGATAATAATATGTTTACAGGGATATGTGAGGATAATATATATTCGCAAATGTCAAATTTACAACCTCTCTATTATCTGGAAAGAAAACATTTTACAATTAGTGGATCCGGACCGTTCCTTTTACTTGGCACAAATCTCAAAATCCAGTAGTACTGCCCTCACGCTAGTTCGATTTCCAAAACAGCTGAAATTTAATTTCAAAAGTGTCAGGCGAAGAGATTCATCTACGGTACCTGGTACCTGGGAGGATGCGGATCCGGATCCGGCAAATACCAGATGACATGACTACTGCCTATCTGGCGTTGTGGCACTAGCGCCGACTACACAGGCCTGATAAGATTCCAAGATAAATCTGAGGGGGTCAGACTGTTCGCTGGACCAATCGCCGATCGGGTTGGTCTCCTCTACAATAATAAGGATTTCATCCTGAGCGCATGGATTTTATTATTCTTCCCTCAATTTTATACTTTTATTGATCGTTGATTTTTAAAAACCAAACACCATTTGTCAAATTATTTAAAAAAATGATTAACAATGTTATTATTTTAAATCGGAATAGACGAATAAATAATTCAACCCACGAGTAATGCAAGTTTACTGATTTCCACAACCAGCTTTATTGAGTTGAGGGCTTGAGGCCTCGGTAGAGTGAAAAAACATGTTGTGCTATGACTAATACATTGTGATTTTGATCTCGTATTGTGCTGTGTCGTGATTAAGTGAACAATAGTCTGTGTCATGCCATGACCAAAATATTAAGGGGTGATCACAACATGCGAATCACGCCATGAACTCACGTGCCATGACTATTCATGTGCTGTGTTCAAATGTAATTAGTCACATTTCTCACATTTAACTATTTTTTCATAATTTAAGTTAGTTTTTTTCAAAATTCACAATTTGATTAAGACTTAATAGTTCTAATTACACGTGACTCATGTGATTATGTGCCGTATCGTAATCAAAATGTCAAAGGTGATCATAGCAGGCGACACGCAAGTCACGGCACGGAATAGTAACATGTGCCGTTCCGTAATGAAACCGGTTCCGTCGTACCATTTTTCTCACTCTAGGCCCCGCCCCCGATTGACCCACTACATGTAAACTCCACAGATCATTCAACACTAATTACGGTATTCCAATATAGTTATCCCGTTGGAATGTACGGTTTAAGCCATACTGGAGATGTCCAATACTCTATTCCGTCTTTTCGAACCCCATAACCCATGTGATGATGCGAACCCCATGATCCACAAGCTTATGGCGATGTTGTTATTATAACAATCTCAAAGTTCCTTTCCCGTAAATTGGGTTCCACTGCGAAGTGCGAACCAATAGCAAACACTCCTCTATATAAGCGCCACTGCCATTTTCGATTCTCCCCCAAAATCCCCAACGAAATTGTAGAAATAAAACATAAGTTGAAGAGAAAGCACAGCCATGGCTTCCATTTATCTCTTCTTCTCCTTCCTTACTTCTCTCCTCTTCTCCTGCTCCGTGGCGATGAATTCAGACCAGAACCGGACGTCATACATCCGTACCTCCTGCTCACACACGCTTTACCCTGGCCTCTGCTACGCCTCCCTCTCCCCTTACGCGCGTCGGGTCGGGAGCAACCCGGTACTGCTCTCCCGGTTCGCCATGAACGTGACCCTTGCGCGTCTGAAACCCCTTTCCGTTCCCATGGCCTCTCTCCACCACCGGGCTGCTCTCGCCCCCTCCTACTCCGGCAGTGACAGTACGCCAATACTAAAAGACTGTCACGAGTTTATAAGTCGCGCAGCAGATCTGGTGAGGAAATCAGAGAAGGAAGTAACTGGGCTGGAGGAGAAGGTTGGTCCTGAGGTGATGTGGCGGATTTCGAACGCTCAGACATGGCTGAGCGCCGCGTTCACATACGAGGAAACGTGTACGGATGAATTTGACGAGGAGAGTGGTGGCACTGGAGAGGATGTTGAACAATTGGGCAAGAAACTTAAGAGAGTGAAGCAGCTTACCAGTAATGCTCTGGCACTTGTTAATTGCCTCGTGAATTCCCAGTCGATAGGAGATTAGTAGAGGCGATGGGTGGGAAGGGAGATTGTAACCTGGCCGATGGTTGGAGCAAGGTGTTCTGTACATTTGTCCTCTTTATCATAAAAAATGGAAAATGAAAACACAGGATATGCGTTACTCAATATGGATTCGCTTCTTTTTTTTGTTGGTTAGTTAATTACTGCCTTTTTTTTGTTGATTAACAAATAACACACCATATATAGGTTGATTCGGTCCATCATCTGCTTAAAACACAACATGATTGGAGCAAAACAAATATGAATAACAGGAGAAACTATATACAATTTTTAATATATGAATCATTGATTCTGGGTGTCCGGCACATCCTCCTTAGGAGTTAATTAAGAGACTAAGAAGTTTTAAGCTTATTAAATACTTGCTTCTTTGTAAAACTTAAATTCACTTTGTTAAGCATTTTTTTATCCATATTTTTTTAAACTTATCCAAACTTTAAAGAGCTATTCTACGTGACTTAAGTATATGAGCCTCTTTGAAAAAACTAAACATTAATTTCTTAACTTTTTGTTACTAAACACCTCTTCTTTAATGGAGCTTAAACCTTAGTCCTACCAACCTTCTCAAACACCCTCAAATAATTCACTACCGTTCTTGTGGATTGCTTGGATTTTAGCCTAACTCCACTCTTTTTGTATTTGTATCACAGTACAACTTTATTTTTTAATAAAAAAAAATGAATTTTGTGCCCATGGTTTTGAAAATACCACCAGCGATATCTTTTAAAACTAATATTCTAGCCTTAAAAAAATTTACGTTTTAACAAATTAATTTAGTCATATCATCAGTTAAAAACTAAAACTATTATAGTGGTAAAAGATAACACTATTCATGTGAAATATTGTAGGTTCGAAATTTAGATAAGATGATCAATTATGCAGAAATTGATAAATTAAACTTCTATCTTTATATCTTAGACAAAAAAAAAAACACAATTGGATGAAAAACTAGATAGACATACACATCAACACCCATGTTAATTCTTCAATGACACGACATTAATTGGTAATTAATAACTGATGCCATGAAAAGTAAGATGCACACAGTATTTATATTTGCTTGTGTTAGTTGTAACTACACCCACATCAATATTCAATTGTACTGCCAAAGTGTGATAGATGAAAAATATTCTTTTCTTAACGACTTAATTTTAAAGCTTTAAAGGTGTCCCCAAGTGAGAGATTCAGGATAAAAGTAATGCTTTTGTAATTTACGGATTAAAATGATATATAGTTGATAATACTTCACAGAGTGACGTTAGCTTGTGCTAGGCTCATCTTTTTGTGAGCTTAGCTTTAACTTTAAATGATAAATTAAAATTGTTAAAATTAATTTACTTTATGAGTGATACGTACATGCATTATAGGGGTGATTAATGAGCAAGCATGAGCGAGTTAGGGTATACTCATGCTCGCTCATTAAGTAAATGAACGAGTTGTTAATGAGCGAGTTTAAATGAGCAGATAAATGAGTGAGTTGTAAATGAGCGAGCTTTTAATGAGTGAGTTATGAGCGGCTCATGAGTTATGACTTATGATTCATAACAAAATTATATAGGGTGCCCACGCATAACAAAATTTGTTAAAAGTCATCATAACAAAATTCAACAAATTGTCATAATTCATTTAAATAAGCGAGTTGTTATGACTATTACTTGTTTTGGACTTTAGGCGGAGGTTTTGGTTCTGCCAATTTACAAAAAAAAAAAAGAATATTAGTATATTACATAGGATTGAATGTTACATTGTGCTCACTATATTACACATGATTAAATATGAAACTATGCTCACTATTTATCAATTTTAATGATGCAAGGTTGATGTTACATAGAATTACATAGGATTAAATGTGACAGGGATTAGATGTGGCAAATTCTTAATGAGCGAGTTGGGTCATGCTCATACTCGCTCATTAAGTAAATAAGCGAGTTGTTAATGAGCGAGTTATAAGCAGTTCACGAGTTATGAACAATTTACTCACCTCTACATGCAAGTTTTAAAACTTTTAAATCTATTTAGCATAAAGTTGAGCTATAAAAATGATAGTTTATAAGTTATTTTATTTTAATACATTCATTTTGTATATTTCAAAAACTTTAAATTTTGTAACGTACACACGTGGCATATGAAATGAATCAGTTTCAACGTTTTAGATTAATTATTTGAAACTAATTTCATAAAAGAGTAACCCATCAAAAGAATTTGGTTAGCCAATCAGACGCCAGCCTCAGTGACTCTCTTTTTTTTTTTTGAAATGACCGGGCAGAGGCTGCCAGGGTAATATTATAACAAATAAATACAGGGTTACAACGTCCTACCATTTTTTTATCGGATCTACTACTGAGAATCCAAACAACAGAACCATCTAAAAAACCATCATGCAGAAAAACCCCTGTAAAACTTATCAATTAGAACCGAACCAAAAACAGTAAAACTGACAAAGAAAATGAGGCGAGATATCTCATCACTGGCCCCTTCCACAGCCAGCCTCAGTTACTCTCACTCATACTAATTGTTCTTTTTTTTGACCTTTAGTCAACTAGGATTTTGTGCCAACCTCTGTCATATACAAAAAGCGTCAACTACTGTTGTTATTGTGTTGATGTAATTTTTGCTTTATGTTAACTTTTTGTTAGTGTTCAATACAAGGTGCACTAAAAAAATATTTATAACTTTTTATATTTTAATATGGTAGAGCACTAGAGCGTTACTTTTCTTTATTGTTTTATATTTTAATCTCTCTCACTCTCTCTCTCTCTCTCTTTCCAGTTTTTGGTTGTCCTAGAGTTCATACTTTGGATTTTTCAAAAATAATTATGAATTACTGAGTTTTGAACTCTTGTTCTATCCTGAAAAAAAAGTGTCCTACTCTGTCAAATTTATGTTTCCCATTCTCATATACAAAGAATTAGGTTTTGACATTTAATTTTGCCCTATCCTTTTTCTCCTCTATGATTTATCTTTAATGACATGCTGGTAGCTACTACCATGCTTTTAAAAAAAAAACAAAGATTTATCTTTAATGACAATATTTTGTTGATTTTCAAATGATATTTGAGAAGAAGAGACCCTTCGTCTAAATGGGTTGGAGTGCGTGAGCCAACGCATTGAAACTGCTTGGTTTTCATAAACCATATGTAGCATAGAAAATAATGAAATAAATAGTAAATGACATTGATTGGCTTAGAATTTATAGACTCATGTAAAATTAAATGATAGAGAGGAAGAGGTACTTTGTGCACAACAACTGTCATATCCTAAGAGCTTGCTTCAGAGAGGGATAGAAAATGCTCATTAAAGAGAAGGAAGGAAAAAACTCAAAAACCATGGGCTGCCCTCATCTCTAACTTGCTCTAGAAGAGGAGAAACGGAGAGGGATAGGAGGGGACGAGCTACTGTTCGAAGGGGAGAAAGAAGAGCCACAGTGTATATTTTTGGCGGATCTTGTCACCCCCAATTCGGAGTGTAAGATCTACTGTTTGAAAGTAACACTACCCCCATCTGTCTTTCTCCCATCCCTTCTCCTTCCTCTATGGACACCACTTGTGGAGCACAACCTAAGTTTCACTATTTTTTTTTTGGATGCCTCCATTTAATTTGTCTCCATTTCATTTTTTTTTTTTTTTGTGTTGCAACAACTGTCTCTAAATTGTGATGTTTTGAGATGCTTTTAGGATGAATTTGTAATTGAGATTAGAGAACTTCGTGTGAAGAATCTGTCATACCACACTTTTTTTTGTAGTAGTGTCCACATATAGAGTTATCATCCAACAACAAAAACCTCAAAATAAAACCCAAGCCCGCATCAATTGCCTTGCAACGATAACTTTGTTTTGTCTTTCTTGCATGATACTTGACTGAAACGCATCCAACAACAGCCAATGCTAGTACTTAGCTAGACAATTATTGATACGCAAGGGCATACGCACCATGTGGACTGGATGTACACGCGTACCGGATGTAAGATGTTGATATATCCTTACTTTTACTATTTGGAAACATGGGCGAGAAAAATATTAGACAAGCAGAAAAAATAATTCTCAATTCGTTCCATTAGGTTTAACTGCAGCCAGAGTTAGTCCTAAAGATTTTGGAGTCTAAAACTAAAGAAAAATTTGAACAATTTATGTATAATTTTTTTTATTAATATGTCAACAAATTATATCTATTTATAGTCAAAATATTTATTAATACCTCGTCAAAAAAAATAAAAAAAAACCACAAAATCTTTAGAATTCCATAGTTACCAGGACCACAACAACAAATGCTAGCCCTACTGCTATATATAGGGGTCGTAGGGAGTGAGAAATTAATAATTTGGTATTCACGTCAAATTCCTTCGAGCTCAAGTAAGTTTTTTCAAAATTTACAATTAACTAAGTTCTAAGTTATTACAGGGTAAGGCGGAGGACGAGGTGTCATATTATAACATCGCGGCATATTTTGGCAACAAGGGAGATGAGTTGTATTCTCAAGATCATAGTTCGACTCAAATGGCACCTCCTGCCTATCAGTCAAGCTATGTTCAGACGGATATTGAAACAATGCATATGTATATTGAAGCGGACCGGGCATATAAGTGGATCCCATTAAACTCAAATTTAAGTCTAATGAACATAAGAACATTAGACGCACTCTTATTTCCTTTTCCTTAACTACCTTTAGATGTCAGTTCAATATGCAACATTAAGGGCCTTTTTTCCACATCATAGAGGGGAGTGATATTTTATTTGAAGAGATGTATATAATCAGTAAGTTGATTATGTAAGAGATGACATCTCTACAGCCGAACCAAATATAAACGATGACCTCCACCACCACCACCACCACCATTCTGTGACCCCTAGGTGTGTTCAAACTTCGAAGACTTCACGTTTAATGATACAGTCCACGGATTGCTTTATTGGCCCAAAATTGCAATCCAATAAATTTTAGTATACAGAAGAGGGGCCCATACTTTCTACGTAACAAATAGATAGATAGGTCAAAAATGTAGCGGCCCATATTCAAGCTAGTTATCAGGTCAGATACAACCAGAACAGTGCATCTAAAAATGGACGGTTAATGTTGACTAAGAACGTCTTATATATTCTGTTTCTTTTGGGGGACCCATAAATGGCCATAATCCCCAAGAAGGGGTGTCAATGGTACTTGTTTTCTCATGCATTCTGCCATACTCATTTATTTCCTTCTTCTTTCTTCTGAATGACCAACAGGCTGTCTATTTTTTTTTGTTTCCTTTCTCTTTTGTTACCAGTTTGAATACTCACTGGATACAAAAAAAAAATAGATGGCCTGTTGGAAGTTTTTTGTTTTGCTTGTTGCACAGACATCTGTATTTGAGGAGTGCTGACAATTGAAAGTTTTTGTTCTGCTTGTTGCACATACACTTATATAGGTATGGCTGGTTCTCTCATCAATCCCCGTATACCAGATGGTATGCTTTCAGTTTACAAAATGGGGTAATAGATAGAATGGATTAAATAAGAAGAAGTTTCTGTGGGGGGGAAATAAGGGAGGACAATGTGGATTATATTTATAAACTGGAGTACGGTTCGCCCAAAGAAAATAGGAGGAATTGGGGTATTCAAAATATATATTTGCTTACTATCGAGGTGGTGGTGGATGGCATCTTAGTGTCCTACGGCCATTTGGATAAAGATGATCACTTAATTAAGATGGTCAGGGACATATTTGTTGGTATAAATTTTCATAATATTCGGATAGTTAGAAATTAATTAAAATAAATTAAATTGAAATAGAGTTACCTAGATTGTGTATGAAACACTTTTCTTAAGCGTATTCTATCTCATCGTGCAAGATGGAACTATAACCAAAATAATACGGGGTTATTGCTTCTTAGGCACGCCATAGAAACAATTGATGATAACTCCGCAATATTCAGCATAGATCAGTAATTTCATAATTGAGATAAATGTAAAATGGAATGGGAGAATTAGAAGAATTATATCATTTATATATATATATATATATATATATATCCATTGTTTCAGTGAGACTATGAATTAAATAAGAATTGAAAATAAGAAAAAGAAACGGATCCAAAATATAAGGCTATTAAAAGAATATTAATGGATAATCAATCAAAGGTTAAACGGTGCTAAGTGCCCTTTGGGCTTATTATTATTTATTTTATTATGAATCAATTCAGAGAGTAATTAACAGAAATGAAATGAATGGACATGAGATTTACAATTTAACCCTTTATGATTTCAATATTACAAATAGAGATTTTAAGCAAAATTATTGAAGAGGGAATTTTGAGTTTTTTGAACTCAAGTTCCAATAATATGCTCAAGGTCCCAATCTCTAGTCAACAGGATGAACGTTCTTCTGGCGCCAATTGCTAAAAATCTAGCCTCTATTCCATTGGAGTTGCAAATGGAATGTGGGAACTGGGAAATGGTATGAGTATCTCCTTTTGGTATGATTCATGTGATGAAATTCCAATTAGAGGCTTTTATTAGTTCAATAAAACACTTGACAGCTGCTGCCAAGATTTTCAAAAAGATAGAGAGAGAGGGTTGTACTTGGCAGTCACAGCCAAGGTTACAAAGAGAGACAGAGACCATGAATACATGATAAGTGTACATGTCAAAGTGAAACGAGTAAAGAGATATGAGAGAATTTTATGAATCAGATGAATTTATTCATTCTTGATTAGTGAGTACAAGGTACAAATGCCTTTTTATAGAGAATGGCTACTCTGTATTTCAATTGCAGTTACTAACTTCCTAGTGGTTAGCAGCTAATCATCATCTTAACTAACAACTAATCACTCTAACTGTCTAACCACTCTAACTGTCAAACTACTCTAACTGCCATTGACTACCTTTGACTGTCTTGAATCTGTTGTTGACTCTGTGATTGTAACTGCCTTATTACAAAGCCTTTCTGATTTGGTACTTATTACAAATCATATTTTTGTCCACTGAATACATCAGTACGTCTTTAACTATTCGTATATTTATAATTCTTTTGTATTATCCTATATGATTTTTCAGTCTAAGTAAAAACGAGAAAATATCAAGCTCCCAGCTTGTACTTAATGTTGGATCTGCAACTTGTGTACAGGATGAGAATCAGCACCGATACTGATTTTGTGCACTGATGAGGAATTTGTAGATGGGTGGGTTACAGTGACCGAATACTCTCCATAAGCAAGGTTTGCTTGGAGTGAACCATCTGCTCCAGTTGTCCCTACGGCATGAGTCTTCCATTCTCGGATCAAACTGTCTACTGAATTTCCAACTGGAAAGTTCTGGAATTGGTTATTGGTTAGACACATCCTGTAACATCCCATTGGGGTCCATGAAGCCCACATAACTATCCCCTGAACGGCTGGATGCGAGTATGCTTCTCTCAAGATTTGTTCCAAATAATGAGCCTGTTCGTTAAACAAAAATCAATTAAATTAGCAATGTGAAAATTTAAATCTTCCTATTTGTCTGTTCATGTTCTATTTCTTTCTATATTGGGTTGTGAGAGTTAATACTATTCACTGATCAAAAGAAACCAAACCAGGGAAACAACAGTAGTTGGTTCATACTGGTACCAGTCCGGATTGTATATATTTATTGATATAAAAATTTAGAAAATTCATATAAGCAACAATCAAGCATAGTAATTGTAAAATTTGTACAAAAAAAAGGATAGCAGTTACAGAACGAGACCATATATAAATGTACCTGATTTGGGTCTGTACCAGCCACATCAACCTCAGTGAGCCAAATAGGCACACCAGCAGTTGCCATCTTATCCAGCACTGATCTCATATAAGGGATATTCGGCACATCAAAATGTGCTTCCAATCCAATTGCCATCTTTGCATTTAGGTTACCGGCTCTGATCTGGTGGAACTTCTGCAGATACCTATCGGGCATAGCATTCCAGTCTCCTGGCTGCTCGAGAGTGTTGTAGTCGTTCATAAAGAGAATTACATTTGGGTCGATCTTGTTCACCTTCTGGAAGATTTTTGTTGAAGCATCAGGGCTCAGCCTGGTCTCGAAGAAGTTGAAGTGCACATTCTCATTTACCACGTCCCAATGAATCACCTGGCCTTTGTACCTGTTCACGACAGATTTCAAACGCTTCTCTACTGCTTGCTTGAACTGCAGTTTGGGGAGATATCTAACCCAAGCCATCTGAGTACTGTTGACAGAAATTTCATCATCAAATTGAGTCAAGGACTTCCATTAAGTGTTTGTGTATGGTTTTTTGTTTGGTTTTTGCTTGTTGAGAGCATGATTTACTTTTTGGTTGTAATTATTGTTCAAATATAAATATCAACTTCTTAAAAAGCACAATTTAATGGCAGGAGAAACTTGTAAGTAAATTTGCGCTCAATAATTTGAAATTTTGTATATCTTTTGATGTCTTTTCTTTTTCGTTTCTATGGACATATGACTTCAATTTTTAGATGGGATGCACTAAACTTAAAATGCATTTGCAAGCACCAAAGTCTTTTGAAAAATATATATTTATATTAGCATGATACTAACTTTTGATCATCCCAGAAGACGTTGTGTCCTCTGACATGGATACCGTGCTGCTTGGCAAATGCTAGCATTGCATCAGCTGCGGAGTAGTCTTCATGTCCTGGGGTATATTCAGTGCTGTACCATTTCATCTCATTCTCAAATGTGGTCACAGTGAAGCGGGATGCAAACCACCTCTGGTAGTTTGGGTTTCTGAGGATAGCCCGGTTGATTGCCGTGCCAAAAGGGAATCTGGGCCTAATTGGATCGACTGAGAATTTTGCACCAGCTATTGGTTTTCTGTTTGAATCTACGGCGGTGACATTAACCCTCTTCTTACGTACCTGAGTGACAGTGCCAATTTAAATGAACTTTTACAATCTTCTTTTAGAAAAGCTATTATAAAAGACTTGTTATGTTAGTTGGCAAACCTGGTTGATGCTTTCATTATGGTGACTTCTCCATTCATCTTGAGCAAAGGGTTGCAAGGATACATTGTCGATCCACATCTCGGTTGTTGAGTTGTTGGTCTGTTTTGAAGTTTTAATTGATCAGATCAATATCACCGTCAATTGGTATAACCACTATCGATTATTTTTTATATATAAGTCTTAATTACCTCGAAGTATAATTCTCCTGGACCAGAAATATTAACTGTGAAACCTCCTTTAAGCATTGACCAACACGATTCCTTAGCCGCGACTGAACCCACTGGTACAAACCCAACTGCAGTCTTTACTAAAGCTCTGACCTCTGCGCTCCCTTTATTCACTTGCAACCAGGCTGAAATATCGCAAATATAGTCACATCATATACAATTCTTTTTTAATTGATATAACTACATCAACTGCTACAGGGATTTGAAGTCCTAATATGGTACCAATTTGACTGTTATAGTATCATTAGAATCACATACATAAATCGGTAATTCTATAATGTATATGTGCCAGCTACTGGCAAAAACATCCATGTCCATCTCTGGAAATAGTATCTTGTTTTTTTGGATCAAAGTTGGATTTAATTTGTCTTACCAGAAACAGAGTAGAGCCTGTCTTTTTGCAATTGGACTTTCTGAGAGATGCTGTGGTGTGGCACGCTTCGATTGACAGCAACAGCGTACTTGTTCCCTGACTTAGAAACTTTGTGTTCTACATTTGCATAGCCAAATGATACCCAACCGCTGAGCATGTTGTTGAATTCTGGATTGACTAAGATCCCTCCTCCATAGTGCGGCTTTAGTGGTTCGGCCAAGCACTGAGAACAAAATATTTTTTGTTAAATTAAGTTATAGGAAATGAGAGAGAGAATTTGTCTTGAAATTACTCGATTTTAATTATTTTTCTTCATCGAGCTTATATTCTCGCTTATATTCTAAGCTAAAAATAATTTATTTCCTTAACATTAGATCGTTTCAATTGTCTTCCGATAAATGTAAGTTTGGTACAAGTGCACTCCTACATGATATTCTACAAGGATGGAGATTACCCCCGGATGTAGAAAAATCCTATCTCCTCAGTCACTGTCAAATGGGGCCGATCATTGTTACTTTTTAAACTAGAGGCCCACCAATATTGATTCTGGGAACATAAATTTTCTACTCCCAGGAGGGAAAAGAATTCGTCCTCATTCTATAGTACATTTTTTTGACAATGCAATTTCATCAGATGCCAATGCCAACTCCAAATTCTTCATTTTTTTTCCTAATTCCTAAATTTTCTATCAGTTTGGGGGCATGGCAATTTTGCTGTTCAGTTGACCATTATTTCTTATAGACAAAAAGGTCAACACTTTTTGTTAACCTTTATTAAAGTGCTCATTTACGTGGCATTTAAGGAAAGCTTGACGTCATGTTGTAGAGATCGAATCCTCTGCCCCCCGGGGGGCAGGAAATTCCTGCCCCCAGAGTCTCTGCAGGTGGGGTCCATTTAAAAACAGTAACAAAAAGTTAAACCCTAAACAGTAATCGGTCCCACCCGACAGAGACTCTGGGGGCAGGAATTTCCTGCCCCCCGGGAGGCAGAGGATTTTGTTTCCATGTTGTAAGTAGCCTTTCAATGTGTAAGCATGATTAAATAGGATTATTATACTTCTAATTTTCTAAAGTTATATTTTTCAAGATACCGATTTTAAAATAAAATAAGTTATTTAAAATCATCAATCCACACACATTCTCACATATATATTATCCATTATTTTAACATACTAAAAAACAATGTTTTTAGTTTTTATCAAGAGGACTTGGTATATTCTACGAGAGAGAGAATAAGAGCTTGCCTCGAAAGATGCAGAATAATCATAAGGAACAGAATTTACAGTGATTGTCTGGCCTAAAAATACACAAAAAAAAAAAAAAAAAAAAAAAAAAACACCGTTAGCAATTTCTATATCTGTAATTAGCTCAGTTGCCAAATATCATGTTTCAATTCTCCGACTTAAGCACCTAATTTAGCCCCTAAATTTTACTGAACATGTTTCAATGATTTCATAAAAACAAAAGTATATTTTAATAATGGCGGTGAATCTCTCTATTGACTGTAGAACCATGCACAATGCAAAGGTGAAATTAAATTAAAAAATATATATATCATTTACCTAAGATGGCAACAAAGAGGAACAGAAGCACTGCTTTCTCTCCTGGAGCCTTCATCACTGTTTTCTGAGCAGACAATTCATCAAATTGGCATGACTAATCTAAATATAAATAAAATGTGCATGAAGAAAAAAAGTGCAAACAATAAGGAAAGATATCAGGTAATTCTAAAATAAAAGGAAAAAAAATACACCAATAAGGAAATGGCAGGTAGAGATTGGGACCTACTGTAGAAGATTTTGTACTTTATTTGGAAGAAATACATGCACTACCAGATACAATATTTCTTTATTCTCTCTTTTTTTTTTCCTTTTACGGTTTGGCAAGAGAAAGGTAGAGAATTTACAAGGAGGTAATAGGAGAGGAGGGATGAATGCTATCATTCCTACCATTTATTTGGTTATTCACTAAATTATAATCTTCCTATCCATTACAATGTTATCGGCAGGATAACAAAATATGATCATAGGCTAACGACATTGATGATAAATAACCCCTATAAAGTGGTGGTAATGCAACACAATAACACGCCAATAAACAGCAACAAAGAAGAAGAGACGACAAAGAGATGGGGCTAGCTATGCAATACCAACCATTGCACGCTTGTTTAGAGAGAGACGGAGAACAGAGGATTTGAGCTTAGTATGTAGACAAGTTGTAGAGAAACAGGAAGTGTGTGTATTAGGAGACGAACGAGGAATCTCTTGCTAGTTGCTACCTGTTGGGATGTACATGCGCGCACACATATATATAGGCGATATATCGATCGGTTCATGAGTCACAAAGAAATTTAGATATGGTATATCTTTTTTTTTTCCCCTTTATTTCCCATGACGGGGCGCCATTAGGTGGATACGTATACGCTTAATATTCTCAGATATACAGTACCACTAACGGTAATTACTGCTAGCAGTATCGGGTCGGATTTTGCTTCCACCCAAATTATTGGCATCCATTAGGCTTTCAGAAAATTAACATGACTTCAGAAATATTAATATATAAATTCTTAAATACATTTTGTTCCAAAAATTTTTTAAATAACAAATATATATATATATTTTTTAAATCTTGGAAGTGGGTCCCAAGAACAAATAATATTTTTTGAATTTTAAAATAAGAAAGGTAGACTAGTTTGTTTCTAACATAATTTCCCTGACATGAATCATTAAAAGAAATTCCCCTCCTATGATATGATGCACCACGAAATCATGCTCTCTAAAATACAAACAAATTATGACTTTATTTTAATTTTACAAAAAATAGTAAATGAGTTCATCATTGACTCCCAAATTATTTTTAAAAAGCTCTAAAATATTGACCCTCATACTCGTAAAATTAATAAAACTAAGCTACAATTTTGATTTGTAAATGAGAATTTGTAATAGGCATCTCCATAAAAGAAATTTGTACCGTCCTCATCTAAATGAAACATTTTATAAATTCAGTCTCTAGGAGAATACTATATATATCAAATTACGATGTTCTTTTGTATCTAATCCTAAAGAAACATATTATCGAGGCGTCCCTTGAGAATTTTAATTTTAGATTTCAATAAGAGAAAAATATGTTGGGGATGAAATCTCAAGGGAAGCGTGGTGTGTTCGATGGGCATCGGACTCAAATCGGGCTGATATATGTTTGGAACCATCCGATTCATTTTGTAATTCATACGTGCTTGATCCGCACGAATAATAAAGTGACGCGCACAAATATTAAAGCGAAACACACAGATCATGAAGTAAATTGGGTGGTTCCGAGCAGACATCAGACTAATTTGTCTGATGGCCAAAGTCAAATTTAAGTCTGATGAACATCGAACACACTCTTATTCCTTTTTCCTTAACTACCTTTAGATGTCAGTTCAAATTGTTCAATATGCAACATTAAGCGCCTTTTTTCCGCACCATAGAGGGGAGTGATA
Organism: Carex pumila; assembly: GCA_033356055.1. Taxonomy (NCBI): domain Eukaryota; kingdom Viridiplantae; phylum Streptophyta; class Magnoliopsida; order Poales; family Cyperaceae; genus Carex; species Carex pumila. Next base: position 230,544 of record JARJHM010000205.1, read on the forward strand.
TTTCATTTGAAGAGATGCATTCGTAAGTTGATTGTTTCTGTAAGAGATGACATCTCTACAGCCGAACCAAAAATAAACGCCCATGAATGACAAAAATAAATAAATAAACGCCCACCACTACCATCACCACCATCCTGTGGAATGCGTATCCTCTGCATTAACTCAAAAAGGAATCTTTTGAGTTAATGAATCTCAACCGTCTGATTTTGAATGGAGCCAATCCAACTCCTGTTTATGATATAGGGGCTCTTTAATATTAGTGCAAATCTCGTCTACACGGATTTTAAAACAGATCGGATGGTGAATATTCATTAACTCAAAAACTTTTTCCTTTCGACTTAATGCAGAGGATACGAATTCCACTCTGTGACCCCTCCTAGTCTCCTAGAAGGTGTGTTCAAACTTCGAAGCCTCCACGTTTAATGATACAGTCCACGGATTGCTTTATAGGCCTAAAATTACAATCCAATAAATTTCAGTGTACAGAAGAGGGACCCATACTGCATAACAAATAGATAGATAGGTTACGTAATGTAGCGGCCCATATTCAAGCTAGTTATCAGGTCAGATACAACCAGAACAGTACATCTAGAAATGGACGGTTAATATTGACTAAGAACGTCTTATATATTTTGTTCCGATTCGAATCCGTCGCTTGAGATCACCTCGGGATTTGGATTTGTTACTCGGGATGTATGTGCTCCACTTCGGATGGATTATCACGGATTTGAATCGAACGGTCCCGTTCTAAAATCAAACTTTTGGGTTGCCAGCTAACTCGGTTAGGCATCCATTAGTGAATTTGTGTGCATTTTATACTGTAGAATTGATTTTCTTCTTAAAACAAGATTCAATCAGCCCCAGTGAGCCAGCTTGTCAGCTCGCAAGCTAACTCGGGTTAGCTTGTCACGAGTTCAAGCTAAGGTTTTAGCAGGGGCGGATGCAGGATTTTTGTCAGGGCGGGGCAATAATTAGATACAAATAACTTATCGGGTTCAAACCCAATAGCTTATCGGGTACAATTCAACATAACAAAAAAAAATACCAATCAATATAATAAAAATCCTAAATTACTTGAAAAAAAATTAACAATTCAACATTTATAAGGAATTTGAAATCAACATTTTGATTCAACTTGGCAGCCTCTGCCTTTGAATTAAAAAAATATATATTTTTTGGTTCAACTAATTTTCGTTATTTGGGATCAGTGCCTATTTGGGCTCCGCTAATTTGTTTCGCTCAGAGTTTATATGGGCTCTGTTCCGTCTATTAGAATTTCAGAATGGGCTACAGGGGGGCAATTTGAATTTCAGGGAGGGGCAAAGGTCCGAAAAGCAGATTTTTAGCATTATTTTTGAAAATCCAACGGGGGGCAGCTGACCCCCCCTGTGCTACAGTGGATCCGCCCCTGGGTTTTAGCTCGAATACCCTAGGTCTAGCTCGCTCGATTGTAGCTCGGTCCAAAATTAACAAGCTGATCAACTAGGACCTAACTCGAACTGAGCCAGCTCGTTGCAATCCCTACCAATATGGGTGTCAATGAAACCCTTTTAGCCGTTTACCTGACCCGTACCATATTCGATAAGGCGGGTATGGATAAGGTTTTTTTTTTCGTTAGTTTATTGGGTATGAATATGGGTAAGGATTTTTTTTCGTTAGCTAAATGGGTAAGGGTATGAATAAAAACTATTTCGTACACGTTACTCTTTAGAGTAATTATATAAAATATAATAATATGATAATGTTTGAGCAATAATTAGTTAGTATTTTTGTTATTTAGTGTATTGTTTTTGTTGTAAGAAAAATATTAAACATATTATTTTTATTTCTATGTCTTGTTCTTTAATTAAATAATTAAATTTGTTGGAAGATATAATTTTATTTTTGAATTCTCTTATTCTATAAAACATACAATTTAGTTTAAATTGATTCCATATTTATTTTTGTTTTTAATTTTTATTAGTAATATTATTGTATATGTGAGAAATAAATGAGTTTTGATTTCTATTTTAAAATATAATAAAATTAATTATTATAGTAATAATATTCATTATTCATCCATTACCGTTTCGTTATATGATAATTTTAACGGATAAAAGTAAGATAGAACAAGATCAAATCTTAATGAATAAAGATAGGATATGGATTATTAACCTTTTTTTTCTTATTTTTCACTCAATAACATATAAAAAAAACTCTCATAAGAAATTGTAGAAATAATTTTCACGGTGTCGTCAAAAATTTGCTATTAAGAATGGATATGAAAGTGCTTCCAATGTAACCATTGACACCCCTAATCCCCAAGGTGGTGGCCATATCGTCATTAATTATGACACTCACAAAGCTCTGTTCCTAGATGGGAATAACATGAACCTGTTATTCAGAGCCCAACCCTTTACAATTTTCCATATGCAATCTTAACATTGTAAGTTTTTCGTGCACCAATCTCAACAATGATCAACGGTTGGGATCTCAATAACTGGTTCCTGTTATTCCCAAGGAATAACAGCAGATTTATTTCCCTGTTCTGTCCCTTCCCAAAGGCTAGTTCGTCTATTTAAGCGCCACTTTTGTTTCATTCTCGCAATCAAATAACGAACAAAAGAACAAAAAGCAAAGTACGAAAATGGCTTCCATTCCCTTTTCCTTCTCTCTAATCCTCGCTTCTCTCCTCGTTTCCTGCTCCATGGTGACGGCATCAACAAATCAGAACTCATCATCATTCATTCGCACTTCTTGCTCACGCACACTCTACCCCGATCTCTGTTACTCCTCCCTCTCCCCCTACAAGAGTCAGGTCGGCAACAATCCAGTCATGCTTGCTCGTTTCGCGATGAACGTGACAATTGGGAGTCTGAAACCTCTCTCCATGTACATCGACTCTGTCCTCCAGCGCACTGCGGCTGACCCTTCTTCAGGGGCGCTGAAAGACTGTAAAGAAGTGATAGGTGATGCCATTGATCTGGTAAGGAAGTCAGAGAAGGAGATCACTGGGCTGGAGGTGATGGTTGGGTCCCAAGTGAACTGGCGGATTGGGAATGCTCAGACATGGCTGAGCGCAGCAATGACAAACGAGGGCACGTGTGTGAACGGATTTGAGGAAGTTGGGAGTGGGGGAAGCGGAGAGGATGTTGAAATGGAGGTGCGCCAGAAGATTACGAGAGCGAAGCAGCACACTAGCAATGCTCTGGCGATTGTTAATAGCCTCCGCAATTCATACTAGCTGGAGAGGTAGATTGAATCCTGGCCATGGTGGAAGAATCAAGAACATCTTAGTTACTAATTAATTTGTTGAAGAAAATAATTTGCATTGTTATATATAGTTTGCTTTCTTTTTGTTTTTCTCTTTTTGTTACTACATGTGAATGCTCAAATATGGAATAGTTTTATGATGCAAGTTTAAAGATATATACATTCTCTCTCTCGGCTTTTTTTTTCCCTAAATGTTAATTCTTGATGTGCACTAAAGTATGATATATCGTATTAATTTTAGTTTTTCTAATCTTTCAATCAGTGAACTTACGAAATACAAATAAAATATTGTGCCATGCCTTCATTTTAATTAAGATTATGTCGCTACTCACTACGAAAGTACAATAATCACCTTTGATAATTTGACCAGGAATTTAACCTCTTCAATTTGCTCCATAATTAAAACCAATAGTCACTAAAATTAAATTGCATGAATGTCTCTAATTTCATCATATGCGGATTGATTCTGAATATGCCATGCCTTTATATTACCGGGTCTCAGATCAAGTCGGGATGGATTCTGATCAGTTTGACTTTCCAAAAATTCACATCGAGTTGGGTCAGATTAAAGTTGAATCAAATAGATTTTTCAAATTGGATTAAATTTTGCTACCTCTAATCAAAACTACTGGAGATTTTTTTTTTTTTAAATTTCTTAGATATCCAAATCAATCGAATATAAACCAAACATTGAGATGATGGCGATTCAAGTAGCAGTTTAGTGACCATCAATCATTAATTCAACAGAAAAATGATTTCTAATGAGACAAAGGATACCATTTTCTCATTTTAACATTATGTGCAAGCAACTCGTTCAATGTTTTGAATTTGGTATATGTCTTGGCTGATGGAACCAAGTTTACTTTAATGATTCGGTAGTGCATGGTGATATTGCATCGATCTGTAGATTCTCAGGTAGATTATCACTTTTAGTAAGCACATGATGTATTATGTTATGTTATATTATATTATACCAACTCTCCCATTTATTATATGATTTGAACTATACGTCAAATATTAATCTGCAAGAGTTGAATGCAGACAAAATAATTTGAATGTCAGCAGAGCTCATCAACTTCACCAAAACTATTGGAGAGAGACAAGTCCCTTTGATTGCCACTTCAATTATTCAACAGAAAAATGATTTCTACGGTACAAAGGATAATATTTTCTCTCTCTCTTTTTTTAATATTATGTGCGAGCAACTCGTTCAATGTTTTTAAATTAGTTACGTCTCAGCTAATGGAACAAAGTTTGTTTTATTGTATATTTTTAACTTTTAAGTACTGCATAGTGATCATGCATCTGTAGATTCTAAGGTACATATTAATAAACTATTACGAGGCACATGATTTCGTATTTTTTTCAAGAACATTGGTCATTTGTGACAGCCAATTAGATATGGGAGTTCTTACATGTTCTTGGAACAAATCCCCTTTGTTTATTTATCTCAAAAAAAATCCCCTTTGTTTATAGTCAGTACATCAATGGGGATTTGTTTGCTTATTTTATGCCATATATTACAGCCTTTTCTCTTTTGTTCGTTTGGATATTCATCATGTCATATTTTATTATGCTATATTGACAAACAAGCAGTCTGGCTGGAGTGATAACCACAGGCCACTTGGCCAGCTGATACATGATTAACCACCTTTACTTGTCTGAATTTTATTGAGATTCAAAATAAATTATATTAGTATCCAATAATTCAGGTACTAAATAATGAAAAATTATTAGTTTTCAGAGTGAGAGTCTTGGCAAAATGGACTAACATGTATTTATTAATTGTTTAGTGTTGAGAAACATTTGACGTCTGGTACTAAAAAACTTTCACGCTTGAATTGTAACCCTCCGCATTGCCTTTCCAAAAGTCAAGCTCATATATTACAATTGCTAGTTTTCCTTGTTATTCTGGGCAGAGGTCTCTATAGTCAACAGTTTCCAGCCGCAGAATGGCAATCACTAGTAGCCCTAAAATATAAGCAACATCTATTAGCTGTGCCAGAAGATCCGAAAGCACTGTCACTGGACTTGTTAGCTTGTGATTAATTTCAATTTGTAGGTCTAGTACCATCTGCATGGTAACCAAATATATCCGTCTTTCTTTCTTTTTGCCTCTTTTTATATCCATCTTTTCTTTCTATTTTCAGTTCTTATTCATTTATATTTCCAGAGAAATCACTTTGTTGAAGATATTATTGAAGTTAACGAATTATAACTAATAATCTTTTATGGGTATGCTGATATTAATCTTCTTGATCAAGCCAAATAATATCACTCAATTGCAAGTATTTATACAAGGTTTGGCTCTGGTGAGTCAGTTTGCAAATACCATTAATGGACCCTGCAGGAAGAGTTATTTCTTATCTTCCAACCCTTGATGATCTGTGGCTCTGGTAGTAATTGGCGTTTCTATTTTATCTGATTGATGAACGGTAGATACAAAATTTGACTAACAAAAATTAGACGTAATGTATTTCTCCGAACTAGGGGTGCGAAAATCGCTCATAACTCATGACTCGCTTACTATAAACTCGCTAACAACTTGTTCATTATCAACTCGCTCATTAACTTAATGAACTAAGCATGAGCATACCCCAACTCACTCATAACTTGCTTATTAAGAACTGAGTTACATGAAATCATGCCACATTCAATCCCAAATAGTTCCCATCCGGGTCCAAACCCAAATTAAATTGAGTCTGGTTGTATAAACTCAGCATGTCAGTATGCCAATATTTTTTTATTGGAGGAATTAGCTATCACTTGTTAGTTTTTATTGGAGGAATTTGCTCTTTATCGCCTGTTAAGATTTTTAACCTACCTCTTAGTGTTCTCAAGTCTCCATAAATTACTACCATGTGTAGTTTGTGTAAAAAACTGTTGCAGTGGTTGCAATTTTCAGTTTTCACTTCTAATAGTTTGCAGAAGCTGTTCTCTGCACTCTTTTTAATTCTGATTAATCTTCACCATGTGGCTGGAAAGCTATTTGAATCATTGGATGGAACCCCTATTCCAGGCATGTAAAAGAGCTCCAATCAAACCACGAAAAAGAAAAAAAAAATAGTATTCCTACTTTAAGAAGTTAGCTAGAAAAAAGAAACAAGAAAAAAAAAGTTATCTGTATAGAAGGACTGCATGATTACGTTTGTCTTTGCATATTCCTTGTTTGTCTCTTTGTGATATTAATTAAAAAATATGGATAGTGTTTGATGAAATGCATACCTAATTAGCTACAGTTTCTCCCTATTCTGTTTTCGGGTATTCCTTGTGTGCGGCTTATGTGATTTCGATTTATCACGCCACAAATCCAGAATTCCTTGGTTGCTATCTTATGCAAATTTAATGCTCAGAAGATAAATCATCTTTCTTCTTTCTTGATGACAATATTGTTTGTCTTTCTATACTTCTCTCCCTAACCCGCTTTCGTATACGTATCTGGTGCTGACTTTTGTGTACAATTTTGATTTATCAAACAACAATTTTCTTTCTTACTGATTCATGCAACTTTTATACACGCTTTAATGGATCATGTCTCGGAGATTGTCAGAATGGCCCATCTATCAGGGGAAAACAAAGTTGTAAATCGCAGTGATAAGAGTAGTGTTTTGTACTAGAAAAGTATCCAGTTTATCAGTCCAGTATTTCATAAACTATCTAACTTGTCTGAAAAAGAACTCCAATATTTGCTTGTAGTAATATTCATATTGTTATTGTCTTTTGGTCTTTTTTTTTCTTTTTTGACTCTCCTCAGTTCATGAAGGATAAATCACAATACTAGCAATATTTCAGTAAAAAGGGACAGCAACTGAGGGACTGTACCAGTGAAGAAGGAAATATCTTTTGCTGATTGCTGTCCATATCAAGTGACAAAATCAGTGAAGCATTAGATTTCCCTAGAGATAATAATAGCCTAGTAGGCGAACTGTGTATTGAGGTGACCCGTATTATATGTTATTTTAATTTGACCCATTAGATGATTAAAGATCCAAAATCCTGGTGCTGTGAAGGAGGACAGAACTACAGTGCTGGCTAGAGGGGATCTTAAATGGGATTAGGAATTAGTAAATTAGAATCTCCAATATTAACTTAACTCTTAGCCACCAAGAAGTAGAAATATACTCTGTCATCCTTTTTTTCGGTATTTCTTTCTTTCTCTTTGGTAACAGATACAGATTATTTAGCAATACACAAAACTAAACTTAACGATCAAACAGACCAGGTGGGGTTCAACCATTCAAGTCGGGTTGTGTGGTTTTGTTTTCAATAATCTTGATTTTAGTCGGATTTTGAGTTGTCATGCTTCGGATCATTCTTTATTTTAGATTGTTTGATTTCTGATCAGTCAAATTTCGAGTGTCTAATTTTGGATCAATATTGATTTTAGATGGTCTCAGGTCAGATCCAATTTTGAAGAGTATGATATATATAAGAGTGATAAAAAGAGATAGTATCTCTTCTGTTATGGTTGAAACAAAGAGTGGTAGAGCGGCATCTTAGAATAGTGGTAATTTGATGTGTTGTGGAAGATTGGTAGAGATAGTGTTGGAGAAGTGCACCGTTTAGCAACAAAAACAATACTTGCACATGGGTAGAGAGAGTGATGGAAAAGAATACCATTTCTCTAGCTATTATTAAATCCTCGTTCTTTGCTATTTTAGTTTTTCCTTGAAATAGCGAAAGAGTGCTCTTTCAAAACTATTCTGAATTAGCTAACAGTATTTCCACAATTAGTATTGTCATTCGGAATAACACTAGAATAGAGGTTATCAAACACGTCCACTGTTCACTCTTTCCATCAAACAGAACTCAGAAGTCAGAACCATATCATAACTGATATGTACTTACCTCACCAAATTAAAAAGACTAAATTACACAATTGGTATAATTTATTTATCATTTCGGCCCTTCATTTTAATATATCATTTTAGTCTGCAAAATATCACTCGTTTAATATTTTGGTCCTTATTTAAAAGTATTATATTGCTCCTTTAAGTATCACTTGTTTACCATTTCAGTCCTAATTTTGATGTCATAATTATATTTATCATAAGATATATGTAAATACTATTTTTAGTTATTATGATGGCAGAACATTGATGTCCACAATCAAATTAATATATTTGAAGCCATGAATAATTATATTTGTATTGTTTGGCGACTTTATCTGCACTTGTTTCAATACTAAAAAATGATGCTAAGATGGAAATGTATTATTTTTAATGGATGTTAAACATTGAAACAATTTGGTACAATTTAGAAACTTTAAGAATCAAAATAAACTTTTTCAAACTCTAAGAACCAAAATAATAAACGAGCAATATTTAAAAACCAAAATAATATATAATTTTAGAAATTTAAGGACCAGATGATAAATAGTGATACTTTAAAGACCGTTCATGCAATTTACTCAATTAAAAATGTGAACCACCATTTTCTTAACCATAAAACCAGAATACTCTGTAGCAACTAGTTTGCAGTCAACCAGCAAAGATGGAGACCCTGGCCTAGTGGCCAATTGCCGTTCAACATTGAAATTCTTCCTGTTATGCCAGCAATGTGAATTTATTGTGTACCTTGCATGCTAGGAACTCTACAAATCACACAGGCAAGATAATCCGAGAAAAGACTGATTTTAGAGGCAAGTTGTAAAGCTACTCTAACATGCGATCTAAAATGGTATGATTAAAAATTCAAGTTTTTTACAAAATTCATGGTTATAAAATATTTATATAGAATCCACACTTAAATTTTCTTGCACAAGATATATTTAATCCTTCTAGTCATAAGAATGTGATAAAGATTCATATGAGCTCCTCTGATGTGCCGTAACACCACCTCATTGTTGAATTATACGGAGTATGCTCCACTGATCGTGACAAAACTTATTTTCAAACTGAACCATATATTTACTTTAGGAGTATTGCAGAAAACAAAAATATTTTCTTCATTTCTAGCCTCTCCCGACTTGTTTGGGACTAAAGACTTGGCTGTTGTTGTATTCCTTTGGTAAAATGTACCCAAAATTTTCTAGCAGCAGATTCTCCATGTGATGAACTGCCCAGCCAGTATCCATATACCACTATAATAAATGACATGACTAAGCCAATTATTTGATCTGATAAAATAGTTACAAGTATAATTAGACATGAAGATTTTACACCTTATATTACAGGTATTTTTTATCCCATCTGATGTTTTGAATTGTCTCCTTTGATATAGGACGGCCGGATTGGGTAATAGCCTACTGCCCTTGGCAATGATGATAGTGATTGTCAGTCCTGCCACAGCCACCCATGCTAGTTAAATAATTTCAAACAGCATTACAGTCCCCTAAATGTTGCAACAATTTGCTCAATCAGATGAGTCATCTGCTCATGTGGGGTGCACGTCAACAGAGCAACCAACACACAGGTAGCTATTTCAGAATGGTGGTGGGGGTAGGTGATCAACTTTGAGAATTAGGATGGACGGTCCGGATGCTACCCACCCAAGTCACTATCTGATTCTATGTTGTATAGTCAAAGCTGGATTTTTTTAAAAAGAACATAACATAATATACATACAAAAATGTCACATGGAGAAACTGGTTAGAATGGTACCAAACCAACACCGAAATTATTATATGTAACAGCCCAAAAATTGGAAATTCAAAACCTACACCCATCAGGGAAAGAATTCCAAAAATATCAGGCCAGCGGGCCTGGTATTTTTGAAATTCTTCCCCACACGGGTGTAGATTTTGAATTCCCACTAACAGGCCTGTTATAGATAAAACTTTCCCAAACCAACATAACCAAAATTCTTCTTTACATTATCCATTTTATATCACCTTCATGCAACAATTTCCATAAAATCCCAAAGTGGAAGCAAACATTATGCTAATAAATTCTGAAGTCCATCATCTAGTGAACCTGACACCTTTCAACAAAGCTTAAATCTTCTTCAATGTTCTTATTCAACACATAGGCAAACACGATTTGTTAAACAAACACCATAAATTATTGTTGGTGCATGCCTGTACAGCAGTACCAGTTGTCCCCAGAATAATAACAGCAAAGTACAGTATAAATATTGGATAATCTTCGTATTAGTTGCTCATAAGATGATGCTTGAAATCAATTGAACAACAAAACCACCTCTACCTATTGCAATTTAAAAGCAACTAAACAGTAATACATCCCAAAAAGAAAAGAAAATGAACAAGCTTCTAAACAGCTTAAATTTTAATGAAAAATTCTTCAGTATTATTGGAAACCAAATTGAGAAATTCCAAACTCACCAAAAATTATTATTTAGATACGGCGTCTCTTAGGCAGGCGGCAACCGTTGTGTGGCAGTTGCGTCACATCATGGATTGCAACAATGGGGGTCCTCTCCCTGATCCCTTCGCCTCTATAACCATCTCTCCAACTCATGATCACCCTCTTCTTCTTCCCAAAAAAGACCGAGCCTTTCACCTTCATCACAACTGATTTGACCCCCATCTTTTTCGCCGCTCTCCCCACATGCTCAGCTGTTGCCTCGGCCGCATATCTAGAACTGCGACCCCTTCCCTTTTTATCCTGTGAGCTCAAACAACCAGCTGAGGCACCAGTTTTCCGATTCCCGTCCACATCTGTCACAGTGACGAAGGTTTTCTTTCTGGTTAGTAAGAAATGCACGAAATCGTGTTTCTTCCTGCGGGAACGGAGCTCCTCGTCCTCAGCGAGCTTGTCTCGGACAAATTCCATGTTGGATGTGAAGTTTCCTAAGCCAAAGCCAAACCGATCGGGAGCGAGGGGCGCATTGGATGTGAAGTTTCCTCGAGCAAAGCCAAACCCATCGGGAGCGGAGGCAGTGGTTGGAGGAGTGGAGTCTGTGGTTGGAGGAGAGCTGGGATTAATCGGAGGCAAGCCGGAGGAGGTGGAGTACCTGAGAGCTCGGTCGAAGGATACGCCGGATGAGGATGCGACGTGATGAGATTGCAAGGAGAGTAGGCGTTGGAGGGGAGGGAAGAGAGAGGAGTTGTTGGAAGAGGAGCGTAGTAGAGGAGATAGTTTCTTTGTTAGAAGAGACGCCATTGTTGCGATCTGGTGCGAAGAGATGTGGGAGGAGAGTAGAAAACGAAAACCCTAGTTGAGAGTAAATCTCGAGCTGAAAGGTGTGATAGGAGATGGGTCTAAAGCTATCTATCGTATTTTGGGCTGTTTGTTGGGCTGTACAGACTCTACAGGTACCACAAGTTACTAGGAATTTCTCCGTTCGTTCGAGTCATAAGATCATGTATTCATGTCACCAAGTTTCCATTGGAACCAGTGTCATAAGAAATGGTGTGCGCTAGTTGGACGGACGAGGCACTATCAAATTAATTAGAATTTTTCTGATATTGTTTTTGTTTTTATTAAAATTATGTATATATATTCATAATTTATTAAAATAATTAATTTAATTCATTAAATTTATCAAATAAATATATTTTAATTTAGTTTAGTTTACTCATTTATTAATAAAGTTTCATGAAATTGTTATTTAGAAAAAGTCTAAATAAGATAAAACAAATATGTAACAGATTAATTGAACAAATTAACCGATTTGACGGACTAAATAGTCTAATATATAACAGATCATGGTCTAGTAAATAACCGACTAAAAAGCTTACAAAATTTTGTAATCACAAAGAAAACTAGTTTAACATAAATAATTGGCTGATTAGTTGAAAAAATTTGCAAACACATCTCTACTAAATCTATTCATAGCAGTTTGATTATTGCCACCGACTAAATGCCCACTCTTTTTTACAACACTAATTGAAACCAACTTAATAAGACATCGATCGTCAAGGGCAGATCCAGAATTTCTGTCAGGGTAGGGCACTAATCGGATTCAAATCCATTAACTTATCGGGTATACAATTGCAACTTAGTCCCTATAACTATGTTTATTAAAAAAATATGTTATATTCATGAAATCGATTGACATCGTATTGAAATAATTTTTCTATGCTAATTGAAATTCGTTAGGCATAATTCAAAGTGTGACCGTTCTTAGCAAATTAGCAAATTGAAATTAAAAGTTAGATAAAAATGTAATCAAAATATGTCTATTGAATAATAAAATATCCAAAATGTTCGACCAACCCATTTCTTTAAAATTGTAATAATACATTCCACCATCAGACATTTCTTATTCTTTTTTTCTCCTTTATTAATTCTATTTATAAAATAGAGCATTACAGTCATATAAAAATAAAATACACAAAATTAACCAAATTATGAAAGAAATCAGCTCAAGAATCAAACTAACTAAAACCAATAATAGACACTACATACATCGTTTCAAACATAGACACTTGCCTACTCCAATTCCTTCTTGGATCCGCCGTTCGTGCAATCTAAATGCTCCATCTTATTAGAAGGCCGTCAAATTAACACCCTTTATCTATAAATTTTCCTTATAAAATGCACTCAGCCTCAACCCAACCTTAACACAATCACACCGATAAAATATGGGTCCCATTTATAATTAGTGCAAACATTACGCGATTGTACCACAATTAGCACTCTGTTGTAAGATTAGTCCTTCATTGAGCCTCTGACTCGATTTGTGCAACCAAACCTTAAATACAAAGAATATTTGTACTCACAAACAAGAAAACATCAATAACTGATACATAAATAATTGCAAATAAAGTGTAAGTACTCTCGTTTTATAAAATTATATCAGCATTGTTTGGCATAACATCTCCTAACTAAAATGTGCTTGCATATCCTTATAGCACTAAGAAAAATTAGCCTGCAAAGAAAAATAAATTAAAAGATTTTTTTAGTTTGTTTCATTTACAAACAAAGACTATTGTGTCTTGCCGGAATTGTACGCTCATACTCGGTAATAAATCAAATTAATTTGCAATATTCTTTCTTTGTACTAGTAACAACGACATACAGATACAACATTGAGTTTGCTTTGTGTCAAAAATGCTAAAACAGACGGTTTCAGTACTAACAGATCTCTAGTGTCCCTAATTCATTGGTACTTTTGATTAATCTTCAGTGGCAATGATCATCTATTTGTCACCTGTGTTTTTATTACTGTTATTTGGTCATAGATAGCTCAACATAATGGTTTTCAGTATAATTATAAAACTTTAGAAGACCTCTGATTTTTAGATTCATGCATTCCTTTAAAAGATACCCTTCTAGTTGAACTACTGCAACTCTTTGAATAATATGGTTAGCAAGAGTAGTGGTTTGCTAAACTCCTAACGGGTTCAACCCGTTTTGCCCGGCTCGTACCCGTTATCCGAGCTACTCGTATCCGTTGTCCGGGTACAAACGGGTAGACGGGTACGGGTAATAAACGGACCGGACAACCTAATTTGAAAAAAAACCCGTTATACCTGTACCCGTCTACCTGCCTACCCGTACCCATCTACCCGCATACCCGTACCCGTACCCGTTACTCGTACCCGACCCGTTTCACTTCAAAAAAATCTGAATTTTTTGAAAAAAAACAGAAAAAAAAAGAAGAAAAAAACCGGGCGGACCGGACCCGTACCCGGATATCCGGATCCATACCCGCGGTATCCGTACCCGTCAACCCGCAATGGGTACGGGTAATAAACGAACCGGATAGAGGTTTTGGGAAAATTACCCATACCCAACCTACTCCTTTACCCGTCCTACCCGTTACCCCTAACGGGTAATCCGGAACGGATCACGGGTAACCCGTTAGCAAACCCCTAAGCAAGACATAAGCTATGTTTTCATAATGCTTCTATTCCAACTCTTACTAGTACAGGAACATCTATTATTCCATTTACATCTATTGGTGCAAAGTAGACATGATGAGACTCTATAGATATCTCTCTTGACCTAGGTAGACAGTTTGATTATATTGTCAGATTCAGATACCTCAGAAGAGAGAAGCTACCTGGATTCAGAAGACACTCGAGGACTTAGGTCAGAGGAGTCGGATCTATCGGCTTATCTGAGAGACAAAGCTAAAATTGATGCCTTGGATTCTTGTTTTGCTGCCCTCTTGATTCAAGACCCTTCTTTTCCAGGCTCTTCTTATTCTCCTAGCTCTTCTTTCCTTTTAGTCGCACTAGAGTTACTTGCTCCACTTGCTCTTATTAGTTGTTTTTAGCTCTTTATTTTGTAATGATAAATACTCTAGTGTCTTATTAAATTCTATTTTAGCTGCCTATTCTAGTCAGTTCTATGCTGTTATGTTGATTTAGTTGTAGTTGATTACTCTTCTGTACAATGAAATTCATATTTCATTGATTATTGTATGAATTGTTTTTTATTTTCTAAATGAAATAGGTGGGGGTTATCCAGTTTTATCAAAAAAAAAAAAAAACTTTGGTGGCAAAAATGTTAAATGACCGTACTGTTATGAGATATTGGAACTTTTGATTAACTCGGTCATAATGGGACATATAATTAAATAAATGAAGGTTAATGGAAAGAAATTCCAAAAAACGCATTATCAAATCTACACGTGATTTTTTTTTTTTAAAATTACATACAAACAGACCAGGGAAACCATGAGGAAAAAAAAACTAAACACAATATAATAAGTAGGAAAATAATAACTATATATAAAAATGAGAAAACTACAAAAATAAATGAAAAATGTTCGAACAGCAAAAAAGTGCAATTTTCCGGTAAATCAAGAAATTAAAGTTAAGGGTAATTAAATTTAGATAAAACACTCAGGATATCGAGACAGATTTTTAATTTAATAGAAGTCAAAATTTGAAAATTTGGTACGGCGGTCAATCATAATATGAACCAATCCGCTGTACGTGATACAATGATACCTCAGCCTCACTATTCGTAAAATTATTCTTTTTGACCTCAGATGATGATAGAGACAAACAAAAAGTTGTCGGTGATTTTAAAAATTTGTGATTCGGATATAATTTAAAAATAATTTGGTATAATAAAATAAAAAAATTAAGAAGAAACAAATCTCCAAAAAACTCAAGCAAGAAAAAAAAAATTTGGCATTTTTTGCATTTTTTTTTGCGAATAATGTGTGACTCGCGTTTTATTCACAAATAAGATGCATTTTTTTGCATTTTATTAGAAATTCAGTTCGAAAATGTCAAAAATGCATTTAATACGCGAATTAAATGCGAATTATACACGAATCTTACGGCCATTTTTATTAATATCTCTAAAAAAAAATAAAAATTTTAAAAATAACCCTGTGTACCATTTTTTTTTTATTTCTATCTTGACCACCTGGGCTTCGGGCAGCCCAAAATACCATGTGAGGCGCCAGACCCTGGGGCGCCCCATAAGGCTAGTGAAGCGCTACCCCCCCGGGTGCCCCACAGTTCTTCTTGTTTTTTTTTTTTTTTTTTTTTTTTTTAGAGATCTTAGTATTTTGATTTAAATACTTTTGTGAAGAAAATTTTTTCTTGTTTAGTGTGTATGCCAAAAAATAAGACAATAGTTGATTTGAAGTATATTTTAAAGAACTAAATTATTGATTTAATTCCTTAAAATTTATATGCACACCAAAATCATTAACCATAGACAATAGTTGATATGCAATATAAACTCAAAAGGATCGAATCAATTAGGTTATATTATGGTTTCCACTAATTTTATGGCATTCTTTTTCAGTCACTATATTAGTTTATGCGTCAACTTTCATAGGTATAAATACTTGAGAAATAAGAGATTAATACTTGCAAAGAAAGATATTAATATTTTCATGCGTAACTTGATATGATGATCCTCTCTTTTCAGTCCTCCAATAGTCTCCTCGTCAATATTCCTCTAATGAAGTAGTGGGGATTGATACAGGGACTAAAATGCAAAAGTGATTGCACTAGCATGTAGAGCATTCAAAAATACATAGAATTGATATAAATTTCAACTTATTTGAATTTTTCTACAATTAGTTATGAATTTTCAAAGTTTAATTTTCGAAAAAACTTTAAATAGCCATAACTTTGGCTAGGAAAGTCGGATTTACGCGTATGAGCACTTTTCGGAAAGGGGAGGACGAGATGGATCTAATTTGGCCTAGGTGGGACACCAGGCATTGTCGTATCGAAAGCATTAGAATTTCAAAAAAATGTCGTTTAGTGCCTCAAAAATCCAGTTTAAGTTTTCGTTCGACAGTAGGTATTAAAAAACAGCGATTTTCAAACCATCTTAATAATATAGTAAAAAAATTCAAAAAAAAAAAAATGTAAAATTTGGTCTCCAAGCATATTTTAATATAGATTAAACATCTAACGGTTTAGATCGGATATTTGGACTTCGAAACTAGAGATATGAGCACGAATTAAAATGCCCCGTTTAATTCATGAAGTAGCATAGCCTTACTCTACATGTATATATATGTATATGTATATGTATATGTATATGTATATGTATATGTACATATTTATACATATATACATATATTATAAAAAAAATTGTATATATGTATATGTGTATGTGTGTATATATTATACATATATTATAAAAATTGAAAAAAAAGAGATCAACAAGTTGTTAAAATTTAAATTTTTTTGAATAAAAGCGAAGTCCTTAATTAGTATTATATTTAGACTAGTGATATCCAACTGACAAATAAAATCAAAGTTCACAAAAAAATAAAAAATAAAAATCATAGTTATAAAGAGTTGCGACATCATTTCATAAAAATACAACTATTGTCTTATTTTTTGGCATACACTCTAAACAAGAAAATTTTTTATTCACAAAATTATTTAAATCAAAATACTAAGATCTCAAAAAAAAAAAAAAAAAATAGAAGAACCGTGGGGAGCCCGGTGGGCTGGTGCCTCATTAGCCTTATGGGGCGCCCTAGAGTCTGATGCCTCATTTGGTATTTTGAGCCGCCCGAAGCCCAGGCGGTCAGGACAGAAATAAATAAAAAAAAAAAAAAGAGTACACAGAATTATTTTTAAAATTTTTTGTATTTTTAAGATATTAATAAAAATGGCCGCGAATCTTATCACCATACAAGTGATATATTTCATTACTTTACCAATGACCAATGACCAATGGGTCATGGCCTCATAGGTGACCACTGACCAGAGACCACCAACCATCTTGGGAGCTGTGGACTGGGTAATGGAATTATGGAAATAATCAAAATATTGATCTTCATTTTTTAAGTGAGTAGGCCGCTAGACGAACATTCTTTCTTTAATGCTTTTAATCGTTTGCCCAAAAGGACAAGAGCCCAAGACAAATGCCTCGTAAATCGTAATAAAATATAATGCCGCTGCAAAATGAGGAATCTCATACCTACCCTGTAATTGATCAAAATTTTCTATGTGCATCATTCCGGTCTGTCCTTCACAAGTAGGATTTACGATTTATGAATAATACCCTTAATTAGGGATAACTTTGCTAGCTTTTTATTGGATTGTCCATAGATTGGGTTAAGATGTTTCTTCTATACTTAATCACGATACCTTATCAATGATTTAAGACGATAAACATAAATTTAGTATAGAACCATGATTACTTATATTCAGGAGTGTATTTGTCATATTGTACTGAAAAAGGTAGGGATTTATTTCAGCAAAATATATGTTTCGCGAAATCTACTTACATGTTTTATTTATTTATAAATGTCTAATAGAAATACTATAGGACTTGGGCTACGGTGTTTCGCGAAGTAAAACGAGTGTTTTATTTCACACTAATATTTTGTGATTTTAAAGTTCAAAACGTCGATCCGAACTGTTCAAATTGATCTCCATATTAAATTGTGCTTGGAGACCAAATTTTACATTTTTTGAAACAAATTAACTATTTCTTTAGAATTTTTTTAACGCTGTTTTTGATAGTCCAGAATTTTCTTAAAAACAATGATTTTCAAAAATTTTAAAGAAATAGTAAAAAAAATTCAAAAAAATGTAAAATTTGGTCTTCAAGCACAATTTAATATGGAGATCAACTTGAACGGTTCAAATCGACATTTTCAACTTTGAAATTAAAGATATATATGTGAAGTAAAACACCCACTTTACTTCGCGAAGTACTATTTTCCAACTCATACTATAATGTAAATACATTGTTGTCATATCTTATAATTTTGCATATAAATATGGCGCTTCTTGCTAATAAAATTATTTTCTGAAAATTATAATTTGTAATAAGTACAATAATCAGAAGTAGATCACGTTGTATGCAAATTATATGGGACGAATTTGGAGGTGATTGAAAGAAAGACGATGGCAAAACGTTTTACTACTTAGCACAAATCTACTAAAAGTTTCTTGCATAAAGTGCTAAATAATAAAGTATTTTAAGAGATGCGCTATGTTAATTTTGTCAGATTTTTTGTGGTAAATTAAATTGTTGACCATCAAAGCATGATATTAGATCATTAGTATTAAGAGAAAGGTTTAAATGTCTTTATTTTTTATACCTCCACCATATCTTCATTTAAAAAAAGTTAATAAATCAAAATTTAAATCATAAATATCAAAATAAAATCATTAGATGTGCTAAAAAAATATATCACATTTCATTTTTGTTTTTAATGTGAATCAATCATTTGAAATATCAATGTCTACAAATATCCACATTAGTACATTCTTACAAGCTCTTGATGACAACCAAAATAAAGTTAAAATGTCACAATTTTTTACAAGATAAAATGATGTAGACCCTAAACCCAAAGGTTTTATTTTGAATTATTAAAGTTCTTATAAATGGAGGCACCACGGAGACACAAAAAAATGAAGGCATTTGAATCCTCAACTAGTATCTATTGTGGTTATAAAATTATTATTTTCTAAAATAAATTTCCACACGAAAAATTCAAAATAGCATTTCAAGAAAATTACTTATTTGTCATTCTTTCTGTATATATATCAGAAAACTTAATTCAATACTTGTTTTCATAAAATTCTCGAGGCACAGATTGTGACACCGATTTCTTTTTTCATTTATAGGAAGATAAAAATAAAATATCCACAATGAAAAATAATTTCACAAAAATTTGAAATCTAAAAAAATTCGTTATGGTTTATAACATCCCCTAATGTTATATATCATAACATCCCGTCAAATTCCTACTTTGTCTCCAACTCCGTAAAAAAAAAAAAAAAGTTGCTACAGTACGGCATTATGATCCATAACGTCCTAGCATTTTTTTTTTTTTTAGTTTCATTTTCTTACATGTTTAAAAAAAAAATCCAACATGATGAGTATTATATATATGATTTGTCTATAGTGTTTATAAAAAAATATTTATCATAGCATAAAATGTGAACAATTAGTAATTAATAGTTTTTTTGCACATAATGAAACAATATTCAATCTGTACAATATTTGATTGTTAAAATATTTATATGATGAATAACTAATCTATATTTACTTTTTAATTTTAATCTCATTTGAATATATTTGAAAACCAAACATTCCAATTTGAACAATTTCAATCTCATTTTAATTTCAATTGTGATTTTGGAATTCAATGAAAAAAATAACATGGAATTTATTTTAACACATATGAATGTGTAATTTTTTTTTTACTACAATGGGAACGTTATGGTTCATAACGTCTCTATTGTAGAATTCTTTTTTTCTTGCGAGGCAGGAGATAAAATGAAAATTTTGCGGGACGTTATAAATCATAACGTTCTTCTTAGATTCCGTATTTTCTCAAAAAAAATTCTCTATTTTCGATATTTTTATTTTATTTTTCTATTAATAAAAAGATCTAAATTGTGACAGCCAATTTGTTGTAGGTTTTTAAATAGGAGGGCCTTCAAGGTTGATCTTTCTTAGGGGCTATACTGTAAAAAGATTGTCTTACGAGTGGCGACCTCAGCATCGGCCTGAATCCATATTCTCTGAGGTAACAGAATATTTTTGTTTGGATAATGGCTATCCGATCGAAATCCGGACAATCAGGTCTGAGGTGGAACGAACGGCATACTTTAATAGTCGTGCGGATAATGATTGAACAGTCCAGATTCAAACATAAATATCATGTTAGCTTAGGCGATACGAATTCGTATCGGCCGATTCGGCCCAGCGTGTGCTGGACATGGGTTGGGTTTCGTGCAGCCATCTCCTTTTCGGTTACGAAAGATCCATTCCATGTTTTTCTGCATTTATTTCGGAATGGAGACATCCGGTTTTCTACCTGGTACAATTCTAGCTTATAATCATTTGTTTTTTTAGTTAGTCTTACGAATCATGCATATCATTATTGATTAATGTCCAGGTTTTAAATTTTAAAGCTGGTGTTTTGATGGATTGATTCAAATCACCCGATATGATATATATTAATTTTAATTTTTTGTTGGAAACTATTTATTATATTTTTCTTGAAAGAGTTAGATTTTTAAAATTAATCTATTAGTACATCGGAATGTCAAAATAGTGAAAAATAAAAATGTATCAATTTTGGTTTTTAACAAAATTTGTTATGTAATTTACACCAAGCATTTTGGATATGTCCATTGAAGTTTCAAAATTAAAATCTGAAGCGATTCATCTGCTGCATAGCATTGTAGTATAATTCTTTATTTTTGTTAAAAAAAAAAATTACCTCCACATTTTAATATTCAATTGGGACCATTATGCTCGATTTTTGCATCTCTCGTACAAAAATTATTGGCTTATTCAAGCTAAATGTGGTTTATATTTTTATATTTAGTGCCAATACATAAACTAGGACGAATGTGAAATGTCCTATAATTTTTGCTATATCATTATATTACACCATAACATCAATAATTCACACTAAGGTCGCATATTGCAACTTCAAATTATTAATTTTGTTTTACAATATGGACAATGCCGTTTTGTATGAAATATCAAGCCACTAAATTAGTTATGGTATAGATGTTAATCTTGTTTTTCTTAAGCATTCTGAGTGTGTATTGCTTTTTATGAAAGTAATATAAACACTTAGATTTTAAATTTTTAACATTTAGCTGTTCCTGAAATAGCATTCTCAGTTTTTTTTTTCTTTTTTGTCAGCGACAATCTTTTTGTTTGTTACAAAAAATATAATTATTGGTGTAGATCTGCGATTAGTTTAAAATGATCTGGATTACTGGTGTTTTGTTATTATTTTTTGAAGAAGAAAAGTCCTTAGGCCTATTAATTACTGCTGATATTTTACAAACAATCGCCTGATTCTACCCCTGCAAACGAATACGGATTTCAGTTTGACCAGCAGATAATAAAAAAATGGGGCATCTCCATTAAAATTGAAAACGGAGAGGTATCAATTGATGGATAATAACCAAGCAAAGCTTTTGCGGATGGAAATTGGCGCCTGATCTGGTTTGCTTCTTCCCCAACCCTACCCTACTCCCCATTCTGTCGTTTTACTCGATAGATTCAAAAGTCTAAAATTTGACCTCTCAGACTCCTGAAATACATTTGGCTCCATTTCTGTAAAGAGCTCTGAGCATGGCTTCTTCGGTTTGTTCTACTGGATTCACCGTTTCACACGGCTCAGGGTTTCTCAGGCGCAATTCCATCAGGTCTGTTTGCTATCTCTGTTTTTTTCTTGGGGATTAAGCCGCAATAGGGTCTATTTTTTATTGATTCGATTAATTAGATTGAATATTTGAAGTATACCCGGAAATTAAAGCTTGAGCTGGTAGCCTACTACTGTAGTCGAAGTCGAGTGATCAGTTTTATTCTTGCAAATCCAGTAATAATTAAAAATATAGTTCGCAATTGTTTGTTTTTATTGTTTTCAAGCCTTTGTGAAGTTTTTTTATGTGTGGATTACTGGAATAAACCTTGTTTCTCTGTAGTAATGGAAGTACTGGACTATTGCTAAATGACTATCATTTCTTAAATATCAAGTTTGTAATTCATTTAGCAGTTCATGCTAGGTAAACTCAGTTCAGTCTCCTTTCAATTGGCTGGAATTACAATTGTTGTACCAGTCAATTCCGGTACTGGCACAATTTGTCATGTAGCCTTTGTGGACCTGTGGAAAATTAAATTGGTGTTTTCGATTTGCTGGCATGGATCCTCAAGTTCTTGGTAGCTAGCTGGATCCCCATGCAACTCAATTGTGTATTTCCAGTAATCCTATTGATTCATGGATATTGCAATGAAGTGTCAGTCTCAGTTGTGCAGTTAAGTCCAAATTAGCACACATATTACAACCAAGTCTTCTTATTTTTCCTCAGTTTTATCTCATATGTACCTCATTTTTTTTCCCTCTGCTTCTAATCAAATTGCAAGCAAGACAAAAAAAAAGGACTATGGAACCTAAAAGAGGTATCTGACAATAATGGTACTGAATTGAGATTCTAATTATTGACCAAGTATCTAATACTGATTTAGGTGTGCCTATACATGAGTTAGCAAGAGTGCCCTTTATTCCCAATTCAAGTTTATTTTAAATCAAATTTTTTTGTTGTATGGATAGGAGGAGATACCAAATGACTGTGAAAGCTTCACGTGTCGACAAGTTTTCTAAAAGTGACATTATCGTGTCTCCTTCAATCCTTTCTGCTAACTTTTCCAAGTTAGGAGAGCAGGTTTGTGTAGCTTACATACTAAGTATTATTTAATGACGTAATAAGGATCAACGATTAGCATTACCTGTTAGTTTTTTCTGGTTGGTTTAGTGGGAGCAACTTATTTTCATATTGTTTATTTGTTTCTACCTTTGGTGTTTTGTTCACAAATTACTTTTTTATTTATTGACTAGTGTTTGTGTTGATGGTGTTATTTTCATTCCTTTAGCTTACTAATTTCTCTTCTTTTAAGAAAGCAAAATATTACTATGTTGTTATTCCTACTACTTTGGTGGACTGTTTATTTTTTATCAGCTGTCTCTGGCATCGATACAATTTTGATTTACTGGCTGGGTGGCACTAATGGTGGGTTGACCACCTTTTGGCCGTCTTTTTTGTTTGGTTTTGTTGGATTGTTTAGTGCTTCATGGAAAACTGCATTTTAAAATGAGGCTGAACTTGATCAAGTTAAAGCTAAATCTTTATTGTTTACTTCATGATGAAAAGGGGTTTTGTTGGAGTTAAATGCATGTTTTATACTGTGCCATGCCAGTCTGACCATACCTTTTAGACTCCTCACAATTTTGTATCCTTTGTTGATATACTTTTTGGTACTTTTTGTTCATAATTTATAATTAATTTAGTTTTCCTGATGGATATTGTCTCATATGGTCTGATCACTTACAGAATAGATGGATTGGTTACTAAACTGTTCTCGACTAACCTTTGGTATTTTTTATTTTTGTAGGTAAAAGCAGTGGAGGTGGCTGGATGTGATTGGATACATGTAGATGTAATGGATGGTCGGTTTGTGCCGAATATTACAATTGGGCCCCTAGTGGTTGATGCTTTGCGGCCAGTTACAGATTTACCCCTGGATGTGCATCTGGTATGCTTGATTTGTTTTAATTGTAGAAAAAAGATACTAGAGCATTTAGTAAATGAGATCCTCTTTGGTCGAGTATGATTTTGTAAGAGGTACCTCATAAGATATCGTTAGGTTTAAGTGTGTGTGCCTTTTATGTGTTCTGTATCTGATATTCTGCCCTTATCAAGCAAAGTGTTATCCTTAGAATATTTGGAAATTTTCCTTAGAAATTTTGAATGTTTTCCTACCAGGAACATATTTAAATACCCTCTGGGTTATTGAAATATGTGGTAATTACTTGAATGCTGCATATTTCACTATTGAAGAGGCTTTTGAATGCTTCTAAATTTTACAAGGACATATAAAATGAAACCTAAATTCATGAATCAAAATACAGATGATTGTCGAGCCTGAGCAGCGGGTCCCAGATTTTATTAAGGCAGGTGCTGATATTGTCAGTGTTCACTGTGAACAATCAGCTACCATCCATCTCCATCGGACTGTGAATCAAGTAATTCTTCTCTCTTTTTTTGTATGGACTTAGTTTTCTTTCTTTTTTAAATTTGGTAAATGCTGTATACAAACTTAGATTTATGATACATGACATTCTAGATTTATGGTTAATGTAGACTATAGTATATGAGTCTTAATGGGGGATGTGTTGAAGTCGTGAAATACTTATACCTTAAAATTAAGATTAAGTTTAGCATCTAATGCTAAAACTTCTCAATCTAAGGGTTAATTCTTTATTTATTTCAAACTTTAATGTGATTGTATTGTGCTATGTCAGATTAAAAGCTTAGGTGCTAAGGCTGGAGTTGTTTTAAATCCTGGTACCCCACTCACTGCAATAGAATATGTCCTTGATGGTAAGCATACCTCTGAAATATTTCTTGGGTTCTGTTTATAATTTCAATCAACAACCTGAATCCTGATCATGTTTTATTTTTTCCCACAGTCGTGGATTTGGTTTTGATCATGTCGGTAAATCCTGGTTTTGGGGGTCAAAGCTTTATTGAGAGCCAAGTCAAGAAAATTGCTGAGTTGAGAAGATTATGTGCTGAGAAGGTCTGCTTTTGACTTTGTCATACTATGCAAGTGTTCTTATTTTAGTGATTCATTTTCTTATTGCTTTGTTTCAGGGAGTAAATCCATGGATTGAGGTAGATGGTGGTGTGACGCCTAAGAATGCATACAAGGTTAGTTCAACCCTTTGTACCTGATGGCCATACTGTAACATGTACCAGGCAGTGGCAAGCACCTTTTTATTCCTATTGATATGTTTTGCAACTTTTCAACTACAGCAGAGCCTAATTTTTGTTACCATACTAGGGGGTACATGCCCTTATCAGCATTCAATCCTTCAGTTCAGGTTTTTAGTGCATTTAACTTAAAGGTCACACTGGTATTAACTGGCACTAAAGCCAAAAGGTACTGATAAAATAAGCAAACAAGCGTATGGACTAGAAAAAAGCCAAAAACTTATCTGCCTGTTACAATTCATTGCCTGTTGTGAATGGCACATTACCATTGCTATTAGCTATTTTCTTCTGTCAATTCTCACATGTCTACCCCCAATTTGAGATCCCTACTTTTCTAATGCTTTCTGATCTGTCTTGTGACTGCTGTTTAGAATAATGTTGATGCTGATTTTTTTTAATCATCTTTATTAACTTTCCTTTTTGTCAACAAAATTTATATCAAATAATTTTCAACTTTCCCCAATGGCAGGTTATTGAAGCAGGAGCAAATGCTTTAGTTGCTGGCTCGGCAGTGTTTGGAGCTCCAGATTATGCTGCAGGCATGAATTTTGTGTTTCCTTTTATATCCAATTGCATTGTTTTTGGGTTATTATTTCAGTTTAAGCTCTCTTATCTGCACAGAAGTACTGAAACTTCAATTATTATTGCTAATCATATATCTCTTCTCTGATGCACTGAACATAAAGTTTTTTTTTTTTTTTTTTAAACTTTTATGTGCTTATTATACTTATTTTGGAAAGAGAGCGCAAATTGTTTATAAAACTAATAGGTCTTCCAAGCAAATTATTCACTATTTTTTTTTATGGTTGCCGAGAATGCCAACAAATATATTGATAAAAAAATAAGTTTATTTACACAGATTTCCTAAAGCTAACTCTAATTACAAGCTCTCATCTCAAACAAAATCTATCCACTGACAAATCTCTAGTGCTGTCTAATTTATTAAGCAATGCACTACTCTATATTCACTATTTAAGAAGACATTTTGTATTCAGTAGCCCTTATGTGTTAACACTTCTTTTTCAGCCATACAAGGAATAAAGGCGAGCAAGCGACCTTTGGCGGTTGCAGTATGAGAGCTTTTTAAGCACATTTTGTGGAAGTAATTATTAATCATCACTGGAAAAGTAAGTTCAGGTTTATTTCTTAGTTTATACAGCCACTATGGTTTTAGGAGCGTAAATAGTATGCATCACAACCATACATATAGATATAGGGATCAGTGTTGTAAAATACGGCTGATTAGTCGTGTGGCAGTGACCAAACAATCATGGATTTTTCAGGCCAATCGGCCAATTATTCCCGATTAATTGCTTGGTTGTACTTTGTCCATCTGACGAGCACATACCGTTATTTGCAACATTGATAGGGATAGAAGGATACTACCTAAAACTATATTCTCGTAGTACAAACTACAAAGGCTTTCAATTTTACCGGTGTATCAAATGGGCACATTTCCATGCCTATTGGATCTAGTGCGATTTTGCAATTGCTCATATGTTCTGGTTTTATAGTTTCCCGGTTTAAAAAAAAATGCGGTAGCTTTTTAGGTCATTTGGTAATGGTGTTGGAGCTAGCTTACTTGTGTTAATAAGTTTAATTATAATTTATATTGATTTGTTTAATGTTATAACCTGCTAGCTGTAAAATTAATAACCAGACTCCTTAATCAGCTCAAGTCCTTGTATGACATTAGTTGATTAAAATATCTTATAGGTGTTTTTTTTTTCTCTTTTGCTTAGGTACAACTAATAAAGGCTTGCTAGGTGGACCTGGAAACGTTGGTGTAATTTGATTCTTGTGCTTTCAGATGTATCTAGTCAAGTGATAGTATCACTTTTACGTGACGCTTCATTTAAAAGAGAAAATCGATATAAATGTTGATATAAAGTACCTGAGGCAACCCATCAACTAAAGAAATGTCAAAGCAATCGATATAATACTTCAACAGAACAACAAAAATTCACCACAGCTTCCAAGTACATTGGTGCTATGACATCGGTCCACATTTCATCCTCGCATCCTTTCTTTTTGCTCCATTGTATCTTAACGTCCTGTCCTGTCACAGTGCGCCAGGCTAACTTCAGCTCTTCTGTTTGGCGGTTGGAGAAGTTGCAACCCAAAAGCCCTCATTTTTTATTAATAGAAATAAAATAAATAAAATATTTAAAAATAACACTACTTTTGAGTTTTTGCGAAAACTAAGTAGATCGGGCTCTGTAAATCCGTCCCACCGGACGGGTCCAATTGACCCGTCCCGGTTAATCAGATTAGCCGTTAACCAACATCAAGAAAAAAAAAAAATAATTCCCGAATGGGTTTAAGCATCCCGTCCCGGACCTGAGAAAAAAAAAATCTGGACGGGTTAAGTAACCCCGTCCAGAATTTGAAATATTATATTATATTATTTTTTGTTTTTTATATTATATTATTATATTAATATACTTATATATATATTTATTATATTATGAATAGAACTAGTTTAGTTGTGCTTAAGTTCACCAAAGTATTTGGTGAGCTTAACTCCAAAACTTATTAAATCGGTTTCAAATGACGAATCCAAACCGTTAGAACCTACCTATCTTGCGAGTGATGCCTCTACATGTGAAAATTTTAAACGTTCAAATTAATTTAGTATAAAGTCAAGCGGTAAAAAAACGTTCAAAAAATAAATGCACTAAAATTAATTTTTTTAATTTTTTAATCTTGACCAATTGACTTTATACTAAATTTATTCAAATGTTTAAAATTTTCACATGTAGACGCATCACTCACAAAATAGGCAGGTTCTAACGGTTTGAATTCATCATTTGAAATCGATTTAATAAGTTTTGGAGTTAAGCTCACCAAACACTTTGGTGAACTTAAGCACAACTAAACTAGTTCTATTCATAATATAATAAATATATATATAAGTATATTAATATAATAATATAATATAAAAAACAAAAAATAATATAATATAATATTTCAAATTCTGGACGGGGTTACTTAACCCGTCCAGATTTTTTTTTTCTCAGGTCCGGGACGGGATGCTTAAACCCATTCGGGAATTATTTTTTTTTTTTCTTGATGTTGGTTAACGGCTAATCTGATTAACCGGGACGGGTCAATTGGACCCGTCCGGTGGAACGGGTTTACAGAGCCCGATCTACTTAGTTTTCGCAAAAACTCAAAAGTAGTGTTCTTTTTAAATATTTTATTTATTTTATTTCTATTAATAAAAATACCGGACCCAAAAGCTCCAGAAAACAATTGCATGTAATAATCGTACATGAATAAGATGATAGGGTATATTATTATAGATGCGCCATTTTAAATTAAACGCCTGTTTTCACCATCCCCATTCATTTTGGCATGAAAATCTTTGTGACTCTCTATTTTTTTTTTTTGAAAGATCATGCCAGATACTGCCAGAGTGGCATGAAGATCTTTGTCAGAGTCGTTCATATGAGGCGGTATACGTGAAAAATGTTGAATTGTTGTAGAATTCGATGAGGATTGTAGATATCCACAATCCATAAATGGATCGAGTTTTCCGCAATTCACTACTCGCCTTGCAAACTGGTGGAAGCAAATCCAAGTTACCTTGGTAGAACTGCCACAGTGCCACTTCACCATACGGTCATCCAAACTGTTACTCATGGAGTGCTTTCTCATTGTTGGCAAAATAACGATATGCCGGCCATTTGTATCTGTTGGTGGCGGCTTAGTCACATTCTCACCTTATGATTCCTTGACGTGTCGGTTGACCCATAGGAAATGAAAGTTAATCTAAATAGCATATCTCCGCATCTCTTTCTCTCAATTTATTTTCATATTTAACTTCCATAACAATCTTGAAAACTACAAAAGCTCGAAACTTTTTTTTTTTTTTTCTAAAGTATTAATCTTCATGCATGAAAGTATTTATATCTATAAATTGAATAATTTTTATATAAATAATTCTCTCAAACTAAATTTCAAATTATATGAGGAGGACCATATATATTTTTAGAGGTGATTTTTTTTTTCTTTATTCAATCTCATTCACATTTCTGACGTATAACGAATTTTGCAAATCTAAAATCATGAACGCCTTTAACGCAATTTTCTCTTTCAAATGAGATCCATGATGACATATTTTTAAGCTTGTCGTCATGCAAGTATCTATACCTCCTTGTATAAATATTTATACCTATACTTGCAAGTACTTTTTACATATGACACTGGCTGACATATGAAAGTATTAATATCAAGTATTATAAGTATTTATACATATGCATTGGAGTATTTATACTTATGTGCTCAACTATTTTTGTTAGAGAAAAATTAACGCATGGACGATTGGGAAAGGTTGATGCGGGAATGCGGGGTCCCTACTACATTTGATGAAGGTTGACGTGGGGACCATTGTGGGCTGGAAAAAGGATAGTCATATCAAGTTACGCATGCAAGTATTAATATTTTATTTTGCAAGTATTAATTTCTTATATTTTAGTATTTATACTTGTGAAGGTTAACAGATGACGAGTGTAGCAATTGAAAAACGAAAACCATATAATTAGTGGGGATCATAGTACATTTTTTTTTAATGAAAATGTGGGAATAAATGAGAAGATAGAGGTGTGGCCATGTGGAGATGATTATAATTATTCAAAATTTTATAGGCAAAAACCAACTGTTCAGGGGATTAGGAAGATTCTTATAGTGTTATATTTTTGGTTTTCTATTGCTTGTATTTAATTATTCATCGATGTATTGATTAATATCAGAATCTAATTAATTACTGCAATAAACTAGAAGACAAACCTTTTAATTCCTCGGAACAAATTAGAGTAACACAAGATACAATCTAAATAATTTATTCGTGAATTGGAATATTACATGGAATAATTTATTCGTTGAATTTATTTTTGAGAGAGGAAGAAGGAATATTCATTTTTTTAGAACACAAGTGTGAAAATGTTTACTTCTGACGATATTATTTGTATGAAAAGTTTGCAACATTCTTCTAACATTAATTCTTTGTGTCTATTCTCAAGAGCTTCATTCACAAATCACAAGAACATCAAATTCTAACATTCAATCAAGAAAATTACGTTCTCATATCATAAATCCAACGCCATTTCAGTAGAAAGATTTAAATAAGATTTCAACAAAGTTTCTTAAGTCTCTCATTTCTTCTACTAAATAAAGTTCTTTAAAGCCGCTAAATTTTGAGAGGTCATTTAAGCATGTAACAATTTGGATATTTAGCATACAACATATGATGCGATCCATTAGTTCAATTATTATCCAACTAAAGGAAGCATGCAATGCTAACATCACTGATGTAAATCCAAACAAAACCTCATCCCAAGAACAAGAGCAGTTAACGATATGGCAATTAAGATTTGCAAAAACATTTGAATTCCAAAATAAGTCTCAAATCATTAATCTAGACTTCAAACCAAGAAAGTCTACATATACTGAATTCAACCCTACATCAATATGGGATTCATTCCCCACAAATCCAGAATATCACACACAAACTAAAAGTTCAACAAACAGCAGATAATATCTGAAGGCACTTAATTAGTTTAATGGACTGACAAATAACAAATTCAACACAGCGAAACATCTTTCTTTTTAATTTTTTCAACCCTAAGTAGTTGCAGGACCTTCTGCCCTCATTCTTGATGGACGACTTGAGGGTCCCGGATCATCACCATGCACAGGCCTAACAAGCTGCTGCTGGATCTGTCTATTGTCAAAGAAAGCAAAGATATCATCATCAATAGGTTCAAGTAGATCCTTGATAGCTTCCTTGCAGAGATGCAGCAAACCACGAGCAAATGCTCTAGTCTCCTCATCAGTCACCTCTCTGTATCTCTCCACGATACTCGCAGCAATCTGCCTGATACTGTTGGCCTATCATAAAAGTTCCAAGGTAGAGATAAAGTTAAATTCCTAACAAAGAAAGCAAGAGTAAGAAGAAAGAGAGTTTTAGGGATCTTACCGAGCTGTATGTATTTGGCACGCCACCTGGACTTTGGAGATACAAAATAGAATCTCCAGAAAACCATCTCATGTACTGCTCATGCTGGGATGGATCATATGGTCTTTGGTCAATCAAACACCTGCCCTCACGATTTCTCCAAGAAAGCAAGTACTTGCGATGTACTTCAGGCCAATTCTTGCCAGTGCCATTTATCAATTTATGAAGTGATGCGACAGTGTCATGAAGGACTGGTGGAATTTGTTGGTACCGGCCAAATTGCCGTGCAACTCTTCCAGGATTATACATTTCAACAATCCAGAAGTGAATTAACGGAGCCGTTGTTCTCCATAAATGTGGACTTTCTAAGCATATTGGTGGAAGCAAATGCATTTTGTTTTCATATGGGAGCCATACTACCTTTCCATCATTCAAGGCATCAATCTCCAGGCGATACGAGTCTTGAACCCTACAAGTCACATGACCCGCAAATGTATGATAATTGGACCAGCCATAACCAAGTGGAGGTCTTCTAATTAAGTCCTGGCCACCAAGTTGAGGTTCTTCGAAATTTCTGCGATTCTTCGGACGCCCCATTGGGAGCCTTTCCCAAGACCACAGTTGCAACAACAAAATTGATCCGCCAAACTGCTTCCTTTTTGGCTTGGTTGCTAAACAAAGTTCTTTGTATAAGTATGCCAACACACCACTTGCCCAGCTATATCTACCAGCTCTATTGAAATTAGCAAAAAGTGGGAGGTATATTGCAGAAATAGAGTCCCCTGAATGATCAGTGAACAAAAGAGAGCCAACAAGCATGAGGCAATATGCCCGTGCATACTGCTTCACTGTAACCCCGTCTGCTGAAGGGGCACATTCAGAGAAATTATTACGCAACCACGAAATATTAATGGCCACTTTGCTTTTTGGCC
This sequence comes from Carex pumila, assembly GCA_033356055.1. Classification (NCBI taxonomy): domain Eukaryota; kingdom Viridiplantae; phylum Streptophyta; class Magnoliopsida; order Poales; family Cyperaceae; genus Carex; species Carex pumila. The sequence continues at coordinate 262,291 of JARJHM010000205.1, forward strand.
GAAATGTAGTCTTATCTACCCTTTTTCCGAGCAAGGATTCCACCACATCCGACCAATCACGATTTGTTGAGACACAAAGTGCATCCCCATCAACCCGCAACCCTAATAGAACAGCAACATCTTGTAGTGTAATTGTCATCTCCCCAACCGGAAAATGAAATGAGTGCGTCTCCTGGCGCCATCTCTCCACAAGTGCACTGACAAGTGCATGATCTGTGGGTATGTGCCCAATTTGGTGGACACCATAAAGGCCGGCCCTAATGACGTATGGTTCATAACGGTCGTCCCATGGTAGAGCTACCAAGTGTTCACGAGTGGTTAGTGGATCCAGAAACTCACCTTCAATCACCTTTTTTGATCTATGATCTGCTTGTAACTTAAGTAGAGATGGATCGGTAGGGTCACCGCTTGGTGCAGCAGCAACAGGTGGAGCATGAGATCGTTCACGTGATCGTTTCACCCCAGAAATTGTCAATTTGGGTTTTCCCTGTCCTGAGCCTTGCACCCCTCTAGCATTCTCCATTTTCAGTATGTTCCTACCAATGTTGCAAAAGAAGTGTTAATACAAAGAAAAATTCTACTCAATAAATTGTCTTGACAATTTTTATGTCAAAGTAAATGAAGTCCATATCAAATGTTGTACTACAAAGCCTTCTTGATGTAAAATTTAATAAATGTGTTATTTCATGATAGTACCATTACTAATAGAAGTGAATTGGCCCGAGTTAAGGTACTATAAAGACCTTGATGTAAAATTTAATAAATGTGTTATTTCATTAAAGTACCATTACTTATAAACTGATGTATATAGTACAAAATGTTGTAGGTTTCGTCTAAAGATAAAAGACGCGATGAAGTTCTTCTTTGATCCATAAAATTTTGGTAAAACATGATCATTGTAAGCTCGATAAAGATTATAGAACATGACCACCGCCAATGCAACTAGGCCACTTCAAAAATCATTACAAAACTCATTGGCAACTGTAAATGTTTCACTGTAAATTCCTTTTTCTTCTTTTACACATAATACTGAGAACTAAAAAAATTGATTCTCAAATCCACTAGACTTCTATGCCTTAAAAAGATGCAGACTAACTATAAACTTCTACTTGTTACTTATAAGCTACTCTACTTAGTTTTGGCAACAGCAAATACATACTTGAGTTTTCTGCCATTAAAAAATCTAAACAAAATTTAAGAAAAGGAAGGAACCAAAGCATTCAATTAGAAAATCACCATCTCAAGGGTTACACCAGAGTCAAAATAATGTTTCTCCATGTAAAAGATTCATGATATATATTGTATATGTATAACTTCTCAAACAAAATATTACACCACTTCCATAAAAGCTCTTGATTTTGTTTGAAATAAACAATTTGTTCTCAAAACTACTAGAGCTCTACATCTACAAAAGATGCTGGCTAACTGAAATTGTCTACTGATTACTTGTGAACTGCTATATTTATTTCTGGCAACAACTAATATTGGAAAAATGATTATCTGTGTAGAAAAATCAAACATAATTGCATTCTTAGCCCTTAAAGAAAAAATAAAATAAAATTTAAAGAAAAAGGAAAGGAAAGAAAGGACCAAGGAGTTCAATCAAAAGATTAACATATAAAGGTACACACAGCAAATATAAATCAATGCGAAAATTCCATGATAATTTTATTATATCAACAAGTTTAAAGAGCACGTGTACAACTTTTAAAAAAAAAAATTACAATACTTTCATATAGGGGCGGAGCCAGACTTTCAAGTTATTGGGGTCAATTTACACTACCTATAACATTTTTACTCTAAATTATATATAACATAGGGTATAAGTATACAAATTTTGAAAAAAAATGGGGGTCAATTGACCCCCATTAATTTAGAGTGGCTCCGCCACTGCTTTCATACAAGCTCTCAACTTTGTTTGAATCAAAACAATTCTACAAGAATACTCGGAAGTTTTCTTAAAAAAAGCTATTTCTTCCCATATAAATTACCATATTCATTTACTCATCTTCTTGATGTACTTATCATATATTCTTCATATCAAACTACAAGTTTCCAAAGTAACTACTTAATCTCACAGCTTATTCAATTAAGTATGTTGACCTTGTAATGCTATCATTTGTATACACATGCAGAGAACTGAAACTCTAGACAACCTATAAACTCTTACCTGAGCACTATATTAGATCTGTGAAATACAGTAATAGGACATCAATCGAATCAATGAAGAAGTCTTCTTATCAAAATAATCAGGATCTAAGAAATCTATAGGAATGATTATTAGAAAAATTTTGTGCTACTATAAGAATGGGTCTAGGAACAAAAAAAATACAAAAGTAAAATTATGCTATCAGATCGACGAGACTGAAATTAACTCAAGCATTAAGATAAAGCCATTAAATCAGTGAGATCTGGTAAAAACTAACTCAAAAAATAAAAATAAAAATAATAATAATAATAATAATAATAATAATAAGATATTACAGTCAAATTGATGAGATTAAGGGGAAAAGAACATAATTTAAATAAGTCTATTAGATCCGTGAAATCATGGAAAAAGAGCTCCGCTTAACAATTGTAGTTTAGAATATCAACCATATATGATTAGATCTAAATGAAACAAGATCACTAATTAAAAATATCAAACAAATATGGTTAGATCTAAATGATTTTGTTCGTAACATAACTACAAATATAGAAATAAGCACATGACATAAAATAGAGCAGTGAAGTCCATCAAAGTTATTGAAAAAAATATAACAATACACGATCTATACCAAAAGTATCTTAATTTAACAAGGGAAAAAAAAATTACCTAAATTTTTATATTCAACCTTGTGGAAGAGAAGCAGCACTTTTGGAGGAAAATATTGTAGATCTAGAATTTGCAAATCGAGGACGGAATAAAGTGCTAGCTGAAGAAAGGCTAAGGGAAGAAGGAATTTGGTCACAATATGGAGCAAGAATTAATTGCTTGAAGATATGGAGAACTGTATCCCACAAGAAGAAAAAAAAAAGAAAATTCACCCAAAGGTCGCAATTAATAAATGGGGGAATTTCATGTATACCCCTTGCGTATTTCCCCCTCTAAAGTTTATAATATCATATTTACACTTCTAAATTTCAAAAACTAAAAAATTTACTCATTTTATTATTTTTTCAATTAAAACTCATTTTAAATTTAACAAGTACCCATTTTACCCTTTATCAAGAAAAATAAAAAATATGTACCATGTTTTAAAAAAATGTCAGTCTCCTAATTAATTGGTTTACGAGGGAAAATGGGTCATTTCTCTACTTCTAAAACTTAGTATCACTATGTATGCATCAGAAGTAGAGCAATGACTTGCGTGCCCTAGAAAACTGACCAATTAGCATACTAACATTTTTCTTAAAAATGCTACATATGTTTTTTTTAATAAATGGTAAAACGGGTATTTATAAATTTAAAATGTGTTTTAATAGGAAAGACAATACAATGGGAAAATATACGAGTTTTTGACATTTAGAAGGACAAATCTTTTATTATGGATTTTAGAGGGGAAATACGTAATTTTGAAGGTTTTGAGGGGTATGCATGAAACTCCCCATAATAAATTAGCGCATTGGAGCCGTAGGATTGAAATCATACTTGGCTGATGAATGTAAGGTTTTTCACTAGAAGATTTGTTGAAGATTTTTGCTTGGGACCACACATACAAGGATGATTGATATAGGTTTTGCTGTGGATCCCATAGTCGGGATCCATAGTCTAAGTGTGGACGGCAATAGGCATAGCTAGGTGGTGGCCTGTTGCCTTAAAACTTCAACCCATCTCGCACTACCCAGGCCATCTGACCTGAAAAATTAGGCATACATGGCTCACAACAGTTCTGCCTGAGTAAGGTTGTTCACTTTATTTTTTAACTAAAGGCTATACATTAAAATACCAAATTGAATACTACCAAAAAGTAGGAAATGTTTTCGAGCATTTCAACGTTAATTAAAAAAAAGCACGTATAATTTGTTCCACTACCACATGTAATCCATACAAATATATCACAACATTAAAATTACTTAAAATTAAGTAATAAATATTAAATAATGTGTAAGCAAAAAAATCTACTTGCTCTAACAACAACAACAACAACAACAACAACATTAATTTATTTTATAAGGCCAGACCGGACAGTGGGCCTGACTCTAAGCCAAGTTTTGGCATAATCCCTCAGCAACCTGATCTTGATTAACCATCAACAGAGGCCTGGGCTAGTTGTAAGTCTTTGGTAGAGGGATAAGTTAAGATAAATCCCTCTACCAAGCATAGCCCTCTTATACCAAATTGCCACTATATACTACTTTGGGCACTTGATGTTCAAAGTTAAACCATGTACTTCCGTTTTCTTCAAGAAAATAATTTTTAAACTGTAAGGTTGCTTATGGGCTATTTCTTTACAAAGGAATTGTAAGAACTAGTCTTGATCATAATCTAAGGAACTGCTTTAGCTATTAGATTTATTGTGCAGGTAGGATCCTCTCATTATTTAATCCACCCTCCAACCATAATGTGATGGCCCAAATAGGCAGTTTCATTCTTTAGGGGCCTGAGATCACCATACCATGCATTAATGGTAGCTGATATGAAGTCCCAATTCTGGTATTCCATTCTAACATAAATATCTACAGTAAGGATAAATGGCATTCCCTGATGCTCTATTGCTAGTCATGGAAGTGACCGATGAATATGTATAACATGTAACCGAAATTTGCATGAAAAATATTCATGTGGTGTTTAATTCAGATATTTAGTAAGAACAAGATAGTATACTTACTAGGCGTGGAAAATAAAGTTCTGCAAAAGAGGTCTGTGCTAGTCTGTATATAAACAACTCCTTTACACATGTCTTCCGCACCGTGTGTACGCCAACAATGGCAAACCTTCAATAGAGCCCAATAAATGCACTGCCTCCACCTCATCTCACTCTGCAACCTCCAAGCCCAATCAAAATTTCCTTTCTTTACAACCCAATACATAAAAGCAATAGTGGAGACATTAGAGGTGAAACTATATCTGAGACATTTCATCGAACAAGTAACGTGCAGAGAGTTTCACACCTATATCAGATGAAGCAGAGTTAGGTTTTTCACAGAGGTTTGGTGATATTATGATCTCGGTGGAAGTTGAGGCGCTCAAAGCTAATGGGGAGGAAAAACAGAGATGGTTTTGCAAAGTGAACCATGCCTGAGAAGACTAGAGAAACAGGTCCTGTTTGCTCGAGTCGATTGTTCCATTCTTTGGTTTTGGCAGAGATGGACGGAATAGAGGAAGATGTAGTCAGTAGAGGCGCAAAGCGAACCATCCCAGTCCATCTTCTCTTCCCTCTCTTTTTTCTTCTCTCGTGAACCATCCAGGCGCTTCATTTTTTAGCAATTTCTTAATCTGTTATGAACTGGATTGAAATTATTGAATACGAACTCTGGATTTGATAAAGAAACTTTAAGATTAAGGGATTTTGGATTAGGGATCGACTAACTATATTCAGTCAATAATTATTTGTGAGAATCATTAACTAAATGAATTTTATTAATTACTTGAAAACCATCTAATATTTAATATATTTTATAATTAATGTGTGCAAATATGAATATCTATGCGCATAAGTGTTAATATATAATATATCAAGTATTTATATCTAAGATATCAAGTATTTCAAATAAAAAAATTGAATACATTACACACACATTTTTTACACGTTTTTAGAGTTGGATTTTTTTCTTCATTCAATTTCATCAATATTTATGACGATCTGTGAGAAAATTTGTAAATATAAAATCATGGACATCTTGTACATAATTTTCTCTTTCAAATGAGATTCATAATGACATACTTTCAGGTTGTCAATCGTGCAAGTATTCATACCTTGCCATGCAAATATTCATACATTTTCGTGTAAGTATTTATATCTTATTGAGCAAGTATTCATACCTTATAATGCATTATCTGTGGGATCGCTAATTAAGTGGGGGATCACTAACTACTTAGGTAACCACCTAATATTTGATAGATTTTACAACTGTCATGTGTAAATATGGATGAATATGCGCGCAGGTGTTAATATATAATATATTAAGTATGAATAATTGCGCGGTGGACAACTCAAAAATACTTCATTATGAATCTAATTTGAAAGAGAAAATTAAGTAGAAAACATCTGTGACTTTAGATTCACAAAAAAATTCACAAATTGTCAGAAATATCAACGACATTGAAGTAAGAAAAAAAAACCATAAAATGTGTAAAAAATGTATATGTAATAAGAAAGATTGTTTAAAGAAATACTTGACATTTTACATATGAATACTTACTATATTAGATATTAATACTTGCGTGTATAAGTATACATATTTATGCGCATCAGTTGTAAAATTTTTCAAATATAAATGGTCTCTTACATTATTAATGACTAATACATTTTTTTTTTTGTCTTTTTGTGTTGAAAGTTATGATCTCCTCATATAATTAATGATTGAGTGAATGAGAAAAATAAACTGGGGAAAGAAATTTTTATTCTTTGGATTAATAAGTTGGTAAAATTTGATAATTTGGATTCAATATCTGATACGTCTATAAAAGAAGTAATATTTCATCCATTTCTAACTATACTCTCCATTTATTAATTAAAGAGCAAAAAGCCCAAGTCGAAAGAAAAGAAAATTAAAAGAAAATAAGCATCGGCCATTTGGAAGAGCTTTGGCCCATCCGTTTTATGGAGTATGACACTAGTGTCTGTGTTTCATTAATTTCAAAATCGATTGAATATACTTTAAACGACTAGTTCAAATTATTCAAACCGATATATTTTATGAGTGATGCGTTTACATTTAATTTTTTATATTTTCGAGTTATTTTAGTATCAAATCAAGTGATAAAAATATTAAAATTAACTTAAAAACTCACATTTGACCACTTGACTTGATACTAAATAAATTTGAAAAATTATAAATTTTGATATAAACGCACAATCAATGAAGTAGATCGATTTGAACAATTTGAATTCACCGTTTAAAGTTAATTCGATAGATTTTAAAATTAGTATTATGTAAACTGAAATGACACTAATGTTATACCGTATGTTTTATGCCTTCAACTATCTTCCTACAAAAAATTTCAAAACAATTACGCAACAGTTGGTCATGACCCACTCTCTCGCTTTCAACAGACGAATCCGTATCATCCCCGTCCCCAGGTACCTCACTGAACCGTTTTTTTCATTGGCACGAATCTTAAAGTAGACCCCTTACAGTTCCAACTGGTTCCGAATTGAGTTTGGTCCAGCTGAGATTAATCTGGGCCGTTTATTTTTATAAATTTTACCTCAGGTACTTGGGGTTCTCTTCACCAGATCCAGATCGTTATTAAATGCATGTCCTCTGCATTAACGCACAGTTTGGGTTTGGATCTGAACCGTCTGATCTGAATCCACACAAATATTAAAGGAGCACGTGCATTACAGATGTTAATGCACAGTTTGGGTTTAGATCTGAATCCGCACAAATATTAAAGGAGCACGTGCATTACAGATGTTGGCCGAATCAATTTGGATTCTGATCAGACGGTCCGGAGGCTACAAAAGATGCGGTTAGTTCGGTATATTAGTCTCGGGGGTTTTGCGTTTGGATCGCACCCAACTTGGATTAGGCGATTAGCGAAACTATTCTGACACCATCTATGCACACTCAGAAATCAGAATGTCAACAAAATATTCTGTTGCGTCTTAAAAAACGAGTGTCATAGGCCTAATGGAATTGATATTGATGGACATGCAATTTGTGAGTGTTATATAAGAAAAAAAAAACTCTCTCCTTTCATTTTTATTAATTAAAATAAACTTGCACATAGATTTAGATTTAGGAGTGAAAACGGATCAGATAAGGAACTGATAGTGATAAAATTAGCTTTTTTTTTTTTTAATACGAATACAAATACATATCATATATTAGATGGATACAAATTGGATTGTATATTTATTAAAAAAATATATACATATTATTCAAAAATATCAAAGTTCATAATATTTATTTAATTATTAAAAACTATGATAATATCCGATCCATATTTAAAAATAGATATATGATATCCGAATATCTGTATGGATATGAATATTGATATGGTTTTTAAGTTCTAATTATCGGTACCTCACCTCTACACAGATCTCATCATCAGAGATGTCAAAAAGAAAAAGAATATTTTATCTGTTTATTCTATTAGTGTCATATTCGATAATGCGAATTTGAAAAAAAAAAAAGTTCACTAAGTTAATATGTAAGAGTATAGTACATATAAAGACTATTTTGATCCGTTGATCCTGTAGAGTAATTTATACATATAAAATTATATAAAATTTATTATTATGATTATATTAATTATACAACATTTATACAGTTTTTTGTAATAAGTAATTTATGATAAAATTGATATATACAAAATTTTATATCGTTTTATTTAATTAGTTAGTAATTTATATGTTAAAAAAATGAGATAAGTAATTAAAATTTATTTATTTGATGATATTATGGTCATGTTGTGTTTAATAAATTTATATTTTTGTTATATGTTTGGGTTAATTTTTTTTATTCTTCATTTTATTCAATAAATATCTATTATTCTTTTCTTTGCCCGTCCATCTTAACGCAAAAAGATAGAATGTACGTAAGACTAATACTTCATTTCATGATAAGGGTATGCACATACGTTTATCATGAAATAAGTATTCTTGCATCTACGTAATTAAATTTTAGGAGACGGTCTTAATGTTTAGGATTTAGTGCAAAATAAACGGTTCGGATCTCAATTTATCGGATTAAGTGTCAAACTGAATATGATTTGGATACGTTTGGATGAGAGCTAGAATAGTGAAATTTGAGAATAGTAAATAAGAATAGAGAAAAAAATAGAGATTTTTAGATTAGTGTGAAAATGATGCTATTCGGATGAGTAAAAATATTGTTTGGATTATACATTTGAAATAGTGAATAGTTGTATCCGATAAATAATAGTGTTAACAAGATGCTAATTAAGATGAAATATAGGCAAGTGAGATCTTAAACGAATTATTACAATGTGAAAATAACATAAAGTAATGTTAATTTTGTCATTTCAGGAGTGTATTGACGAAATTCAGAGAAATAATTATTTTTTCCTATCTCTTCACATTTTCAAATAATAGCTATTACAGTATTTATAAGAAATAGATAATAACAATTATTCTAACAATTCCGAATAACAAAAATGTTATTTAAATACACATTGTTATTCCAAATAGCCACCATTATAAAATAACATCTATTCTTAACACATACAAACATACCCTGTTGGTCAATTTTTGTGGCTTACTTTTTTATTGTATAGACTATTATATATCATTTCATTATTGTCTATTAAACGTGGTTTAATTTTTTTATGTCTATATTTTAAACTAAAAAGAACATAAAACACAATCGTGAGATCAATACCAGATGCAAATCAAACATTAGAGGATAATTGTTGGGGAAGAAGCATTTATAAGTTCGGATTTTCAACCATATGATTTGCATAAATGCATCAAAAGCCCAAACAAGGGTAAAAAAAAATTGCTCAAATCACATAAATCAAGCACAAGATCTCATAGTAGAATACTTAACCGAACTGAGAGATTGAATATGTACAATTACTTCTTAAATCTTAATAATTAAGGCCTCCAACCTTTACTCAAAAAAAATTCTTAATAATTAAGTCACGCATCTTCTTAACTTGAAGTGATGTTCAGATTAGATTGATTTAACATGATAATCGCTAGTTAAGTGCTTTCAAAGGTTCGACATATTATACATTATTTAAGATGCCATTTATATTCATTAATATTTAACACATTTTTTTTTGGAATCACCAGGTTAATTAATTCATCTGCACCTGCGCACACGTCTCTCTTACCGGATTTTGGGAAAAGCCTGTTTTTCATTCTCAATTTTGTATAAAGTGGAGGATATTATATGAACAAAACATAGGTTACCCATTTCCTATAGAATGTTAATTGATAATCCCATTATTTTAGAAATGGAGAGGACCATACAGCACTTGTCTTTATATAGCTTCAGGCAAGGGCCACATGTACACTCACTTCCTTGATTGGCTGATTATTCATCACTTTTGCGGTTATGTATGTTTTCTCTATCACAATTAAATTATTCCATGATACCGGACTCCCGGTACTGATTTTATTTTTCTAGACATTTTCCCTTTTTTTTTCTCAGTGTTTATGTTACAAAAGCTGAAGCTGTGTTTCTAATTAATGCTTGTTTTATTTGGGCCCTAATTAAAAGCAGAGACACTAATTTAGCATTTAGCATGTGGGACCCAGATTCTAGTGACTCGGGTAGATATGGATATGGGAAATAATTGCATGCGTACATAATAGCTGTTAGGATGCTTCTCCTTGTAAATTTTCTTTACCACACCACTGTTAATTTTTTATATTTGAATCTTAAAATACTGATTTAATTTGATAAAAGATAAAATAAATCCACAATAGCCAATATTGCATTTGGTGTTCATTAATTTTTATATTTACTAACAAAGAGAAGCATCATGCATAGCACATATAATCCTATTTATTGATTGATCTTTGTGGAAGCAAAGAAGGTGATTACTGAAAAGATGGCAAGCAATGTATCCATGGCGACAGAAGCACCCGGTGCCCCTATTATGACAAAGTGGAAACTCAACCCTTATCTTCAAGGCCAGCTTCAAAAGCCATGTATGCAATCGATCAGATTTAAAAGCTTGAATGTGTTCAATACTGCTTTATCCATGTACATAATTAAATACTCATAAATCCTGCATCAGAAATGCAAATTGAAATCCAATGTGGTTCCATTTTTATATATTCATTTATTAGTTCTAGTTAGAAAAGTAATCAAGAATATATTGGCCTTATGATCTTTATACAATTTGTCTTCTGCTGTATATATAGATCTTGCACGAGCTCTAGCGGCCGTTGATCCGAGCAATCCCAATGGGACAGAGGGGTATGATAGCCGTAAGCTCAGTGTACTGCAACAACATGTTTCCTTCTTTGACAGGAACAAAGATGGTATTATCTATCCATGGGAAACATACAAAGGTATAGCTTACATTAGTTCGTTAATCTGTTAAAGTGATTGTTTCTTTCATGTTATATTATTTAGATCAGTGCAGTTAAATATCACATTATTTTTAGCACAAGTGCTGCTAAGTAGATACAGGTAGAAACTTACAATTATAAGCTGAAATATTTCCATGCGAATAATGAAAAATAAAATTAATTGGAGGTACGCTATAATGATATATTTTCCTGCTTAATTTCAGGAATTCGAGCATTGGGATTTGGAGTTTGTAGCTCCCTGTTATTTTCTTTCGCAGTAAATCTTTTACTTAGTTATCCAACTCAACCGGTAAGCTCTTGTTTTTTCATTAATTTAGTTCGTATATTTCCTTTTATTAACAACAGGAGAAAATAAATATATTCATTTAAACCTCTTTATTACCATTCTTTCTATCTAGCTACATGCTGAAAAATCATATAATTAGTAAGGTCATTGTTTTTCTCTCTTGCAGTGTTGGATACCCTCTCTGTTCTTATCAATTCACATAAAAAACATTAACAAATGCAAACACGGCAGCGACAGCGAGACTTATGACACTGAAGGAAGGTTAGTACTCTAATTAACCCTGCTTTTGATGCAATTCATCTCTAAAATACATGTAAAAGGGGTTAACATTTTGCCTAATCATCTGAAAAATTGCATACATAGAAGTCAAAAGTAAAACAATTTTACATATACATGCCTTTTGGTTGCAATTTTTATGCAATTTATATGGAATCAGATTTAATTTTCTTGGCAGGTTCGATTCATCAAAGTTTGATGCTATTTTCAGCAAATATGCGAGAGCACATGGTGACGCTTTAACATATAAAGAGATGAAAAAAAATGCTTAAAGGCAATGCAAATCTTTATGACTTCGCAGGACAGTAAGCATTTAAGTTAAAATTGTAAAGTTTTTTAGTAGGTTATAGTGCAACAATTCGATTCAGTTCAAGATTTGTTCATTATTCGAAAATCAGAATTCAAGTATAAAACTAATTCCAGCATTAAAACAGAGTTTAACACTAGACGCGCAGCGGAAACTTCAAGTCTAGTTTAGCGGTAGCCTTCTTCTTCTTTCCTTCCATGTCAGATTCACGTAACAGCCCAGCAGTCACGCCTCTATCAATATCCACACGAACAGATCAAAAATCAACAATTAGTCAGTATGCTAGTATTGATCTGAAAGCCCCGTCTTTTTCTCTTTCTTTCTCTCTTCCGTTTTCTGATATCTGTGAAACATAATTTCTGGAATCCTACCAAAAACCGAACTGCTGCATGTATATTTATAATACTTATGCATCCATTCAGTCACATCCTCTGGTTGCATCTCTTCAGAAAACATTATCTGATCTAATCAGATAAGATCAAGAATTCGGATCTTAACCCAATAAGACTTAATATATTATTTTAGCTCATTTTATTTGGCCTGTAGAACATTTCTTACAAAAATACCACAAAAATGTTACATATAATTAGTCCTAATATATATGACAATTAGTTCAAAATTAAATATTAAGATTTCAAAGACTTATTTCTGTAGTAGAGAGTACAATATTAGAATGGTCTTTCCTTATAAAATTATTTTAGTATGATAATTCTTAATTAATGAATATTTTATGTTGAAACTTGAATGGACATTTAGCAATTATATAACCTGAATATCTTAAAACTATACGCTGTGACAAGACACAAACATATTATGTGCACAAATTTGCAAAATTATTTTGCACATTTCTTTTATAAAAGCTCCCTTTAGTCCTAATATCTGTTTCTTTATAGATGCCTCTTGTAAGAATTGAACTTGTGTCACTCCCCGTCTCCAGAGAGACAATTCCCATATTACCAACTGCATCTCTCTCTACAGAGAGTACGTATTCGTTGTTGCAATTATAGTTGCGGATATAACAAATAAGGAAGCAGCTAACAGTCCTCCAATTTTAGTTCTTCAAAAATTTCTGGATATTTTAAATTAATTCTGTAAATATCAATACTAAATCCTGTAGACTAATTCAACAAATTCTGTCAACATAAAAATACGTAAAAGCTGTTAAAAACTCGTGACAGCTGTTGAAAACGCTTGACAGCTGTTGGGGGTCACCTTCTGTGAACATACACATATTATCCTATAAATATACATATATTATCCTGTAAACATACATATTGTACTTAAAATTATGACAGTTGTGATAATTGAAAGCGCATCATAACTAAGCTAAAAAGAGAAGACTTTTATACATGAAAATTTTCGGAGAACTGTAGTCCGGAGGACGTTACATTTTCTCAACAAATAATACCACTGCTTATGTATTCATTATTTCATTTGGATATAGGTTTGCTGCCTATATGGAATGGAATCTTCTTTACATCATAGGAAAAGATAAGAATGGCCTATTACAAAGAGATATTGTCAGGGGGTGCTTTGATGGCAGCTTGTTTGAGAAAATTGAGACGAAAAACAAGGCTCCCAAAGGATTTGTGTTCAAATGATTGAAAATCTAATTTGTTTGCAATGTACACATTATTATGTTAAAACAATAATAAAACATTAAAAATGTGAGAACCATCTTATGTCATTCATTCATGTAAGTTATTGGCTTGTGCTGAAATTGTGTTGAAAAAAATACAAGAAAGTTTGCTCCGTTATACCTGTTGGTACAAAATTTCAGAATATTCGGATAGTTAGAAATTAATTAAAATAAATTAAATTGAAATAGAGTTATCCGGATCGTGTACAAAACACTTTCCTTAAGCATATTCCGTCTCATTGTGCAAGATGGAACTGTAACTAAGATAATCCGGAGTTGTTGCTTCTTAGACACGTCATGGAAGCAACTGACGATAACTCCGCAATATCCAGCATAGATCAGAATTTGATTAATTGGAATAAAATATAAATGGAGGATTAATCAAAGGACTTTGTGTGGGAGTAAATCAAAGAAAAGGTTTTTTTTTTCTTTTCACCTTTTCATTTTATTTCTCAGATGCTATTAACAGAGAAGGGATGCGCCCATATATAATATTGAAATATTAGTAATTGGCTGGTGCGCTAATTAAGAGATTTAAAAGAGATTAATGAGAGCTTTAAATATAAAAGAAATGCATTATAAAATGCCATGAATAGATGCAACGGAAAGATATCATTAAATAAAATAATGAGTTGTTATTGACAGAATAACTCACAATTAAAGAGATACATATTCGATTTAACCCTCTAATTTTCAAATATCACAAATGGAGATTTTAAGCAAATTTATTGAAGAGTGAATTTTGAGTTTTTAGAACTAAAGTTCCAACAATACCTGATAGCATTTCTAGGAGAAAAATAAAAGAAGAAAAAGGCATCTGAAAGTTTGGGATATAGTTTCTTGATGTGAGATTCGGTGTTCATATTCTTTTCTACTTAATTCAGCGGGTAGTTTTTAAGGTCACAATGGAAGAGCTTAATTTTGAGGGATGCTCTGTATCAAGAAAATATGATACTGAACCGAAGGTAAGTTGAAGTTATCCAATTAGTGTTTCTGTTTCTCCCCTTATTAAATTGAGACAATATTCAGTGACATGTAGTGATGTATCTTGTGAGAAATGTTGAGCAGCTACATTTACTTCTAATATCATATTGCTATTATTAAATCAAATCGGTCCATAACAAATTAACAAGTCATTAAATTGAATCATATTCACTCTTAAGCTAAATTATAATTATGTATATCTTTTTGTTTGATTGGAACCAATTTAAGGTCCTGTGGCTATTAAATTTAATGCTTTTTTCCACCCATTTTTATTATTAACTTTGCTGGTTTATCACTCATTAAGTCATATTAATTCAAATAAATTGAATAATAAAACCACTAAACTAATATTAACATTGTTAAGCTGAATTCGAAGAATAGTAACAATGAAAATACTGATATATCAGCTCCCATATCCCATAAGCATTTTCTAATAAAATGGATATCATGCCAAGTATTGCTTGTGTATTTTTAAGTGTTCATTAGTTTGAAATGACCAGCTTTCTATCCATGAGAATATTTCCATCCAGGCATCTTAAAAAGGAGAATGTAAAAGCAACTGTATATTTCCCTATCTAGCTAGCCAACACAAGTTAACGAAGATGATAATCACATTAACTCTTTTGAGTTAACGCATCTCGGCCATCTGATTTTAAAAGGAGTCAATCGGTCACAGTTTATAATTTAGAGGTTCTTTAATATTAGTACGAATCGTCTACACGGATTTTATAGTGTATCAATTAAAATCTTTTGAGTTAATGCAGAGGATACAAATTCCAATCTCCATAAGTTTACTAGCTATCGTCCGTAAAAAGTACTATTTTTCGTCCAATACAAGATTCATCTTTTTTTATTTTAATATATGTGCATGATTCACGCTTTAAACATAAAGGATTAATCATTTTTCATGCATCAAAATCGTACCATAAAATAGAGAAGATAGAGAAGATTTTTAAAGGACGATTGTTCACACCATAAAATTTAGCAATTTGAGGGGACGTATCAACGTTAAATTATCGTTTTTTTAATTTGGTGGTAATTTTCTTATCCTCCAAAAAAAAACTTGCACCATAAAATTAGGCGATTTTTAAACTATAAAAAACTTCTATACATTTAATAATTTTAAAACTAATCTAGAAATTTACCACATAAAACCTCTAATATTGAACCATCTTAAAAATTACAAGGAATTAACTTTGTGTAAAGTTTTGAAAACCTCGAGAATGAACTATTTGTAAGACGTCATTTTCAGCTCTATCCAATTAACTTCGGCCCAACTAAAAAGCCCATTTCGGCCCAGTTTAAGTTTGAATAATCTCGGCCTATTATACTCTGTTCAGACTTTCAGTGTTAAGCTGTTAAAACTTGAGCTCCTCTTGTCTATGCTTTATTTACCATTTACCATGGCAGCTGGACAATTCTTCAGCTACAGGTGTTCCTCCTTCCCCTCCTTCCGACAAGATCCATACAAGCTCTCTTTCCCTCGACCCGTGCAAATCCAATGGAGCCCGCGCGTCGGCCTGAGACCACTCGGGCGGGTCCCACACGTGGTGGCTGCCAGAGCAAGGGGGAAGGAGTCGAGTGACCACTACGCCACGCTCAATGTCAGTCGCAACGCGAGCTTGCAGGAGATCAAAAACGCTTATAGAAGCCTCGCACGAAAGGTTTGGCCATAAATAAGTTTAATTCATTGCGGTGTTTCAATCTTTAGTCGTTCAGTGGTTTGTCTCGTACTTATGTAGCATATCTGGTGTACTCATTTAGGTAAAAATATAATGGTCTCTGATAGTCTGTGTGATAATCTGTCGAACACCGCTTAGTCACTCTACAGAATGTTCTGGTTGTATTTGATTTTATTTTTTACCTGCCATCTTTGTATCTCATTTTCCCAATAAAATATTGGAAAACCTCTTGATTCCACGAAACTTTAGTGGAGCATTATGTCAAGACCTTGTTAGGTGTCCTGTAAATTTAATTATTGAATGTTTGTAATGAAAGTAAATTTGTGTAACAGCTAAGCAATTTTGTATGGAGCCAAATGTCAGCCACTGGATACTCTAGTGGGGCCCAGATTGCATTTCACATTTTTTTGAGAAACCACACCTTGTCTTCTCTTGAAAATTTTGCATATACACCAAGTCATCTCTAACTTTCTGATTTATAATTTTATTTCAGTACCATCCAGATATGAACAAAAGCACTGGGGCAGAAGAAAAATTCAAGGAAATAAGTGCAGCATATGAGGTAGCCATTTCAAACCTTTTCAGTACTGGCACAGGACCTGTTGTGTAACAGTACCAGTACCTACATCAGGTCTATCACCTGTACATTGTTTGGTGGTACTGGTGGACTATATTTAACTGGCCATTATGTTGTGCAGACTGTTATGGCAATATACTGGTTAGAGAAGATTCTTTTCCTTTTTTTCACATTTTATGTCCTTATATCATGACAAACCTGTGCTGTAGGTGTTATCTGATGAGGAGAAAAGATCCTTCTATGACCATTATGGTGAAGCAGGTCCACAGGGGAACAACAATGGCACCGGCTTTGGTTTTCAAGGGGTAATTTTGAGTACTGTCTAACACTAGATTATTCTGAACATTACCTTTTCCTTTGATACATGTTGTTTTGTGCGACATATTTTTCTGTTCATAATTTAAGTGCAGTTCTTCTTTTCATATGTCACATGTGAAGTAAATAGATTTTTTTCTTGGCTGTATATTATCAGGTTGACCCATATGAAGCCTTTAACTCGTATTTTGGGCAGTCAAGCAATTTTTCTGGAGACGATATAGACCCCTGGGGATTCATCTTTGGTTCAAAACTGAGAAGAAACCCAAGGCTGGATATTAGGTAATTAGGTAATTCTCTTCTGGTTTACATTATTTGCTTTCCTCCATTTATTATATTTATTTAATTTATTTTGGGAATATGGATGAGAAGATCAATCTGTACATTTGTCCTGTCAATTTTAGTGCTAATATTGCATAAAATTGTCAGATCTGACCTCTCTCTGACATTTGAGGAATCAATTTTTGGGGTTCAGAGGGAGGTGAATGTCATACGGTACGAGACATGCGCCAGCTGTTTTGGATCAGGTGCTAAGGATTCCAGTCATATAAAAATTTGCACTGAATGTGGAGGTCGGGGTGGGGTGGTAAGTACTCGGAATACTCCATTTGGTGCATTTTCTCAGGTGAAACTCTTAACCTCATTCCCTTATTTGACAATTTAGATTCATGTTTTCCGTATCTTGTCAGTGATGTCCATATGGTTGGATCTTGTGTTGAATTCCAGTTCAAAAATATTGAAAGGATATGACTGTAGGCTGGGTCAGAATTGAGGGTTAGAAAAGACTGTTCTTTTAAGTATGATATATCTACATCTGTGCCATATATCTACTTTTTCCAGTTGAACCTGGGTATTACAACTTTTTGACACAACTTACTGTGGCAAAGTATTTTTCAGATATCCACTTGCTTGAGGTGTAAAGGTGAGGGAAAGGTAATTTTGGAAAATTGCAAAAGATGCCTTGGCCAAGGAAGAGTTCAGGTTCACGGGAAGGTCAAAGTTGATGTACCAGCTGGTATCAGTGATGGGTCTACCATCCAAATAGAAGGTGAAGGCAATGTCGATAGTAAAAGGTAAATCATTAATTCAAATCTATCAATTGCATCTTACTTCTTTGATTACTTCCAAATGTTGAATTAAACCCATGAACTCTTAAGCCCTTGCATGAACTGTTATATGGTTGGTTGGATCTGGGCATTTTGGTTTGGGCCTGAGGTTGCTTTCACTGATTATTTTGGCTTTTGAGCTGGTTCAGATCTCAATTGTTGGGGTTAGGTTCTACTTTCGTTCAGATAATGTGTTTGTTCAATTTGTTCAGTTTGTTCTTACACAAAATAATGTAGAGTTATGAGGGAGTTATCCAACTGAGCTAATTGTAAGCCCAACAAAAATGGCTGGCAATTGAATTAGTTTATTTGTAGTCTTTTTTTGGCTTGTTTTGCTTACCTTCTGGCCTTTAAGTTAATGCAGTGGCAAGCTTGAGCTGCATCCTGTTTACTCTAGATTGGCTCATTTGCAAGCATAATTGTTTATCCTCTGGGGTTCTGGGATTAGTTAGTTTTGGGTTGATTTCTGAAAATTTTAATAGTATGTCAGGTTGACTTGGGTTTGATGTCATGTTCTGGCAGATTTGTGAATCAGAAATTTCTCTTTTGAATTTTGAATGTGGAATTAAAATTGATCACAAGATCCATTTACAATTTTTTGAATTAATTTTGATAAAAGTTTTATGGTATCAAAATGGCAAGAACACTGGTATGTACTAAAAAATATGTTCATAACAAACGGCGTACTTATCATGAGGTTGATCAGATTTTCAATTTGAATGATCTGAACTATACAAAATACAGAAGAAGTCCCTTCTCAAATCTGGGTGGGTTTTCTTGATCAATTAAAAAAATATGGCATTAAATTAGCAAAATTGATGATATGTACTGGTACCAAGAAAAAATGGAACCAATTATCTTCATAACAAGCTACATACTTAGGCAGACAGTCAAGACTTTTGTTTGAATTACTTTGTTCTGAACTATAAGAAAAATAAGAAGTGTGATAATAAGTCGTACAAAGTAGAGAAAGATATGGGTCACAGCAAATCATGTCAATTGTTGAATCAGTTTTGAATTTCAATCAGATTTTAATCTGTGAAACCTAATTTATTATCAGTGAATGTACCAATTTGCTGCCATTAGCATAAATTTATTTCGACCAATTGAATGAATTTTATTATAGGATTCTATTAATGTAATGTTAACCCTTGTGTTACTACTTTTCATATGCAGTTTTGTTTTTACGTCTGCGTTTGTGTAGGGGTGCTAGAGGTGATCTATGTTTATTTATTCATGTGAAAGAGAAGCAGGGGATTCATCGAGAAGGACTCAATTTACACTCTGAAATTAGCATTGATTACACTGAAGCCATTCTTGGAACAACAATCAAGGTAAATTTTCTGTCTATTTATGTTTCAGCAGCTTGTTTGGTCCCCTACGAATCCGTATCCTCTGCATTAACTCCAACTTTGAGTTAACGTATCTCGGCGGTCCGATCAGGATCCGGGCCAATCCGGCCCAAGGTGGAATGTGTGGGGCCCCTTTAATATTTGTGTCAACATGGATCGGACGGTACGGATTCATTCTGCATTAACTCAAAGTTTGAGTTAATGCAGAGGATACAAATTCGTCACCTACTAGGTGGTACCACATGTTACCAGACAATGCTTTGGCAATTGACAACCTTTTTAATTCTGTTTGAATGCCGCACTGTAGCCAAATGCAAATGGAAAAGAATCATAAAATTGATATCATAACATATTTGTGAGGTTTAACTGTTTAAATGCCAGTGCGTATTATGCAAAATTGTGATTATTTTCAAGACCATTTTCTAAATATCATTTTCAGGGAAAAATTAGTTTTTTCTTCAGAGTTAATACTTTGTTTTATGAAGAAACAGTAATTGAAAGATGATAGGAAACTATAGGTGGAAACCGTTGGAGGGGATAGAGAACTTCGGATCCCACCAGGAACACAGCCAGGAGACACATTGCAATTTTGTGGCATGGGGGTCCCAGATGTCAGAAAATCTACCAATCGTGGTGACCACATTTTTACTATAAAGATAGGTATCCCGAAAGTTATCAGGTAAATAAAATGGGTCTTCACTTTTATATTGCCAGTCACTGCTCATAAACTGTTGTAGCGATCCCAAGTCACTAATTGACTAGACCTAGTATACTATTAAGGTCGCATGTTTTGTTCTTTCGGGAACACTTTTGAAGATACTGAGTGGTAGGACCTTTCCTCTAAAAACAATCTGATTAAGCTCATTTGGAGTTGGGAGTTTGAGATGGAAATTGGGCTCAAACATCTATTGCTTTGTTGTGCACTTGATTTGTTTATTATTTCTTTTATTGTGTCTGATTTAATGAGCTGGTCAGGAACTGCCTTGCTGTGGGTGATATAAACTATTGAAAAAACAGATACATACAATTATGACAAAAGGAAAAATAATATATTTGTATGTGTACACCGCTTTGTGGATAGCATTAGTGTAGTTTACTACTTTTGGAATCTTGCACGTTACAAGAAAAGTTCATTGCAGTACTGAGGAGCATGCATTGGTTAAGGAATTGGCCTCTCTCAGAGGGACTACAGGTCGCTCAACTGAAGGTAGTTGCCTTTTTTTGTTTTCTTCTTCTTTTTTTTGATAATTTTTCTGTAGTCTGGGAAATATTTGAAGAGGAATAAATATGACCCTGATATATTCTTATAAATGTGGAAAACAACGCAATAAAAATGAAGAAAATTATCATATTTTGCCTTTTCCACTTTTTTCTACTAATACTTTATATTAGGCCATACATCATCTACAGAATTAAAATCAATACCAAAATAACTAAGAAATATCAGCATGCTACCAAGTGATATTTACATTGCGACCTAAGAGAATTATCTCTGGTTGATTATTCTTGTACTTACAGAAAGGATCAGAGCAAGACAGGATCACTCTTCATCAAAACGAAATGAGAGTTCATTTCGGAGTTTCATGAGGAAAATATTTGGGTGAGATGAGGATCTCCTATGGTGTGCTATTTAATCAATTGGCATAGAGTTCAAATTGACCAGTATCATACCTGGTCCAAATTTCATTCTTTCTAAGGTTGAACAACCAAATACCATTAACTTCCATGTCAGATTCCTAAAAAATAGAAACACCAAACCCTGGTCAGATCTGTATGTGGCCATCCCAATCCCAATAGTATCTAAATCTTAGCATATAGAGTTCGATGATGCAAGTATGAAGACAACCATGAAGACAATATGTAGCTATTGGTACTGGTATGACCTTTCAGCCCTTTGCTCACCCTTTCTCATCTCTACATGTTACGGAGCATTTTCATTGATTCTGTTTTTCAGGCGAGAAGAAAGCAGACCAGGTTTTGCATCTTTGACTGTGCAAGCACCTGTCCAAGCACCTGTGCTGCCATGGGGTCCATCATTGTCAATGTCCATTTTTGGGTTTTATGTTTTTGTTTTTCTTTGGTCTTTGATAGGTAAAGATAGAATATTTTGGAGCTCATTTTTGCAGCAGAACTTGACTAGATTAGACAAAAAAAAAGGTAGGGAAAGGTAATAATTGGGAAAAGTAAATGTTTTCCTAAAATGTTGATTTTAAGAATTTGGATATTAATGCTGTTTTTTTTTCAGCTTGACTTCGAGCAAGAACAAATTGTATTTTTATTTTCCAATCTTTCAGCCGCTAAAATAGAGGTATAGGAATGAAGAAATATATGTTTGCATTCTTGTATAGTTATCTGTTGTTAATCTAATTGAATGCTTAGTTTGATACAGCAGGACATTTGAGGCTGTTTTCTTGTTCACGTAAGCTTATGTTTCGGTTTGAACTCGGATTTTGATTTGTGCCCAGTGTGATCTACATTTGACGGAATTCTTATTGAAAACGAAAAAAATCTGAAGTGCATCTAACTGCTGCATCCTCGAGTGGAATTTGGATCCCCTAAAATAACTCAAATTATAGTTTGGATACCAAACAATTTGATATATTCTGGCATATTGAAGGAACCCATGTGCTCCATATTGAACTGGTCTGGATTTGAATCGGACTGTTCAGATCTAAACTCAAATTTTGAATTACTTTATGAGATCAGGGTCCCTTTTGCAAAGTTATCATCCTGAAGACTTGAACTCAATTGTGTATTTGTGCGGAGAAAGGAGAGAATAAATAAATAATTTTCATCTCGAATTTATGGACTTTTTCAAGGAATCACATCTGTTGTCTGCCGATATTTTTATTAATAGAAAAAACAAAAAAAACAAAATATTGATAATGGAGTAAGGTTTCATGAAATTTTAAAATATAAAAAAAATTATTATTTATAACGTTCAGGGCACTTTTTCTGATCGCTAAATTGTTACCAAAAAAAAAAAGTAACTGGAAATTATAGTTTATAATGTTAAGCTACAATTATTTTTCATCAAAAGCATCTCACGACTGTTAGAACTGAAATAAAGAAGAAGAAGAAGAAGAAAAAGATAGCTGAATGTTATGAATCGTGACATTCCGTTATATTTTTTAATTTTTAATAATGATTAGCAATTCGATTAATTGACATTATAGTTTATAACCTCCAACTATAGACATTTCTTCTTATTTTTTTCTAAATTTTATGAAAACGTAACCATTGTGGATACTTTTTATTTTTATTTTTTATCTTTCCTATTAATAAAAAAAATCGGCTGCGTCTGATCCCTCATCCTGAAACTACTGCTCGGATGATCCGAGTCGGATCTGCTCAACTGTTTGTACCCGCTTCCTCGCATCCCGAAATTTTTATTAATAGAAAATATATTAAATAAATATTGAGATTAGAGAACGCTTTGTGTTTTATCGAGATATAGAGAAACCATTATGGTTTATCACGGTCTCTGGTAATTATGGCTTATCACAGTTTCTGGCCGTTATGACTTATCACGACTAGAATTAGCACTTAATTAACAAGATTAACCATTCTAATTGAACCATAAAAAAAAACTGAAAAAAAAAATGTCCATGATAGATTGAAACAATCAGGGGAAAAAAAGAATCTCTGTCCATGATAAACAGTAATGGCCAGGTACAAAAAATAAATTAAAAAAATCATTTTTTTTTCACCTCTAATCATAATGAGTTATCACGGCGAGCCCTTTTTTTTTTCTTTCTTTCTGTCTTTGACCATGATAGATAGTAATAAGTAGGATTTTTTTTCCGAATTTTTTCTTACACAATTCAGTTAGAATAAATAATAATTAATTAAGTATTAATACTGACTGTAATAAGTTATAACGGTGTAATAATTTTCTTATATCTCGATAAAACACAAAAACGTTTCCTAAAGTTCATATTATTTAATATATTTTCAATTAATAAAAATTTCGGCCCTCACACCTCATGTCCTCATCCCGAAACTGTGAGCATCTACTCTGGTAGCTGAATCGTAGAAAGCGATCAACGGAGCACGGACTCGATTACGATGGCGAATTCGTTACTAAGTGCGTCTTCTCTGCTGCCAATCCTAATCTCACTTCTTCTAGTTTTTTCGTTCGCTTCTCCATCTGTCGCCAAGAAGAAACCCTCCCCTCGCCCCATCACCGTACACTCTCTTCTCTCTCGCTCTCTCTCTCTAGGATTTAACTTTATTTTAGTTTCTGAGGTGTTATTACTTCACAGGACACGGAGATCAGGGAGAAGAAGAATGCTTGCTATGCTGACATTGAGAGGTACCTTTATTTATCCTCTGTCTGTTTTCTTGTTGTATAATCTGGAAAAAGAGTATTCTGAAATTTTCTTAGTCTCTTTTGTCTTCCATTAAAAATGATCCCTACAATTTTCAATTTGATGAGGTCTATTTATTCTATCAAGAGAGTTTGGCTTGGCTTCTACTGTGAACATCTTCACAGCTAGTCATTGCTTTTAACATTACTTTTGTGTCCGCCCGATTTCAGTGATCATTTCATGCACTTTAATTGCCTGACAATTATGGAATTATCAGCTTTGCACTGGTTTGTTAAGCTTGTATATGATGTCTTAAATTTCCTTATACACATACTGGAGTCCTCTTAATTACATGTCCTCTTCTGTTATAATTTTTTTTCTGACATTATGGTTGGTCAAATACTGACATTATGTTTGATCAAATACTGACATGATATGCAATCATTGGTCGGTGATTGCAAAAAGTGGGATGTGGGGCTCAAAGTGCAGGTCTTCAACCATAGACAAGGAAAATTGCGCACTTCAGTGCCTCTCACCACAGTGCTACGATCATGTATATGGGGGCGATCCGGTAAATGCTCACAAGCTTCTCTTTTTTTTCAGTTTTGTTTTTCAAATTTGAATAATACAAACAAGAAAAGTGTGAACAAAAGTTACATGATAATTGGAAATTAAAGCTTTTCATACTAATTACTAATGCACAAGCATTCAACCATATTGATCGCAGCAAGAAAGATTAGTATCAAAGATGGGAATTACATTCTTTTTGATACATTAATAGCACTAAGATAGATTAAGAAGGAAAATTTGGTACAGTTGCAGTCTGTAATACCAGCTAAATATCGGTAATACCAGCATCCGATAGTGTACTGTGCTGTAGCACCTTGTTGTGACTTGTGCTGGTATGGAAGTCCTGAAACCTAAGTGTGCTATCTGGATGGTATAGTTAATATAAATAAAGAGTTAAAGGCCCCTTGTTACAGTGCTATATGTAAGTTTTTTACCCTTTTTTACAGCTAGAAGAAGGGGAGAGAGACTACATTCGAAGTCAGGAGTACAAATATTGCATGCACAAGTAAGAATATTATAATGATTCATCCTGATCCATTATGGGCTTTATTACCCTCTTAAACTGTTCTGTGATGCTCCATGTACCAAGTTTGAAGGAATGTATATCTATTCAAGTATGGGCAGAGCCAGACTTTCTTCCTATGGGGGTTAAACATGAATGGGGGTCAATCATATAAAATTTTCATGCTGCGAATGGGGGGTCAATTTCATAGTACCCGTAGCATTTTACTCTAAACTATATACAAATTCGTGTATATGTACAAAAAATTTGAAAAAAAAATTGGGGGTCAATTGACCCCCATTCCATCTTACTAGCTCCGCGCCTTAGTTAACCATACATTAACTTTTGTTGTGCTTTGTTCATTTCTCTATTCTTCTTGTGTGTGCTACAAGATTGTTTAGTTGTCTAATTGATTATAGTTTTTGCATATGTTTAGCAAAGTGTTTAGGTGTTTGTTTCAGTTTTGGTTCAATGCTCTGGCTTCCATTGGCTTTACACCCCAAAACCAAGCAAGGAAACCAAAATGAACATAAAAAATCACTGGCTTTCGATTGGCTTTAGGATTGATTTATTTCAATATCCTAACAATATTTGGTGTGAGTCTTTGTTAGGCTGTGGTCATCTCAGGTTATGATCAATTTGGGTCTCTGGTCTTTCTGGTTGGGCCATATTCATTCTTGGGCCCTTCTGATTTGTTATCACAGTTAATTTCAATTCTGATTTGACAAGGGAAGTCTAGACTCTGGAGTCAGGAGTCCTCTCACTCTCTTCTTATTTCTTTTTGTGATCCCCACACGTCTTATATGTTAATTTTTTGTTTGGCGTGTTCGAGCTTTGGTTTGTCCAATTCAGTTTGTGGGTCATTCAGGTCTCTTATTTCTCTGGTTTCAGTTTGGGATTTTTGACATTTCCAAAAAGAAATCATGTCCATCTTCACTAGTCGGGTTTGAGCAGTTTGGGCAATTTTTCGGTTCTGGTGATATATTGCCAGCTCTAATCAACTAATACAGAGAACCCATGAAAGGTGCTATCACTTGCACAAGATTAATTGCCATTCTACAAGTTGAGAAATATGGTTTTGTTTTAGAATCGTCGTGAAATATTAAAATTGTCTTATTACTTGGATGTTTACATTAGAATTTTCAATTTGTACTAATTGTTTTTTTTTTTCTTTATTTAAGGTTGTCCATGGGAGAGAGTCTGGAAGGTGTTAAGGGGGCCTTTGATTACTAAGATATGTGATATGTCATCCTTTTTCTTTTCTTTTTTTTTCTTTTTTTGCCTTTTTTTACCAGCTTTAATATATGAATTGCTTCCTTGGCATAATATCATCGTTTGAGATACAAACCTAGAGATGTTACAACAGCTTTCTAATTGCATTTTGCTACCTTTTGTAATTGTAATTGTAATTGTAATTATATGTTAATTTTATTCACTACACATTTAGCTGGGACTGTAAATCCAATGTTTCTGTGCTCATTTGCCTTTTCAATCTTTCTGGAATTTCTCTGAATTGTTAATTTAGTAGATTTGAAAACGAGGAAAGCTTAAGCATATTATCAATTTAAATTAGTTTCAACAAATTGTGCTTGCAAACATTTCACTGGAATATGACTAGATGAGCACATATTTTTTTGTTCACCTAGGTTAATCGTGATGCATAGGGTGCTTGATTTTCTCTTGCTCCTGTTTTCATGAATTTGTAGATTCCTTTTATCGTAAAAATAAACATATTCAAGAGTATGGCTACGGTACTATGGGTTGCATAGAGAGTTACAGTGTTATGGCTCAATATTCGAGTTTTCAAAATTTTAACGGTTGATTCGAACCGTTCATCTTGTTCTCTATATTAATATGTGTTTGGAGACCAAATTTTATATTTTTTGAAATTTTTTTATTATTTTTTAGATAGGTAGAAAATTAAACGTTTGAATGGTGCAGAATTTTTTAAATCAATTGATTTTTTACATATTTAAAAAAATAGTAAAAAAAATTTCAAAAAATATAAAATTTGGTTTCCAAACAGATATTAATATGAAAAATAAGATGAACGGTTTGAATTGATTATTAAAATTTTTAAAACTCAAATATTAAGTCGTAGCACCGTAGCTTTCTATACAACTCATAGCACTGGAGCCTTACTCCATATTCAAACTTCTATATGCAAGATTTTGAGCCTGCCTCAGTATGTCAAATAAATAAAAACAGAAAGGTAAATATATTTTACTAATGCAAGCAGCCCAGCCCAAGTGTGTATTAACTTATAGGTTGTTGGTCTTTAATTTGTTACTTTTTCTTTTTGTGAATTCTTTAGGTTGTTGAAAAAGTTCGTCTTGTATCATCAAAGAGGAAACATTGTATGATTTGTCTTTGAGCTTTTGACTTTTGCTATATATCTTTCTTTTTTTTTTCTTTTTGAAATAGCGAGAGGACCTAATTAATTTTTCTTTTGTGATATTGAACTTCAAAAGGGCTTCTTCAAATGAACTAATACATTCAAAAGGACAAAGCGCAAGTTGGGTACAAGTAACAGCTAAGCAGCTCGAGCATCTCCTACTCGCTGCTAGGCTTGTCTTGAGCTCTGTTTGTGTTAAATTAGGTTGAGCTTGTTCAAACTGAACCTAAATCCGCTTTAAACTGATCTCCATAAAATTTCACACTTATTTCAACTCAGTTAAACTAACCGTAGTCCGTTTCAAGTTAATAAGACAATCATTAATAAACTAGAGAAGTTGAGATTAACATTGTCTATTTGTCTAATTACCAGTTAGATGAATTACAAACAAAATCAACATTTCAATTTATCAGTCAGTTAGTTGATCAAGAGAGCCAATAATAGTCATACTCATTACCATCAATTTGTTATCTGCTCCCGACTTCTTTTTTCTGTTTTTCCTTCTTCTTTTATAATATCTGTCACAACTTTTAAGATAAGGACCCGCAAAATATAGTTATTTGTTTATGTGCGCGCGCGCCGGCATGTGCGTGTCATGATTGACCGTTAACCCAGAAGGCCAGAAACTAGCTCAGCGAGAGATTTGTGTAATATGTTAATATATATATACATATATATATATATAGAGTTAGGTTGGGGTGCTATGGATAGCATAGTGACCTCCCGTGCTACGGCTCAATATTCAAGTTTTCAAAATTCAAACGGTCGATCCGAACCGTTCATTGTTTAATCCATATTGAAATGTGCTTGGAGACCAAATTTTACATTTTTTGAAATTTTTTTTGCTATTTATTAAGATGGTTTCAAAATCGCTGTTTTTATTAAAATTCTGCACCACTGGAAAACAGCGGTTTCAAAAATGCTTAATAAATAGTAAAAAAATTTCAAAAAATGTAAAATTTGGTCTCCAAGCACATTTCAATATGGATTAAACAATGAACGGTTCGGATCGACCGTTTGGATTTTGAAAACTTGAATATTGAACCGTAGCACGGAAGGCCACTATGCTATCCATAGCACCCCAGCCTAACTCTATATATATAGGTTTTGGCTAATATGCTATGGGTAGCTAAGAGGCCTCCGTGCTACGGCTCGGATTTCGAGTTTTCAAAATCCGAGCGGTCGATCCGAACCATTCATCTTGTTCTCCATATTAATATGTGCTTGGAGACCAAATTTTACATTTTTCTGAATTTTTTTACTATTTATTAAGCCACTTTGAAAACCGCTGATCCAACAGTAGTTTCTGATTTTACTGTTGGGTTAAGCCACCGTTGGATCAGGGGTTTTCAAAGTGGCTTAATAAATAGTAAAAAAATTCAGAAAAATGTAAAATTTGGTCTCCAAGCACATATTAATATGGAGAACAAGATGAACGGTTCGGATCGACCGTTAGGATTTTGAAAACTCGAAATCTAAGCTGTAGCATGGAGGCCTCTTAGCTACCCATAGCACCGTAGCCACGTCCTATATATATATATATATATATATATATATATATATATATAGAGGAGGGATCAAGTTACAACATTTTTTGAGTTACAACAAACATTATTTATATTTTCAAAGTCCAAATCGTCGATCCAAACTGTTAGATGTGATCTCTACAATAAAATATACTTGGAGACCAAATTTTATATTTTTTGAAATTTTTTTACTATTTATTAAGGCGGGTACAAAAACCTGTCAAATTCATACCATTGAATTCTGTACCCATCTTAATAAATAGTAAAAAAATTCCAAAAAATATAAAATTTGGTCTCCAAGCACATTTTATTGTAAAGATCACATCTAACGGTTTGGATCGACGATTTGAACTTTGAAAATGTAAATAATGCTTGTTGTAACTTGATCCCTCCTCATATATATATATATATATATATATATATATATATATATATATATATTTATCACAATTACCCTTCTTCAGATAGCTCGACAAATTCTCCTGAATTCGTCTTGGCCTTCTCAACTTATCGTGGTCTTTTAAACTCATTAAACAGGTAACTAATCTACGTAATTTGGAATAGTGCAGGGTTTGTTGCTTTTGCTAGGTGAGCCATACGGAGCTTATCTGTCCATGGCAGTAACTACTTTTGGTCTTTTGCTATAGCTGCATGTAATCAATGTGTGGGCTGGAGTGGGGTAGGAGGGTAGGGGTCAGATTTGACTAGTTCTGTATGAGTAGAACTAGGGGGGCTGTTCCGCAACACCCTTAATCCTAGTTAGGATTAAGCTCTAAAGAAGCTTAAGAAATCGGTGTTCGGTAAGTTAAAAGAAAGAGACAACGGATTAAGGAAGTTAAAGGAGGGGGAATGGTGCCTTAAGGAATGGGCAGCGGATTAAGATTCGGACAAAAGGAGGTTAAAGGAGGTAAGTTTAATCCGTGCTAAGGAACTGGTGTTCAGCAGGATTAAGCGACTAAGGAAGTTAAAGGAGGCTCGTTTAGCCTTAAGGAGGCTTAATCCCGTCTAGCCGAACAGCCCCAGGGTGTTCTTAAGTTCATCAAGTTCTTTGATGAACTCAAGTCTATAACCTGTCAAATTAGTTTTAAATGACGAATCTAAACTGTTGTAACCCGTTTATCTTACGAGTGATGTGTCTACATGTGAAAATTTTAAACATTCGAATTAATTTAGTATAAAGTTAATCGGTCAAAATCATAAGGTTAATAAATTAATTTTAATATATTCATTTTTGAATGTTTTTTTTTACCGCTTTACTTTATACTAAATTAATTCAATGTTTAAAATTTTCACATGTAGACGCATCACTTGTAAGATAGACGGGTTTCAACAGTTCATATTCGTCATTTAAAACTGATTTGACAGATTATAGACTTGAGTTCATTAAAGAACTTGATGAACTTAAGAACACCTAGTTCTACTTAGTTCTGTATATATTTACTGGTTTTTTAAAATTACAACAAACAAAATTTTAATTCAATGTTTTCAAATCATAACGGATTGCAGATGTACAAATATGCATCTTAATTTGTACTACATTGTCATTTAGTAATAATGAGTCAATATCTGACAAAAACTAGTCATGATCAGAGGATGAATGGCGCAAGACAAGACATGCAGAATGATTAGCAAAAGTAATGAAGTTAATAACACAATTTAAGTTAAGATGAAAAATAAATGTCTGAATGCCTCGTTGTGCATCAATGTAAAGAACCGAAATTTTTATTTCTACCATTTGCCCAAAAAAAAAAAAAAAACCCCATTTCTGAGGAATTCGACTTCTACCATAGCCACAAAGAACACCGATACAGATTCAAATGCTGGAGTCTACACTATGTGGATATGGACCCATATATATCTGGGCCGCATCGGCATAGTGCAGCCCCAACGTTTTTTTTTTTCTCCTTACCTTGATTTTTATTTTGAAATTGAACTTTGGGACTCGTAAAAAATTGGCACATCTCAGATAATGGATTTTTCAGGAACAAACATAATGTTTCTTTAGACAAAAAAAAAAGTTGGTGTCGCACTATACCTATGTGGATTCATATCTGAAGCCGCATCGGCATAGTGCAGCCCTCAGTATTTGAGTCTGCACCAGTGTTCTGCAACTGTGGTCAAAATCAAATTCTCCAGATATTGGATTTTATTTATTTATTTATTTTTCCGAAAATAGTAGAAATAAAATTTTCGGTGTAAAGAAGAAAATAAGGACAGGCTTAAATTGTGATGCTTTATAAATTTTGTGTTCAGGATCATCTAGTGACAGAATGAAATTAATTGGTATATTTTCTGTCTGGGATACCAACCTTTTAAAGAAAATGTACACATCTTTATTATTCCTCCATTTCCTTCATATCCACATATAAACAAATACGAAGCCGTGCACACGTGTCATTACTTGTATGTACACGTTTCATTCAATAGTAATGCACTCGGTTACTTTCGATATAAAATAAGACCTCTGTATTTGGCATACTTGTTCCAAACTCTGAAGTGGACATAATAATATGTATATCTAAAATCACTTACAAATTTATTCGCATCAATATAAAAGTAGCAATCTTTTATTACGCTAAATGCTTACAAACACTAGTGGAGAATGTACTTTTAGTAACGGCACATTAGGGTCGGGCAAACCAAAAACGCGTTACTGATATCTATTAGGAACGGACAAAGTTAAAGGGCGACCTTAAAAATAGGTATCAGGAACGGTCGTTTATAAACGACCGTTCCTGATAGTTTAGGAACGGTCATTTATAAACAACCGTTCCTGATTGTCAACTATCAGGAACGCTCGTTTATAAATGACCGTTCCTAAACTATCAGAAACGCTTATTTATAAACGACCGTTCCTGATTGTCAACTATCAGGAACGCTCGTTTATAAATGACCGTTCCTAAACTATCAGGAACGCTTGTTTATAAACGACCGTTCCTGATTGTTTGTAATTTGACTAAAATCCCAAGTCCCGTGTGTAGACAGAAAACAATTTTGAAAACAATTTTAGGTCTAAAACCCCAAGGCCGCTCACCTCCGTGCACCTCTCCATCTCCACGCCTCCTCTACGCCTCTCCATCTCTCTTCTTTAGTCCTTCGCCTCTCAAACCCTACCCGTTCTCTCTTTCCTTCGCGTATGACTAACTCCTCTTCCAAAAGGCCCCCTCTCCTCTTATGGTTTGATTGATCAGATCTGAAAAGAATAAGTAGCGTGTCTTGATCTGGCAAAGGGACACCAGGCGCATCGCACCTCGACCCCTCCATCTCGCAACACCAGGCGCATCACACAACCCTTAGCACCGGAGGGAGAAATCACTTCGCCCCCTTATTCAGGTTGTCGCTCACTTCGCCCCCTTGATTTTGAAATTAAACCGTAATTAATATGATATGATTTTTATTTCTGTTGGATTATTTTGGTAAGAAAAGGACTATAAGGATGCTGCTAGATTGAGGGATTCATTGAGAATATTTGAGGAAGAGGAACTTGTCTTGCGCCTCCACAACTTGCTCAGAAAAGCTGTTCAAGAGGAGAGATTTCAGGTATCTGTGAATAGAAAAAACTAGAAACAATATTATTTGACTTTCCCGGTAGGTGTTGGATCAGGTTCATCCAGTGCACTTAGTGGATTACTTGTATTATGATCTGATAACTTAGTTTAGAAATATTACAAATATAAAGTAAGATCACAATGATTATTTACCTATCCAAACTCAAATATTTTTTTAATCTCCCATTTTTCAATTTAATGAATTTAAATTACATATTAATATTATTTTTAAGGGTAAATGACTATCCTGTCCTTATCTTTAAGTGGTAAAAAACCAAATGAAACCTTGTACAGTAATTTGTTGTTTTCTTAGTCCTTCTCATTAACTTGTTGTTTTCCTTTTCTATTGTTTTATCATAATTTATAATAGTGAGCAAATGTACCTAAGTTCAAAAAGTTTTTCTTGTATTTAGGGTCTGTCAGTACTCCAGTACCTAAGAAGAAAAAGGAGAAATAGTATCTAAGAAGAAAAAGAAGAAACTTTTAGGTTAGTAACTCTTCTTAGGTTAATTCACTAATTGTATTTAATTGCTGCAATTTGAATTAGTGTATTGAATTGTTGAACTTGAACTGCTAGGTACATCTCAAAAGGAAAGCAAATATATGATTACTATTTTACAGGTTTCCATATATTACTCAAAATGCTCATGCTTTCTGTATTCACTATATATTTTGAATATATTGTTTTTTGTTAAATGAATATATGCCAAAAGTAGAAGTATATATACTTACTGATAAGCTTATCTCTTTTGCTTATTTGAGTATGATAGCATTTTAAAATGGTGGTACACTTTGTTTCAGAGCTCAGCTGTGGCGGCACATCAGGAGGTTTTAATGATTGTGGAATTAGTTTACGTAATTTGTATTATGAAAATGTGATATTTAGATAATGTAGTATTATTATTGTAAATTTGGTGAACTTGAGCTTGTTTAATTTGAAGTATGTGTTAATCTTTTATCTCAGATTGTTTAATATGATTGTTACATATTTTGATTTATGTTTTATAGGCCTGCAAAAATATGTGGTAGCTGGCCAAATAATAAATTTATTTTTTTAAATTAAATTTTAATTTAGGAACGGCTATTTGTAAAAAATCGTCCTTGAAAATAACCATTCAGGAACGGCTATTTAATTTAACCGTTCTTAATTGTATTAGGAACGGTCGTTTAATAAACGATCGTTCCTGTTTGTACAAACAGGAACGGCTTTTTATTAAATGACAGTTCCTGTTTGTACAAATAGGAACGGTTTTTTATTAAACGACAGTTCCTATTTGTACAAATAGGAACGACTTTTTATTAAACGACCGTTCCTGTTTGTAGAAATAGGAACGGCTTTTTATTAAACGACCGTTCCTGTTTGTACAAATAGGAACGGCTATACAACCGATCCTGATTAGAGGTACTATCAGTGTCCCCTGGATCAGGAACGGACGTAGATCCGTTCCTGTTAAAGGTTTTTGACCGTTCCTGTTTCATAGTTCTCCACTAGTGAAAGTGTTGGTGCCTTGTTGAAATTACGGGAAATGCAATGTGTAAGTTTTGCGTTTAGCAAAAGAGGAGAAAGAAATAAGTTTTGTATGATATATCATGCATGTTTGCTTTCCTCTTGTATCGCATGAATTATTGTTATATATATAAAATATTGAGGCAAAAAAAAGTTTAAAAAATGAGTACAAAAATATTGTCAAAATCCATCAAAATCTTCCAATAATAATTTGAAAACATGTTTTTAGTAATTGTATTCATGATTTTAATTTTTTTTTAATCTTACAATAAGATATTAGAGATAATCAACAAAAAAATTATATTGTTTTAACAAAAAATAGGTTTTTTTTTTTTGGGGTCTCATATCTATAATATATGTTTATTGTTACATAATATAACAAAATATGCTCTTAAACTATCTATTACTACTCTGAAATTGTTCTCCCTTTGATATGAAATGTTGCCACCTCCAACGAATGTAAACATGCCATCTTTAATCCACACAAATCAAGTCATTAGTGGGTCAATATTGATTATATACTGGACAACTTGACTTTTGGTGCTGCTTCCTACATGTGTTACAACTGTCAGGTGTTGATATGAATCATTGCAAATACGCAAAATTTGTAAAAGATCACATTTAAGCAAGAAATCGACTGTGTATGTATTTTTTTTTTCCTACTTAGTACTTGCTTAAGGTTAGCATGTTTTATGCAAATGTAGTTAAATAAATATTTATTTGTAGTTGTAGTGATTTGAGGACATTGCAATTGAGAAGGGTTATGAATTGTTGCACACCATGATATCACAATGCAAGAATATTAAACTTATTGAGATCAAATACCATACACTCAATCTGAGGATGGTACAGTTTATGGAAACTTTGCATGATCTAATGATTGGCTTAAAAGTTGTGAAGATCCAGATTGATCCATTTTGATAGTTGCATTTTTTTTCTCCTATTTTTTGTCAGTTATTTTTATAATTTTTTGTGGACTAAGTATGAAATATATGTAATCAAACATGTGTTCTTGTCGGTGAGTGAGATAGTAAACCGCAAGAGTGGCTAAGGATATTTTGCAAATTATTTTATTTTTCAGTGTGCATATTTTAAAATATTTTGGGACCACTTTTTTGTTTAATTTTATCTTGGGTTGGACAATTAATTGTAGCTGTGCTCTGTAGTTCAAGTTATTACGATCATTAGCTGTAGATGTAACACAATATAATGGCTAAAGTAAAAGATGATTTAGCTGGATATTACAAACTGGGAGCCTCACTGTTTTTTTTTAAACGGATCTTTATTATTTCTTTGTTTCCATTTTAATATCCACATATAAGAGCATTTCCATTGGTGCAATTGAAATGCAATTGCAAATAAAAAATAACTGTCAAATGAAACTAATTTCAAACTTAATTTCAAATGTCCTACATTCATGCAATTGCATTTATGCCAGATCAGCGATACTTTTTATTTTTTTTAAATTCCATTGACTGTTGATAGAGATACTAATTCAAAATACGTAAAACTCAGGTCCCTCTCTCTCTCTTCTCAACAATACCTGGGATCGCTCTCTCCTTCCTCTAGTCTCTACGATACCCTCTCTCCTTCTCTCTCTCCTCTCCCTCGCTCTCTCTCTCCTCTCATCTCCATGAAACAGAAAAAAAAAAAAATAATTCGCCCTCTCTCTATCTCCCCTCCTCTCCATGAAACAGACAAAAAACAATAAGCACAGCATATATGGAAGCACCGACAACATGCCAATGTTATAAAAGCCTATGTAGAGATAATTATTTGGTTCTTGTTCATGATTTAAACATATATTATTAATGCTCTCTAAAAATACATATATAAGATTTAATAGTAGGATAATTCGAAAAAGATATAAATGCAGTTAGCTTCAAATTTATATTTCTCAATATACACTAGTTTCGACCTTCCTATCGGTCGAGAAAATTAAATTCACATATACTCTGGAGATATCATAATGTCTCATACATTTTGAATCAATTGGATACTCCAGAGCACTGAATACTTGTTAAATTATCATTTTGGAGATAAAGCTAGTACTGTCTTTAGCAGCTATTTTCTGGCCCTCCTTGTCCTTTTCCTATCTTTCAGCAGCCCTCCTTGCGCTTTTGAAATTTTCTCTCCATCGGTGCAATCTCTCATTTGAAATGCCACGTAGGCTTTTGCAAGAGTATATGCAAGGCGATGGAGATGCTCTAAGCAGATACGATCCAGCTTTGTACATATTTCTTTGTCTCTCTATATTCTTCGCTAGAATTAGAGCCCACAAATCCGCTACAAGCCTACATGTATAGATCGTTTTCAGCGTGTAATAAATTTAAAATAACGGTGAGCTGCAATTATCACTTAGAAGTTTAGTACTATGGAAAATATTCGATAATAGTTGGTGACATTACAACATAAACAACTGTGGAATTTAAAATACCTATCACGGGAACTTTCCAACCATTAGGCACGAGGATATATGATATCCGGTATCGAAAATGTATTAAAAAAAAAGGTACAATCAATCAAGCAATAGTACAAAATAACATTTTTAAATTTGAATTTTAAAATATTAAAGTTTGTATAGTAAGTTAGTAACCAAACATAGCCAGCCCATTCGGATGGTGTGACCAGCCTATATAACGGTCCTGTGGATACATTAACACTGGAACCAATATAACGGTCCCTATATATTATGGATAGCAATGTTGCTACAC
Source organism: Carex pumila (assembly GCA_033356055.1). Classification (NCBI taxonomy): domain Eukaryota; kingdom Viridiplantae; phylum Streptophyta; class Magnoliopsida; order Poales; family Cyperaceae; genus Carex; species Carex pumila. Next base: position 299,046 of record JARJHM010000205.1, read on the forward strand.
GAATAGTCACATATAAGTATCTACAGGAGATATAAGCTTAACCACATCATCCACATGGAATGGTCCCTGCACAAATTAAAAGAGCCGTTGTGACTTGAGAGTACACGTGGCGCACAAAGACCAGGTCTATATAGTTATTTAATTAAGGTATGCTCATGAATTTATTCGGTCGCTTAATTGTGTACCCAAATGGGTCAACACATGCAAGGACATCAAAGCTAAAGTAGAGGGTTTCTAAAGTATATTAAAATAATTATATTTGGTTGGAGATTGATTAAAATTTGGTGGAGTAAGCTCATAAAGAGAGAGAAAATTATAGCATTATGTTACTCTAATTGCGGGATCTACAAGTGGAGTAAGGTACTTCGCCTAGATAAGTGGAGTAATTTAATCCAGATTAACTGAAATGTTACTCCATCTTACTCCTTTAAATTTACTTCTCGTTTAATTTCTTAAAAGTGGAGTAGAGGAATTACTTCACCACTTACTCCACAATCAAACATGATCCAAAGAAACAAAGGCAAATGTTTTCTGCAGTCGCAACATGTTATATGCAGTATGCTAGGTAAATTTCTTTTACTTTTTCTTTGATTTTGAATTCTTAATAGGTAGATAAGTTAGTAAATTTCTAGTTTACTTTATAGATTATACAAATCTTACATTTTTTATATTGATTGTTAATTAAATAATGCTTTGTTGCCTCCATGGGCAGAGGAAGAATTTTTAATATGAAGGTTCATCATAACAAATTTTCTTGGAAAGAATATTGGGTCAGCATAAAATATATATAAGAAATTTTGAGAGTCAATTTTAAAGTATTTATGAATTTTTCTCAAAATATATAGAAATAAAACATGCAACTTGCTTGATTGTAAAATATCATTAAGTGACTTGAGCAGTATAGTTCAGATGCGTAAGACACTCCAACTACCATATGACTATCAAACTTTTAATAATAGTATAATATATTAGAGCATCTACATCCAAACTATTAGAGTTTCTAATCTGATGTGGCAGTTTCTAATCCAGTTTCAGAAATGTGGGAGAGTTTCTTATTTAGAAACTATGCAAGAAAGTTTTTTATTAAGAAACTGTTTATCAACTCTATGTTGGCTAAATGATTGGCTCAAATTGTTTCTCATTTTTAATTTGTTGCTGACGTGGGTTAATAGAAACTCTAAAATGAGTTTCAGGAATGTGAGAGTTAGAAACTTTAAATATCATAATTTCTAAAAAGTAGTTAACAATTATTTAGAAATCATTTTAAGTTTTAGGGATGTAGATGCTCTTAGTGTTGAAAAAACGTAGCTGATTATCATCCAATGGTACGATTATCATAGTTAAAATCATAAGAACTATTGTAACTAATCTAATTAATATAATTATATAAACATGTTGTTCTAACTAATATGATTAACAACTTAATACTTGAAACAAGCGCATTTCTTCAAATTAAACAAAAAAAACATGTTGAAGCATAAATAAATCCAGAGCCTGTTTCAGTTATACCTAATTAGTCATGTTTAGTTGTGGAGTAAGAGGTGGAGTAAACCCCTTGCTCCACACTTAAGTCATCAAATAAGAATTAAAAGTAAAATAAGGTATAGTAAGATATGAGTTAATCTGAAATAAGTTATTTTACATCTTCAAATAGATTAATTTACTCTGCATTTACTTCATCTGTAGGGCCCATAGTCACAAAAAGAGTATCATTTTCCAACATATTGCTCCTCTAAGCGAATTAATTTAAATCTTGTATTAAACTACAAAACGGGATGCAAAATATGAGAAGTAAGATGGAGTAAACAATTTAATTCTCATAAACTTTACTCCACAATCAAATACGACCAATACGTTTTGCAATTTTTAAAATCTAATTGACAAGCGCTTGTACTGAGAAAAAAGATAGCATTACTATATGCTTCGATCTATGGTTCAAATTGTTGGATTGAAGCAATAGTTGCCGCCGCAAATGCAGCTAGAGAAAATTTTACTTTTGCATAATGCATCTATTTAACTTTAAAATTTATTATATTGATTTTAAATAACAAATTCAAACCGTTAAAATGGACCTACTTCATAAGTAATGCATTTACATGTTAAATTAAAAAAAAAAATCAAATTAATTTAGTATAAAGTCAAGCAACCAAAAAAATAATAAAAAAAATGAACGTATTACAATTTACTAATAAATATTCTTTTTTTACTACTTGCTTTATAGTAAATTAATTTAAAATTTTAAAATTTTGAGATGTAAACACATCACTGTAAATAGATCAGTGTCAACAATTGAAATTTGTCATTTGAATCATTTCAATATATTTTAAAGTTAAAACTCACCAAAAATAATTAGTGAGCTTTTAAGAACAACCAAGTGGCTAGTTCTACTTTTTAGCTTTTAAGAACAACCAAGTGAATAAGCAGTATTCCAATAAAAAAAAATTCAAATTTTAGGAGGAAAAAAACACTAGCTAGGTATATAACTATATATAATATAGAGCAGCAGGGACTTAATGAGATAAGATGAATAATAAATGAAATACAGGAAAGAGTATCTTTGATTAGGAAAAAAGAATAGGTGCAACAATTACTGAATAAGCAGTAAAAGAAACATTCAATGAGGCTCTAAATGAGTTTATGGCAAGAGACTGGTACAGCAAGCAGTTACTGGAAATAAATGAAATTCACTGTAATCATTTTGTAAAGAAGTAATGCGTCGAAACTTTTCTAAAATTTTCACTTGAGACAAACAATTCCTGAATTGGCAATGGCCACACTGGCAAGCAATGCTTCCAAATTTGTTATTTGGTGACCAACAGTAATCACAATTAGTTTTTTCACAAAATTATACAAGGTCAACGAAGGGACTGTTTATCATGATGAAAAGTTTCAGAGCCTGTTTGTCACAGGTGAGGAATTGTATGATGAAAGTTTTACCTTTTTTACTATAAAGCTATATATACTCTTGTAACTAAATTAGTGCACTTAATCATTGTGCTCTTTTAGCATGCAGTTGTAAGATAGCTTCTCCTCAGTATCATGATATCATCCAATTAAATGTTAATAAGGTTCGTTATCCTTCCTGCATGATTGAGATTTGTCGTTAACGACAACATTATGGGATTTTTTTTGGTGAGTTTAGATTTGGAACAGTAAATCAAGAAAACACTCTTTCACTACAAAATCACTGTTTTGTTTTTCAGAAGATTCTGAAAGATTAAAACATAATGATTTTGTAACTATTTAAAAAAATAGTAAAGTATTTTCAAAAAATAAAAAATTTGATCTCCAATCACATTTTAATATGAAAATCATGTTAAGCAGTTCGGATCAACTGTTTAGACTTTGAACAAAGACAAAAATCTGGAACATAATTGAGGCATGAAATAAATTGGACATTGGAGCCCTCCTCTAGAAAGTATTAGGTAACTATAATTAATAGTATTGTTGTCTCAATTTCTCAATCAGACAAGAATTGTAAGGTAATGCAGAATATTATACAACTGCAAAACTCATCAATATATTGGAAATAACTTGTTTGATTATCGATAAAATATGTACTGAAATTTTTTCTAACAAAAGTTAAATCAACATTTGAACTTTTTAATTGCTTCAAATTGATCGCTTGTACAGAACAAATTCAACTTGCCCTCCCATTTCTTGAATAGATTGGCATTGTTACTTTTGCTAATATGAATTATTTTGCTCACCACATCAAACATGCTCCAAAACAAGTATCTCTCTAAATTCATTAGCCTAGTAAAATTTCAGATCTCTTGGAAAATCGTGTTCTCTGCTTTATAGATTGTGTCGAATTTATTATAAATTGATTATAAACCTTGGGTTATTGATATTGCATTACATCGTAGCAGTAAATTCAAATGTGTAATTAGTAATTACTAAGCAAGATAATAACGTTATGCGAAACCAATAAAATTGAGCTTTTTAATGTTCCGGTAGAACCTATCATGATCTTCATTATTAAGGGTTTAAAAAGCGGATAATGCAGAGGGGATTTAAAGGAACCAACGTGGCTAAGTCATCCCATAAATACAAATTAACAAGTTTTTATATATACTATGCATTCTTTAAAGCATTTATATAGTTCAGTCTCTCTCATAAAGTACTACATAAGTGATTTGTTACTTAATTTTGTGATTTTGAAATTTTCAATTTAAATATCAATTATCTCACATTATACATTTTATATTTGTCATAACATATAATAAATAATAGACATTTAGGGAGACATCGGTTCATAGTATATGCAATATATATGTGTGTGTGTTTTTGTGTGTGTGTGTATATATATATGTCATTTGAAGCCTATGAAATCCAACAAAAAAGATCTCAACAAAACCATTTCACAATAGCAATTTAAAATTTTAGCATACTAAATTAAGAGTTTTAAAAATTGTATCAACATAGCATAATAGTAATTAGGAGAAATTAAGCATTATATTACTTCAAAACTAATAAAAATAAAAATATATGAGTATTAACCATTCATATTTAAAAAATAAGCATTCTCAAAATAATAACACCAAATCGAAAAATAAAACACAGGCTCAATAATAAATATTAAACTGGAGGAATTTTTAAAAGTTTCACTAAATTAACGAAATAATAGTTTCTATCAAATCTTTCTAATAAAGCAGTCTCAATGAAGATGAACGGCAACAAATATTTCGTCATTTTAAACAGAACTCCTCAAATTAAATAATAATTATCTAAATGTCAACAGCAACGATCTAAATGTTATTATAAAAATAATTACTTGTATATAACAAAAACCTATAGTTCTCACATAATTTAGATTCTTGTACCATTTATATATGATTTGCAATATATATTTAAAAATTTATTGTTAACATATAATTATAAACCGTTAGTCAGACAGATCATGTTTGACATTGTAAAAAAATACAAAAGGCCAAATTACCCTTTTTCAGGTGTCAGTATTTTTCTAGGAAATAATAAAATTTATCCTGGTATCAGTGATCATTACTCATTAGGCGTTGCCTGAAAAGAAATAAAAATAATCCAAAAAAAAAAAAAAACTTTCGTGCTGTACTGCCAGTTTTCCACCTCGGACAGACAGCCAGGAGCTTATCCTCTGCACTGGACTGATCGGTCGCAGGATCACCGTAGATAGCGCTCACGCTTACGATCGGACGGCTCATAAGAAGAGAGCTCTGTCTGTGTCCCCCATCTGAACAAAAAAAATAAAAAATAAAAAATCCAGGAATGTCGGTTACACTAACTGCTCATTGACTTGTGCTGTGCTCCTGAACAAAAATTATTATTGTATTTTATTAGGGGTTATCACTATAATAATAGGGGACAATTATGAAGCGACATAAACCAAAAATGACAACAAATAATGAATTAATATGATTGAGTTGCCAAACGAACAGTAATAAAAAGCTATCACAGTCTATGCTTGAAATATTGTGCTGATTTGTGCAGCTGGCACTCTGTACATTTTGTTATATTTTTTGCAATATTATTGTACACATAAGTTAAACACGATTCACATTCATGACGAAACTTTTATTTGTTGGTTCCAATCTGACTCTAAACATGCTTTAGAACACCACACCACAGCGTATAGAAAAGGAGGAAGTTGATGAATAGTTTACTTTTTTTACATCGTTAAAGATCACAAAACTCAGTAATATTGTACAACTGACTTCAACCCTTTTTCTCTCCGCTCTCCTTCTGTCTCTTTCCCTTTTTCTCTTATGGAGCAGATAAATGACCTGTGTCAGATTTGATCTAGTCGCTTCTCACCTCCATTCTCTTCCTTTTCTTTTAAGTATATAAGAACTTTAAAAAAATTAAATTAAATTTCAATATGCGCCTCTATGAATGAAGCTTTTGAGTTAAATTGGAGATAGAATGAAATTTTTGTTGAGAATTTTAGTACCAGAGAGTAATCACACAGTACAGAAAGAAAGAAAATTGAAAAAAATCACAAATAGAACACACAGATTTTACGTGAAAAATTCTCTAGAGAAAGAAAACTCACGGTCACTCGCCAAACAAAATCTACTATTTCTCAAAGTCAGTTACAACAATTACAGAAAGATTTAATATATAAATAAAATACAAAACCCATTGAAAGGGTGCGAAAAATAGATTAATCTGGACTACACATCTTAATGGGTAATTTGACTAATCTGGGCCATCAGTTAAAGGATTTTCATGCAATTGACTTCTCTAAAAATAAAATTCTCCAAGCTCTGTGGAGTGGTGCTTCGTAGTCTCAAACACCGCTCGCAGGAACTACCCTGTCACCCCCGCATACTTCTAGAATCAAGTCCACATACATAACAACTTTGACCTCAAATTTTCTTATTAAAAAGTGAGCTTAAATAATAACAAATCAATTCAGTATTAAAAACTTTCAACATAATACATTGAATTTTACCGGAGCTGTGATCAGGACCAACTGATCTACTCAATTCTACTCGGAAGCGGTACACGAACCAGCACAAATATATTTTGTTGGGTTCTGTTCCAGTGCATGGAATGGATAGAAGAATAATCAACGATCACATATTCATATGGCTCCGGAAAACGATACACTGAAATTTGTTCACTGCAAATTTGCAATCAATTCGGTAAATTATAGTTTTTTTTTTTGTTATTTTTCGATGCGTTCAAAAGCTATCGATAAATGCCCAATTTAATTATTGTTATGCGCATACCATGATCTCCTAATCAAGAATAGGCATTCCTTTTACCGTTAACTGAAGCATAATAATTTAATTATAGATATTTTATAAATTACTATTTTTTTTCTAGGAAGTGGAAATGCTCGTCCAAAACGCTAATTTGAAGCACAAAAGGATGATCCCTGCAAAATTTTACTGTATGAATTTTTATGCATGAAATTGATGAACTATGTATAAAAATGCGTTAGAGGATGGCTAGACGATTTTCTTCGTATAATTATTAGCAATTTTGTTTTGTTTGAGTGAGGTTATGGTATACTTCACAAAATATATTGTAAAGCACAAGTTGGTCCGTGTTATGAAACATAGCTTAATTATTAAAAGTCAAATAGCCAATTTAAACAGTTTAATATGATTTTTATATGAAAATATATATTTAAAAAAATAAATTTACTATTTTTTAAATAGATAAAAAATACTGGTTTTGAGTTGTCTAAAATCTATAGATCATATGATTTTATATAAAATAATAATATCTTTTTACAAGTATAAAATTTAGTCTCAAAGTACGTTTTCATATATATATATATATATATATATATATATATATATATATATATATGAGTACAGCTAACGCGCTTTCTCTAGCATATGGGCCGAAATGCTTCCGATGGAAAGTTGAAATTTCAAAATCCAAAAAATCGATCTGAACCGTTCATCTTCTTCTCCATATTAATATCTACTTGGAGACCAAATTTTACATTTTTCTGAAATTTTTTACTATTTATTAAGCCACTTTGAAAATTGCAGATCCAATGGTGGCTTACCAAACAGTAAAAATCAGAAGCTACCGTTGGATCAGCGATTTTCAAAATGGCTTAATAAATAGTAAAAAATTTCAGAAAAATGTAAAATTTGGTCTCCAAGCAGATATTAATATGGAGAAGAAGATGAACGGTTCAGATCGACTTTTTGGATTTTGAAATTTTAACTTTCCACCGGAAGCATTTCGGCCCATATGCTAGAGGAAGCGCGTTAGCCGTACTCTATATATATATATATATATATATATATATATATATATATATCATGTTGATATTGAGTGATTTGAATTAACTATTTGAATTTTGAAAACAAAAATATGCAGTCATAGCACAGGTCGATCAGCACTTTGCAAAGTACATTGGCATCACTCATTTTTTTTTTCTAATTAGCCATCAAGAGCAGTGTTGTAAATAGCGGTATGCGCTCTTTGGATGGACATGATACCACTAAGCGATTAATAGAAATAATCCGAAATAATTAGCCATAATTGATCAATTAGTTGAAAAAACTATAATGATTTGATTGCCACCAATAATTAATTGAACAATTAATCAACCTTAACAACCGTTTTTTACAACAAAGATCGAGAGTGCACATCAAATGCACGGTAATTTTCCATTCCGCACATGATAAACTCGGTTGTAATACTATTAGCTATATCATCGACACACGAGATGATATGGAATTACCATATTAATTTTCTAATGGAACTTTTATGAGGAGGGTTCAAATGCCTCTATTTTTTAAAACTTTAATAATTCAAAATTTAAAACTTAGAAGTTAAAATAAAACCGTTGGATATGATCCACACCATTTTATTTATGCACGCGTAAAAAATTATCACATTTCATTTTTGTTTTTATGTGAATCAATAAGTTGAAAAATAAATGTCTAGAAATTATCCACATTTGTACATTTTTTACAAGCTCTTGATGACAACCAAAACAAAATTAAAATGCCATAATTTTTTACACATGCATAGATAAAATAATATAGATCATATCCAACAGTTTTATTTTAACTTCTAAGTTTTAAATTTTGGGTAGCATCTACCAAGTTCTAAAAAAAAAAAAGTTTTAAATTTTGAGTTATTAAAATTTTTAAAAATAGAGACATTACAAAGACATAAAAAAATAAAGACATTTGAACTTCTCTTTATTTCGCATAAGAACGGAGAATTTTATAAGTTGTTCGCGTGAGATGAGATATTAAAGAGTTCTCGGTATACCTGAACCATTCATGTCTGTCAAATGATTATGATCACGTACGTCTGGTTCCAAATTCATTTAAAATTGACCTAATTGGGAGTACAAATTTCGTTTTGGTATAACTCCTATAGAATTGAGTTGTACAGGATATGATTGGCATTTCAACACTCGAAAGAAGCCCGAACCTGTATAATATTTTTTTTTTTAAAAACTCATGTGTTAGAAATATTCTGCATCTATGCTAATGTTATACTTTTTGATTTTAACAAATAAAATTTGAGTAGAACTAGGGTGTTGTTAAGCTCAGCAAGATGTTTTTCAAAATCTATTAAATTGATTTCAAACAATAAATTTGAATCGTTAAAACTGATTTACTTCACGAGTGATGAGTTTACATATAAAATTTTTAAAATTATGAAATAATTTTATATAAAGTTAAGTGGTAAAATAATTTTAAAAAAATAGATGCATTAAAATTAATTTATAAACTTTATAATTTTGACCACTTAACTTTATACTAAAATAATTCGAAAGCTTAAAATCTTTGTATGTAAACTCATCACTTATGTAGATGGATTTGAATAGTTTGGATTTGTTGTTTGAAATTGATTTAATAAGTTTTGGAGTTAAACCCATCAAATACCTTGGTGAGCTTAAGAACACCCTACTTTTCCTCATAAAATTTCACACTTAAATTTTTTATTCTAAATTATTTGTACACACAAAAAGTAAAAATTATTCAAAACGAAAATGAAATCACAACTGTATATTTTATTTAAACAATAATAAATAAGAATAAATAGGAAAGAGGGAGGGAAGATAGCAAACAAGTGGGGTCCACAAGATATTTTATTAAAAATTTAGGAGAAAGATATTTTTCTCTATGATTTGGAAAAGAAAAACACTCTTGTAAAATTTTCCTTATTGGAAATTAAAAACTAAAATTCTCCTAAAAAAAAAGTTAAGAACTCAAATTACTACAAAAAAATCTTTAAAACTTAAATAAATAATTCATTATGAATATTAAAAACTGGATGACTTGACTTCGATTTTATAAAACAAAAACGTTATAATATTTGAGCAGTTATTTACTTTTGCAATAATCTGCAATTTACTTTTGGACCAAGTCTAGCAAGAAATTCCGTTCACAGCAGATTATGCGCATTGATGATTGGTGCAGTTAAAAAAGCATAGGAAGAAAAATTAATTAGGATTCTCTCAACCGGGTCATTGGAGTCTGATTTGTGTAGCAAGTCGGATGTCTTGTTGGAGAATCAATTGAGGATCAAAATTTTAATCACGTATTATTGCTAACAACCTAAAATTTTGAAGGCTCTAATTTGCAACTAAATGTGTTTTAGAAACATAACTAAGTTTTAGAAAGTATTTTAATGACAATATTTTTTTAACAACAAACTTGACCCCAATAATTTAATCATCTTTTAAATCAATATTATAAAATCTAAACCTTCTTCTACTAATTTTTTCTTTAGAAAAACAAGAGATTTCCATTGTTATTCACAACTAATTAATATTTCCTTTTTAAAAAAAAAATCCCGATGTTGTTATTCATTTTTCATAATTTGATTGCTATAATAAAAATTTGGGGCATTTTTCCCTATTAATTGGCATTGAATTTGATATTTTTTTCAACCTTATAAGTAAAGATATAAATTGCATATTTTATCTTTTAGATGAGTAAAGTTATTCTATTTATGTTGGATATTCCAGAAAATTATTTAGTTTTTTAACCTCATCTTGTCATTAGCGATTTGATCTCTTAAAATATTTTTTATAATGATATTGATCTCTTAAAATATTGATATTATTTTATTTAACACCACCTAAAAAAATATCAATAATTACACTTACTCATGCACTTACCACTACCAAATCATTCCATATTTTTGGAATAAAGAATGATACATTTTTTTTTATTGGGATAAAGTTATTTATAAGGCCAAACGGATAAATAATAGGAGAAATATTTAAAGATATTTTTCAAAATCTTTTATAATTAACATTTCCAGTAATTTTGATAAATATTGAAACATATAATTCTTGTTGCTGTGAAATAAAATGCAATTCATTATTTGGAATAAAGCAACATATTTACCAATGTTTAATCAATTGAATGACTCGCCATATTATTCATCTCAACAGGACGGGATCACATAAACCCAGCATTAAACTGAGTCCGCTTTTTTTGGCACGTTCCACAGCTCTGCATTCGGACCAGTGGACCACTGTGCATTCAAAAATTGCAAATTGGTGGTCCCAAACTCCCAACTCGATTAAACAAATCGTATATTATTATTTAAGATTACCCCTCTCGACCTTTATTACCAAGCAATAAATTAATGTTAATACATTTAAATCCCCCTCCCCTACTCGCTACTAGGGCTCCGCCACTAAGCCAGTTCACACACTATACTTCTCTCTCTCTCCATGAGATAACACTCTCTCTGTACCACCTCCATTAATGGCGTCTCGAGCTCTCTCGTACCTCGTCATTGTCTCTCTCCTCTCTCTCCTCTCTCCCGCCATCAATGGCGACCTGGCGGGAGATACTCAAGCGCTTCTCTCATTTAAAACCGCCGTCCGCCCATCTCTCCCATGGAATACCTCCGTCCCCACTTGCTCATGGCCAGGCGTTGGCTGCACTGGCAGTACCATTACCGTTCTCCGCCTCCCTGGTTCCTCCCTTTCCGGCCAGATCCCTGGCGGGACTATTGGCAAGCTCACCGGACTCCGTACTCTCTCCCTCCGGCTCAACCACCTCTCTGGCGAACTTCCGTCTGACCTCTCATCCCTCACTGAGTTGCGCAATCTCTACTTGCAGGGAAATCGTTTCACTGGCGAGTTCCCTTCCTTCCTCTCTTCTTTCAAAAACTTAGTTAGACTAAACCTTGCAGATAATAACTTCACCGGCTCGATCCCTCCATCCCTCAATAACCTAACCAGACTCGCCACATTGTACTTGGAAAATAACGGGTTGACAGGAGAGATACCGGATCTGAGTAATGCCCCAGTGGCCCAGCTCAATGTGTCTTACAACAGCCTTAACGGATCTATACCCACTAAGCTCAGATCCATGCCTAAAAGCTCCTTTCTGGGCACCGGCCTGTGCGGGGGCCCGCTAGGCCTTTGCCCCGGGGAAACAGTCCCATCTCCAGGTGGATCCCCTGCTGGGGCTCCTGGCACTGGAGGAGAAACTCAAGGTAATGGAACAGGGGGGAAGAAAAAGAAGCTGTCAGGTGGGGCCATTGCTGGAATTGCTATTGGGTCGGTGGTTGGTGCCTTGATTTTGCTTGCATTGTTAGTGTTACTTTGTAGGAGAGGGACCGGGGCAAGAAAGACAGCGGCAGTGCCACCTAAAGGACCTGAGTTGGGGGCTAATGGTGGGGTACGGTCGGTGCCAGCTAGTGGGAATGGTAGTGCATATATTGGCAGCGGAGGCACGGGCGTTGGAGGTGGTGCAGTTGCTGGGGGTGCTGTTGCACTTGGTGCGCCTGGCAAGGAAAAGGAGAAACAGCTTGTTTTCCTCAACGGGAAAGGTGACAAATTTAGGCATATATTTATTAATATAATTTATTAGCTGGAAATGGAATTGGAATTGGGCAATGCAAAATTTGTTCCTTTTTCTTACTTGATTTCGAAATATGAATGGATTCCTTTATCGAGGGATCCAATTTCAAATTGTATCTTTTGTTATTATTTGTTAATGAAAATTACATTAAGAAATTTGGCACAGTAAGAGCTGGAGTCAAGCATATTTTGCAGTCAGGTAGGAATTGAAAGTGAAATGCTAGTCAAATTATCTTATGTAGTTGTCCAAAGGTCACTTTCATAATTCTTGTAATTCCATACAGCAATCCAATAGAAGTTTTGTAACAACCCAATTCTTCTCAGAAATTATGCTTTAATGCCTGTGATTCTTCTAAAACTTCTCCATTATTTTATCAGAGGCTTTTGATTTGGAGGATTTGCTAAGAGCCTCAGCTGAGGTGCTTGGGAAAGGCACTTTTGGAACAGCATACAAAGCCGTGATGGAGACTGGTGCAGCAGTAGCAGTAAAACGGCTGAAGGATGTGGAACTTGCAGAAATTGAGTTCCGGCAAAAGGTTGAACAAATTGGTGCAATAAAAGATGACAAGTATGTAGTTCCTCTGATGGCATATTACTATAGCCGTGATGAGAAGCTGCTAGTTTACGAGTACATCCCTATGGGGAGCCTCTCTGCACTTTTACACGGTAAAGGAATATAAATTATCAATATTTAATTTTCACACACTACTCTATAAAATGGTAAAGGAGTACAGTTTTTTTGCATTCATATGCATGATGCTCATCTAATTTTCTATATCATGCTGACTTGTATTTTTTGCTATGAAAATTAAAATGTTTTCTTCTTGGACAAATGTATTAATTTTTGTGTAAAAATAATGGGACGTATGTTGTTCTATGTGAGATGAGTATCAATTTCTAGTTTTCTATACCTTTCTTCCCAGGAAATCAGTACACTTTTTTCTGAAATAGTTACTTATTCTCCTAACATTAAAGAAATATTTTATTTGCATTTCATCTGTAATTGTGGAAGTTCCCTTTGTTTCTGGTTTAACTATTGGATTCCCTGTGGTTATGCAAAATATCTCGTTTTGTTAAATATTTTTTGTCATTCTTGTGCTTCTCAATTTTGTATTTTTCACTATATGTTTTCTGTTGAGGTTGTAGTTTGAATGGATCTGTCATCTAGCTTTTAATTGGAATTATTGTCTTTTTTAAAGCCCCTCTTTGTTAGACATGCTCACTCCATCTCAGTCCTTTTCCTTCCTACATCCTTCTGGTGTTCATTTCTGTTGAACTAATCTTTCAATGGTGACAATTTGTTTAATATACTAGGGTTGTCAAATCTAGAACACTGGAGTACAATATGCCCCAAGTTTCTTCTGGTAAATGAGTAGGACAGGCACTTGTTTTCAACTATTGACACAAATGCAATGAAATGATTAATGCAAAAATGTATCCAATGCTTAGGTTTTACTTAAATAGTTTTATGGCTGTTAGGTAGAACAAAGTTTTCTTTGCTTTTTAACTTAAAATTTGATATATCTTGTTGTCGCCATCAAATCATCTTGGTAAAATTTAAATTTCTACTCTTTCATTCTTATCATATAAAAGAAATTCAAATTTAATTAAATCCCTTGGAACAAATACCACAGGAAACCGTGGATCGGGGCACACCCCACTGAACTGGGAGACCCGCTTCTCCATTGCACTTTCTGCAGCCCGTGGTCTAGTCCACATCCATGCTGCTGGCCCCACCTCCTCGCATGGCAACATAAAGTCATCCAATATCCTTCTCACCAACACCTATGATGCTCGTGTTTCGGACCATGGCCTCGCCACCCTTGTGGGTCCCGTCCCCTCCTCCCCAGCCCGTGTCTCAGGCTACCGGGCTCCAGAGGTCACAGACCTGCGACGAATCTCCCAGAAAGCTGATGTGTATAGCTTCGGTGTCTTAATCCTCGAGCTTCTCACTGGCAAGGCCCCAACCCAGACCTTACTAAACGAAGAAGGGGTTGATTTACCGAGGTGGGTGCAGTCAGTGGTGCGTGAAGAGTGGACTTCAGAAGTGTTTGACATGGAGTTGTTGCGGAATGGAAATGTTGAGGACGAAATGGTGCAGCTGCTACAGCTTGCGATTGACTGTGCCGCTCAGCATCCTGACAGCAGGCCCCACATGACTGATGTAGTTGCGAGGATTGAAGAAATCAGGCGGAATGGTTCTACAACTGCTACTGCAGTGCTGCCTCAACCAGAGAGCCTTGATGGGGATGACATGTCCTCGATTCGTACCGAGTGATTCTGAGGCTATTTCAGTCTCACATGGTCGGTATCTAGAATTGCATTTTATTCATGGTGGGTCGCTGTTTTGTCATGTGCCTATTTTATTTTTAGGGGCTTCTGCATTGTTGATGTGGTGAACTTTGACGGATTTTGTATTTCTGAGTTATCTGGTGACTTAGTGCCACAACAGCAATGGGGAGGGTTTATGTAAAATGTGCGCGTTGACATGATGGGGTGACAGGAGCGAGGAATGACTATAGGTGTTGGATTCATGGATTAGTGAATTAGATGCCTGGTTTATTTGTTTGTTTGATTTTTGTTTGTTTTTCTTCTTCTTTTGTTTCTCCTAGTTTTCAACTCGGGGGTTAATTTCATTTGGATGGATTCAGCAAAGAACTGTGTATGTGGGGGTGCCTTGATTCATCTCTTGTTGTAATTTGCCTTTTCTATAGCAAAAGAAATTTGGTGATGTATCCGGATGGAATGAGAGGTTTTGTCTTGTATTATACTCCGTGCTAGGTTTTCATTTGGTAATTATTATTATTTTTTTTTGTGATAAAACATTTATCGTTTATGTGACTTGCGAGGTTATTTCCCGTTCTTTTCTATAGCTTCTTTTGTCCATTCTTTTTGCTCGTTTTGGGATACGTTGGATGCTACGTACTTTCAGTTACAGATAAGTACATTGCTGTAAAGTATATTCTGTTTGAGTCCACTCTGGTTATTTAATAAAAAACTGCCTACGGGCTTCCCCTCAAAAAAAAAAAAATAATAATAATAAAAAACAGATGTTTGACTGATCAAAGAATTCCATAGCCAATATTTGTATTTGATCTGATGCGGCCAATAACTGTGTGGCTGTATGAGGGCGTGTGGGTTCCCGCCCCACAAGGACACAAGGGCTTATTGCATCTTGTCGTACAAGGTTATGGATTACTAGGAACTCTTTGTTACCTTTGAAAAATTCTCTCGAACCCTCTACATCTTTATTTTTTCCTACTTGTTGGGAAACATAAAAAATGAAAAAGAAAAATATTGAGATGCCACAGCAATTACCACAGGGCACTCACTACAATAAAACTTGACTAGGATAGGGTTTCCAAATTGCAAGGGTGTGATTAAAGCCTTCTTTTGTAGTTGAGACTTTTTATAAAAGCACTGGGCTAAAAAATATGAGTTAGGTGGTTGTTAAGTAGCTGGACTGTGACTATTTAGCCTCCCAATTCCTGTGACTTGACAGTAGGTAACTTTTGCTTTACTTAAATTTTATAAATCTGTCTCATCGATCATCTGTGATGTAATAGAGTAAGAGACTAATACTAATTTAGTAGAGTATATTAGAAATTGCCAACTAAATCATGCACCAAGGAACTACCATATTACATTAGTTTCACTAGTGAATGCGACGCTGGCTTTTCCTTGTTGAAGCTAAAACGACATATATATGGTCTATTTTGAAGATATTTTTCATCTGACAAATTGACTTTTTAACGAGCATCAACTGTCCCACTTCCTTGTACCAAGGCTGGATAAGTCCAACATCGCATTCGTATTAATGTATATTACAATAGATGATAGCAATACAATAACAAAAAAAAAAAAAAAAAAAAATCTATTTTACTAGATTAATTTAATGCAAAATCGCGATCCAAAAAGAATCACCGTATTATCGTGTGAATAATTGCATGCCTAAGGAATGCAACTTGTGTAGTTTTTTTGTTGGTTGAAAAAAAGCTCCTTAGAAATTGTGTGCTGTGACAAAAGAGCGCTTGTTTTTCATTTTTTATTCTTTCCTCTCTGTCTCTCTTTTGTATTTTTTTGGAGACGCAATTTGGGGGCAGCTAAACAGACATCCGTAGTGTTCGGTTGAAGTGGCACTTCACTTGTGTGCTGGTTGCCTTGAAAACCCCACCTAATGAATCTTTTCCATGTTAGTAATGGCATTGCTTCCACTTGATCATATTATATATACACCTCTTCTCATTCACTAAACAATCTCACAAGTTTTTATACCAACTTTAAAAAAACCGTACAAGTATACATCGACACAATAATTAAATATATGTTGAGCAATAATCAAGTGTCCCCAATTTAATGATATACATAAAAAAGACAAATATGTGTGTATATTAAGTTGATAATTACAAAAATACTGACAAATTAATTGAAGAGCACACAACCCCTCTTAAAAGACGCATTTGATAACAAATGCTAACAATAAAATAAATTGGAATGCCTACAATCTCAAAGAGTGTCGGCGAATGCTATTACCAAGTGGCAATTGCAACATGCAAGGACAACTAATAACCTAATTATAATGGATATGATATGTAGCTTTCAATTTCGCCCCAAGAAAGTTTTCGAATATTTTAACCAACATTTAAAGATAATTAAATAAGCAAGGTGTACTGACGCCACAGCAAGTGTTTATTGACGTAATATTCAGTGTATATTGAGCCATAATTAAGTATGTAATTTTAAGGTGTTTGAAGAACAAGTTTGGAAGGTAAAGACAGCTGTTGAGAACTGCCAAAATAGTATGGAATGTTAAAATTGCGTGACTGGAAATCTTGAATAGAAAGATGTATATCAATATTATAAACAATTGTGCTTCGACATAATTGACATACGACATAATGACAAATGTAAATTTAAAAGTGCATGGAAAATTTATAAAAAAAATATATTTTAGGGGTGAGAACAAAATTCCAGAAAAAAAAATGAATTGCTCCTCTGAATCGTCTTTCTTGAAACAAGAAAGTACGTGTAAAAAAATAAGGCTAGACAAGAAAAGACACAAGTTATGCTTGTTCTTTGGCATAAAAGCGCAAGTTATTTTACCTGTCAGCTTCAAACTTCATGTGTTAAATTGGAAAAAAGAATATGTAAATCAGAAAAGCAATAGTTATATATATGGGTAGTCTTTTTCTTTTTTTTTTTAAATTTCAATTTCATTGAACATTTATTAAAATAAAAATGAAATATTTAAATTATAAATAAACTTTGATGCAAGTTGAAAACTTTGCGTACGTGACATGGAAATTCACGGTTCAGTAAATGTTTTAACTAGTGAAAAAAGTAAATTCAAATTCCATTCAAATTTGATATAGATATGTCTAAATTGTATTCGTCATTTTATTTTTTAGTTTTAAAATTTTTCAATGTTAATTGCTATTGTTATTAGAGATGGGCTACGGTGAGTTGCGAAGTAAAACACATTTCTACTTCACGCTGCATTTTTATTTTAAAAGTTCAAACGACCGATCCGAACCGTTAGATGTTTAATCCATATTGAAATGTGCTTGGAGACCAAATTTTATATTTTTTGAAATTTTTTTACTATTTATTAAGCATTTTGAAAATTGCTGTTTTGCTGTGAACAGTAAAAACAGTAAAATTTTCTGGACCATCAGATCAGCGACTTTCAAAATTACTTAATAAATAGTAAAAAAAAAATTCAAAAAATGTAAAATTTGGTCTCCAAGCATATTTAAATATGGAGAACAAGATGAACGGTTCGGATTGACGTTTTGAACTTTAAAATCACAAAATATGAACGTGAAATGAAATAGTTGCTTTACTTCGCAACTCACCGTAGTCCATGTCTTGTTATTATGTGTAATAGTTTCAATAAAATTTATCTCAAAAAAAGTTGGAACTTATCATCAGGTCCACTTTTGTCAAAACATAATATTGTGGTCAGCAAAATAAACTAGTGGTTCCATATATCTCAATTATGTTTGGATGTGTCAAAAATAGAGACTATTATAGAATAGCAGCTATTCGGAATAATAATGTGCATTCAAACAATATTTTTGCTATTCAGGATAATTAGAATAGCTGTTATTATCTATTTCTTATAAATGTTAAAATAGTTACTATTTGAGAATGTGAAAAGAGAGGGAAAAATAATTATTTCTTGAATTTTCATTAACACAGTTCCGAAATGACAAAAATTGCCATAAATTTATGTTATCTCTATGTTGTGACAATTCGTTTAAGACTCTACTTGCCTATATTTCCTCTTAATTAGCACCTTATTAACACTATTATTTATCGGTTATAACTATTCACTATTTCAAATATACAATCCAAACAACATTTTTACTAATCCGAATAACACCATTTTCACACTAATCTAAAAATCACTATTTTTTCTTTATTTTTATTTACTATTATCAAATTTCACTATTCTAGTTATTCTAGCTCTCATGCAAACGTACCTTTAAAAGTTAGCACTGCTAAAAATATATAATGCGAGAGAAGATGGAACTATTTCATTGCTAGGGAAATCCCTATTATATTTTAAACAATTCTTTGATATGTCATTTGTATCATAATATAATGAACTAGTTCTGAATTAAATCTAAATTATAAATTTTAAATATGAACAAATTATTTCGAATCATAAATCACTAATTCACTATATTTACTTGAATTCGTGTCCTCTGCATTAACTCAAAAAGAAATCTTTTGAATTAATGTATACGGACCGTCTGATCAGCTTTGCGATTCGTGCAAATTAGATCAGCACTAAAATTAAAGACCCCCTATGTTATAGGTCGGGGGGCAGATGGGATCCGTTTAAAATCGGACGGATGACATATATTAACTCAAAAGATGCTCTTTTGAGTTAATGTAGACGATGCGGGATTTGTCTTCCTACATGGAAACAGAGTAGGTCCGATGGGCATTGGGTCTACTTTGGTTCTAACGAATTCACTCACCGTCAGATTGGTTTTAGAATTCGTATCAGAACTTTCGTGTCTGATTTAATATTCGTGTGCACACATTCTAAAACAAATTAGACGATATATCTGTTCATCAAAACCAAACTAAATTCAATGGACATCGGACCTAAACCTTTCTCCTTGCTACATTGCTAGATGTACTAATCACACTGCGACTGACAAAAGCGATAAAGCTGATGTCAGGGACTATTTGATTACAAGTCAATTGTGTGTAAATCTTATACAGTTAAATTACTGTTTTACCTCATCCTACAAACACCAATCCACAACCCAGCGCTAGATTATCAGCCAATGCGATATACAAGTACGCAGTTTCTTGTCAATTTATGAGTAGCAACATAAATATCTGCATAGCGAGGACCACATATTGGGTTCCACATCCCAGCCGACAGAAAACTGGTCTATATGGGGGTAGTGTTCGGTTCCTTCTCAAGTTATTGAACTCGCATGTTTTTAAATTCAACTATCGATATACATATTCGTTAGGCCATTACTTTTTTTAATATAGAATTGAATGAAATTCTCATTACATCATCTCGTTTCTATACAAAACAGTGGGGAAATCAAAATTCGTACTTGTTTTGTTTTTCCCCAACCATCTCATCTTCGCTCTAATAATAATTGAAAATGTTCGCTACTTTTTGTTAAATTCTAAAGAAATTATGTTACTTTGTATATAATTTCAATTTTTTTGTTGTTGCTTTTATTTATGATTAATGTTTTTTACTGTGATATGCAACTAAAAAATGTATTGCTAATTTGTTAAACAAAATTGTTGTCAATCAAGATTGAACTAAATTTGAAAATAGATTATTCAATTTCATTATACATGTATTGTTTGCTAAGAATATGATATTGTTTCATTTATCAGTTTCATGCATGCAATATAAAACTTATTTTACTTCGGAATTAATGAGAGAATGAGCAAGATACATTACATCGATGTTATGGTATAAGAAGTATAAAGTCCCTGCAATTGTTTACATATTACAGTCAAACAATATTTCTGTATATTTTCATAATAATTCTATATATCTTCCGCACATGAGATTCAACAAATTAGTTTGTGAAATAAAACACATGATTTTAAAAATATGAAAATAAAAAAACACCGAGTTTGTACCATTCAATATTTGATGGCTAATTATTTAAGTCGATAATATTTAACAAAAATAACAGATAATTCATTTTCTCTTTAATTGCAACACATTGTGTAGGTACCTCCAAAATATTTATGAGTGGGTGCGCAGCAGTTCATTAATAATAAAAAGTGTGACAAAAGTTGGAGCAAGAACAAGACAATGGCGACAAAAGACAAGCTAAATATCTATAACATAATTAAAAAACTAAGCACGACGGCGACGCATATTGTCTTTTTTTAAAGCAGTATTTGGTTAGTTGCTTGTTCTCTAAAATCAAACAACTCATTAGGCCTTTAAATTCTATTGTAGAAATTATGTATACAAGTTGAAGTATGAACTAATACTATTGAAAACTAGTGACCGCGTAATAAAACAATTCCCTTTTCTATATTATTTTTTTGTTTCTATCCTTTTCTAGTTTTTTTTTTATTACAAGCGGTGATATCACTGCAAGAAAATGTCAAAACACCGCATGCTAGATCCATTATAAAAAAGAAAGAAAAGAGATTAATATATTCATACTAGGAGGAGAGAATAAGCGGTGTCATAAAAAATAGAGATAAATATATATATTCCTGCCAGCTTGACGGCGCTGGATTACAGTTAAACAGCTCTTCGCTTATTTATATGGAAGCACCGGAAAATCTCTTGCAAACTTCCCGGAAATTATCCATAAAAAAAATTACTTGGTGGGCAGTCCATTCCATAAGATCCGGTCCGGCGCAACATTTAAGTTCGTAAACCACATGGTGCACGCTGCACGCAGCATGCTTACGATTTAATGAAAGCTCTCCTTGCATTTGAGTGGAAATTCATCTGCAATTCCTTTAAGAAATGAAATTGCCTTTCTTTGCGCTTCCTTTTGCGAGTACTTTTAGCGAAACTTCTAAGTAAATGTCTTCTGACACCTAATTAAATATGCTATACATGCTGAGTGCAAACAAACTCCCTTTTCTCCCAGTGGGGTAGCCCCTACTAATACTATACATTGAAAGAACTTAAAGAGAGTTCATAAAAGGAATTCTGGAACATTTATTTTATGGGCAACACTTCCGACAAAATCCCGAATCCAAAAAACTTGAAAAAGAGAGAGATCTTATTAGTAGGTTGGATTATCGTCTTTTGGTTCAATTCATACGTCTCACATCCCGAATCCACCTTCCTAACATATTTCTATACTAAAAATACGACAGACACTTAAAAAGACGAGATCTCGTGTAGCCTCATTTATTTTTCTATTTCTTTGAAAATTGTCTAAGAAAGGATTGATATATAAAAGATTTCAGGCCCAGTTGAAGGTCTGATGTTAGTATAATTGCTTGGAAGTCGGCACAAGTTTCTGAAATAGAAAACCCAACTTAGATTTAGGCTCACATTAACCGGCCCAAAAGAACATTCTTTGAATTGTATGGCCTTGAACCAACATAGAGAATTGCAACGGTCCATCTCAAACAAACTAGCGGAACTTCTTCTTCTTCTTCTTTTTTGTTTGTTTGTTTGTTTGTTTGGGGTAAGCATCAAATTTTAAATAATAAGAAACACCCAGCTATTATTGTACAGTCTCAATGCTAACTTCTTTCTTGATCACCAAAGTATATAGTCATCCCAGGGTATGATATGCTACTTAAAAAATGAAGCAAAGTAGCACAGCACAAAATAGAGTAAGGAAAGAAAAATTTGGCTTAAACTATAATGCTTCTTGTACCGTGTAATCACCTGTCATAATCCTTAATAATCAATCTTATGGTTCAATCATTCTAATATTACCATAATCCAGAGATGCCCTGTAGAGCATATTGATAGTCACCGACTATGTCCAAGGGCGGATCTAGGAAGAGCAAACGGGGTCAATGTCCCCCATTAGTTTACGTAATTATATACGCATAATAGTACTTTTAGTGTTATATCAGTTTTTTTCTTAAGAAAAACTACATTTGATCTGCATAAAAAAATATGAAATTTGTTCCATTACGTACCTCATAGTTATAATCCAACAATTTTAATGTGATTATTATATGATGTTAATGTTTGGTATGGTTCTTAACCCATTTAAACTTTTTTTTTTTGCTCTGCCCATTACTATATCATTGGGCTACTGTGCTTCTGTGTACATTTCTGGATTACTATCTACAATTTCTATTGCTGGGCATGAGGTCATTAGAATAGTGACTACAATTTTGAAGTAGGTGATATTGCTGGGATGAGCTACATAACCTTTTCTAAAAATTGCAACTCAAATTCTGAAATTACTGCCCAAAGCTTGTTGCCTCCTTCAACAACAATGTTCCCAATGGAACCACCAGATATGGTGGTTTCACAAACAAAACAATATTAATGAGAATTTTGCCACAAAAGTTCCTCGGAATCAATTAATGGCTTCCTGGCACTGCTCCATTGCTGTGTTGGGGCATAATTGTCTATTGGGCGTTGAAAGGTTATTGGCTGATTGATCAGGTCTACTTTGGGTATTGTTGGGTTAGGAGTCCTCGACACCTAGCACTCTAGCAGTTAAGTTTGGCAAGGTTCCTTGGAATGAAAATTATGGTGGATAGTTCGGATGGTAAAAGAAATGATGCTATGAAGATACTTAAAAGCAGATTTTTCTTTATACCGAGCAAATGAAGATGATCAATGTGCCCCCCTTTTAATTTTCTTCAAAATGATTCACCTTTTTCTATACGAATATTTCTTAGAGCTCTTAGTTACTCACTCCAAGTGTCATCTCAGATTTTGGTGTTGAAACATAATTGCCCTGGTGCTGGTTTTGCAGCTGTTTGTACCTGCACTGGCATATAGCGGTATTACCAGTAGGATGCTCTATGTTTTTTGTCTAATTTTACTTCTAGAGTTCTAGACTTCTTGCACTGGCAAAAGACTGCCAATTAACAGGGTCACACCAAAATAATGTTAGAACAAATAACCAAACGAATGTGATCCCACTCAGAACAGTTTTTACGAGTTAGCAACGAATATATATGAAATTACAAGAGAGTAAAAAATTCACCTAAACATCAAATATTTATTTAATTTTATCACTTTCATATAAATGAACAAATATGGCAAATTCTTCATAAAATAAGTAATGTCGTAGCTAATTTCCCTGTTGTTGATTCGTTATCTGATTGGATGATGAGGAATTAAAATTTATTTTCAATTGGAGGTTTGAATTATAAAGTTTCTGATGGCATATGCTAAATATTGCAGCATTTAACTGTTGGATTTAGATTACAATAATTAAGTTAGACATACGTGCATTATGATTATGATATCAAATACCGTTACAAGATTACAATTATGTAATGATTAAAATATGTCAAACAATGTGATTAATTAAGTCATGACATTATACGTATTTCACTAAGGATTTGAATACGAATACATATAGAATAATGTTAATGGACCAATTATAGTTGATTAAAATAATAGCAGTGATAAATTTAGGCTAAATAAGGAAATTGGAATTTTTTCTGATTTATTTCGTTTTTTTTTTGAAAAATGCTATTTTCAGCATTTTTTTGTTTCCCCATTTAGTCCGAAATTTTCAGAAAAAAGGTGTAAACTGACCTGCACACGTTTTCACATCTTTTGGCAAACTTGTTTCACAAGTTTTAGCTATTTTTGGCTCTAGGGTTTACCCAAGAGTTAGGGTTTGCATTGCTATAAAAGGGCTGGACTGAACTCATCATTCTCCACCGTCTTGCTCCATAAAAAGACTAGATATTCTGTCTTCAATTTGTGAGACAGAAACAAGTAAGAAAGAGTTCAAGAGTTTTGGAAGGACTCGCTAGCCAAGTAATTTGTCGGTTGAGCGTGCGAGCAAGTCAATCAAGCCATCTTCATTGATTCCTTTGATATTACTTGAGAGGCAATAGATGGAAGGTCATAAAGATGGAAAGTAAGTAGTTTCCACTGTGCTTATTTAATTCTTACATAGATCTAGGTTAAGGTTTTAAGTAAATTAAAAAAAAAACCTGACCACGCCTTTAGTGTTAACCCGTGGTCAGTTTTTTTTTAACTTTTTAAGTTTTTAGTTTACTTAAAATCTTAACCTAGATCTATGTAAGAATTAAATAAGCACAGCAGAAGCTACTTACTTTCCATTTTTATGGCCTTCTGTCTATTGCCTCTCAAGCAATATCAAAGGAATCAATGAAGATGACTTGATTGACTTGCTCGCACGCTCAACCGACAAATTACTTGGCTAGCGAGTCCTTCCAAAACTCTTGAACTCTCTTCTACTTGTTTCTGTCTCATAAATTGAAGACAAAATATCTAGTCTTTTATGGAGCAAGACAGTAGAGAATGATGAGTTCAAGGCTATGGAGATCTAGCTCTTTTATAGCAATGCAAACCCTAACCCTTAAACCCTAGAGCCAAAAATAGCTAAAACTTGTGAAACAAGTTTGTCAAAAGATGTGAAAACGTGTGCAGGTCGATTTACACTTTTTTTCTGAAAATTTCGGGCTAAATCGGGAACAAAAAAAAATGCTGAAAATAGCATTTTTCAGAAAAAAAATGAAATAAATAAAAAACATTATAATTTCCTTATTTAGCCTAAATTTATCAGTGCTATTATTTTAATCAACTATAAACGGTCCATTAACAATTATAATTGATTAACATTATTCTATATGTATTCGTATCCAAATCCCTAGTGAAATACGTATAATGTCATGACTTAATTAATCACATTGTTTGGCATATTTTTATCATTACAAAACTGTAATCTTGTGACAGTATTTGACATCATAATCATAATGCACGTATGTCCAACTTAATTATTGTAATTAGACGTCTCTAAATTCAACACTAACATCTTTATTTAATTTTAGATACAAGAAAGGTTGAAGCCCCACTTTTAACACACTCAGCCAAAAGCTGGGTTTCAAATCCACAACTCCTAGGGAGGTACCGATATCCTTGATCTGTTGTACTAGACATTTGTTCTCAACAATTTGTACCTTAACAAATATTAATTTTTTGAATCATTTTTTATATTGAAGCAAATTAAATTACAATGATAAATGAGTTACATCATTCAAGCTGGTACAAATATTAGAATGAAGCAGGAAAAACATAATATTATAAAACAACTTCGCTACAAACTTTGGACCTTCATACATAATAGGAAATGTAAATCCAAATATATATTTATTTCAAACAGAAGACTGGTTTCGATTAAGCAAAATGAAAGCACCTCATCATCGACTTAATTTGGTGTCCAGAGAAGTGTGGTCTCAGTAATCATAGAAGTCACAACATACGGGTCCATGTTAGATGCTGGCCTCCTATCTTCAAAATAGCCTATTTCAGACAGATGTAAAAGAGAATTAGTTAGAATTAGCCGGTTAAAAATATCCAATAAACAAATTCATCTGTTATTGCCTTATTGGTGATGATTTGAGACTAAGTTGGGCCTTATTTGTATATGATTGGAAAACAATAAATCATAAGGTAATTAGGTAAATATACTTTAAGAAATAGTTATATATGAAAGCATTTAGGTGAAAAGTACCTTTCCCTTCTTTCTCGGTGTCACGACCAACTCTAATGGAGGCTCCACGGTTTGCAACACCCTGAAAATATGAAACATAGATTTAACTATTGTTCTGAACTTCTCATATAAACAAAAACAGGGAGACAATAACAAGATAATTAAATGCAAGGATCGAAGAGACGGGGAGGGGGGGATGGGTTATTAAAATTCAATTTTGTGCTGATGGACACTTGACAGTTTCTGTATAACTAAATGAGACGGGCAAGTGCAGAATTTACCAATTCCAATTTCCAAGTTTCCAACTGTTTATTAGATAGAAAACATACCCATTTGAAGGTGTTAATGTCAGCAGTCTCGTGGTGGCCGGTGAGGCGACGTTCATTGCCTTCACCATAGGCAGCAATGTGCTCCTTGTGCCTCAGTCCCAATTTTTCTATGGCCTTCTTTATCACCTCGTATCCTCCTTCCTCCCTCATGGATTTTGTACTGGTCAAGGTAATTAAAAAAAAAAAAAAAAACACATTCCTCAATATACAATTATAAGCAGTCATCCAAAACAAGAGGAAGAGGAAGTCGATTTATTTTCCCTACCTATAGTTGGTGTGAGCACCAGCACCATTCCAATCACCCTATAATGTAAGATATAGTAAGTAAAAGGTGTTAATTATAAAAGTAGAAAATAGTTCATCGCTAAGAACAAAAACAGAGAACAAATAAAACATGTAGGCTTAATATACTGACCGGAATTGGCTTTGGGTCAAAGGATAGCACAACTCTTGCAATCTCAGTTATCCTCTGATGATATCAAAACATTATCATTTAGTAATAATACAAAATTATGTTTCTAAATTTGATTAATAAACATTACGTATTTTTGCACTTCAACCCTTCATAAAATTAAAAATTAACTTTACTTTTAATTTACCTCGAGAAGAAAACGTGCGATCCACAGTTCGTCACCTGCTGAAATTCCAACTGAAGGGCCTACTTGGAACTCCCACTACAGAAAAATGAATAAAAAGAAAATTTGATATAAGTTAGAAGAGATAATAAAACAAGAAGAGGAATAGCCACTAAGTATGAAAATATAAATCGTACCTGGCCAGGCATAACTTCACCATTGATGCCACTGATATTGATACCAGCATAAAGGCAAGCCTTGTAATGCGCATCCACAATATCACGACCAAATGCCTTCTCTGCACCAATTGCACAGTAGTATGGGCCCTATTAAAGAATGAAGTAAAATTAACACTGAAAACGAAAACATCAATTTTAACATTCTGATGTGTAGATGAATTTTAGATGAGTTAATTCTCTGTGTATTCAGAGGGTCAAAAAATTACTTGAGGACCCGGAAAACCACCAAGGGGCCACCCAAGAGGCCATGTCACATCCTTCTGAAGAAGTGTATACTCTTGCTCAAGTCCAAACCTATTTTTGTACAAATTTATAATTAAAGATTGTTCTCACGAGTTATAAAGAGAAGTGGAATAATTAAATTTATAATGTACCAAGTCTCTTCAGCTACAACATCAGGATGGCTGAAAATCTTTGCGGCCTTGTGTCTCTTATTAGTTGGAATGGGCTTTCCTTGTGGTGTATAGCAGTCACACATTACCTTTTTTACGGATCAAAACAGGGAGCCAATTAAAATATTTTACATCAATATATTTAAATTTAAATTTTAGCAGATGAAAAATCTAAAGAACATTGTTGGGACAAGAATACTTTATTGAGAATATTTGTGGAATCCTCATGGAACCTTTTTATTTGCAATGCTTTTACTGGATGGTCATTATTAAAGTTATTTATCTCCGTCTCAAAACTTCTGTATTTTGAGAGGCAAGTGAAAGAGTTAGTGCTTCCTTAGGTTGAAAACTTCCTCTTTCAAATGTGCAACACATCCTTCCCATGAAAATAAATCTGAAACAAAAATGAAGAAAGCTCCAATATATAAATACTCACAAGGATGTTGTTCCCTCCCCTGAAAGGATCCTTGAAAATGGCTTGGGGGCTTAATTAGCAAAAATGAACAATTAAACATGATATAGTTAATTAACTTTCCCATAAAAGGATAAAAACTAGGAAACTTGAGAAATAAATTTATAAATATGGATTAATTGTCATTTAATATCATACTAAAGGATGACTTCGCTGTCCTCGCCAGGTGCCTGGCCAGTGCTTGACCCGTCATAGTTCCATTTGGGGAGCTCGCTAGGACTGCTGACAGGCTTTGAAATTGTCTGCACAATAATAGTTTACATTGCTTACATTATTTTACTTCATTGTCTAAATATACTTAATTGGTGAATTATATTCAGATTTTGGTACTATTACTATTTTGGTCCTCATAACATAAATTGTTTCTTTTGGGTCATCGAAATTAGAATTTGCATCAACATTGGATATCTAACAAGAACTGGGGGTCATGACACACAAGAATCTTTTTTTTTTTCCCAAAGAGTGATTCGGATCGAGTTATATATGTAGGTCTTTTTTTTTTTTTTTTTTAACTCATTCTCATAATTTCAGAAATATTCATAAGGTATTTAATGGTTTTGTTTAGACTTTCTATGTTTGATATCTGAATCATTTGCTAAATATCAATTATATCGGTAATTCAGAGGGCTCAAAGTGATATATTTCATACTTCAATTAAAAACACTGGAGGCACTACATTAGTCAGGCATTTAAGTTAGGAACAGTTTGTATAAATTTGAAGGCAAAAAAAAGTAAAAAAAAAATAAAAAAAAATGACTCTTTCTGAGTTAGTACATACCCTTGCTTTGCTCCTCATGTCCAAGCCAGACCCACCAACCCTGGTAGAAATCATATCAAGCTTTTAGCATAGAATGCACAATTATGCAAGTATTGAATACATGTTGATAAATGCACAATGAAAAAAAAAATTCTTAAGATTGGGACAATAGAGTTGAAATGAACACAACACAATAGATGGAGACAGAATTAAAAAGAACTAGTAAATTACGAAATAGGGTTAAATAATTTCATGTTTCTTATTTTTGATCCTTGAACACAAGTCCGAGCCTTATAAATGGAGGTTTGTATTAATTTGTTTATATTCAAGATACTACTATCCTGCCAAAGTGATCACAAGAAAACTGAGGAAGAGAGGGTAAAAGACTAATTCCATGTCATTCATCATGCAAACTGTTCATTTCAATTTTAAACACAAGCCCACAGCAGTCAGAAAGATAAGGAATATACAATCGTTAAGGGCCAAAAAACGATAAAATACAATTTGAGGGAGTAATGCGTAGGAGAATGCATGCAGCATTGGTACAGAACAACAGAGAAGAACAGAGAACTAGAATGCAGAGTAAAACAGAGTAAAATAAAATAGAGACATACCAGACGTATTCAGCAATGATTTTTTCAGTATGATCGGAGAGATTCATGTTAATAAGGTCGTTTAGAAGAGCCATAAAAGTAATGCTAGAGAAGAATAAATATTAAATTATTCTCTCTAAGATGGAGGAGAGGATGTGAAAAGGGATATAACAGTTGTGGATAAAACAGAGGAGGGGGGCTGGCTTATATATACTTGAAATAAGTTGTGCCTGGTTTGAAGTTCCGCGTGATGGAAAGATTCAAATTAGTTATCATCAAATAAATTAATAAAATTTAAACAAGAGAATCAACAAGTCTTTGCTTGAATAAAGAGAGATGCTGTCTAATTCCTTATTGCGTGACAATGATATGAATTTTTGCAGTCAAAGCCCTTCAAGTGGTTTTCTTGCTTATGTAACATCAAATTAACCGCATTTAGCTCACAACAATTCAATCTAAATGTTCGATTGTATGGCTCCCTGAAATAGTGGTTTCAATTTTTGAATGGTACTAACATCTTGTAGGAAAAGTACCTCTGTGTAAAATGATGACTTTGGGAGGACATACAGGCATATATCAAATCTATAGTGGAAAACTCAAATACAAATACCTTGATGGCAACAGGGAATAAGAAAGTCAACTTAAAACTCTACGCGAGAAGAAAATTGCAACAGAACTAACGGCTTGCCCTGTGTGCAGTGCTGATTATCTAAAATTTGACAGTGTGAGGGATGATAATTGGACCACACATTATGTGGAGATAAGCGGGTATAAAGTTATACACATTAATACTGTTGTATTAGGATCTATACTACGATTAACAGGGTAAATCCAGATAACATGCAACAGTATCATGCTCAATAGTCATTGAGCTTTTCTTTTTTCTTCTCATATTTTTACCAAACTTTGCTCTCAATTAATTTATAAGTTAGGGGACAGCTTGATTTTTATCTTATTTTCCATACAAAAAAAAAAAAAAAATGATATCATCAGATAAATGAGTTTGAAAAGGAGTAAAGCAAATAAAATTTCAGAAACAAAACCTACCACGAATGGTGATGAATATCAATATTAATGCTTTTATACGAAGAGATACAATTTTGATTCCCGCAATATACTTCATAAATGAAATTATTATCGGAATCAACAGAATCCTTCTTTCTACATCATATTTAACATATATTTTGGCAAGTAACGGTGTGCAGTTTGCTAAAAATTTCTTTGACAATTTGTATCAAAGTTTATAAGCTGAAACTATTTTTTGTCTTTTGGGAACAATTGTATTTATTTTGTATTAATAGTTAAATAGTTTAGTGCAGAGGAGCTAAACTTGAAATTGTGGTAATGTCCTATTCGGCCACAAAAAACCATGCATCAGCTATAGCAAATTAAAATCTAGTTGTTTAAGAAAATCATGAGAGATATTTTGTCTCAAAACGTCGCAGAATTTGACTTTCCTTTACATTTGCATAATTAATTATGTGATGCCATGTCCATAACAACCAAATTTAACTTGGAACTGGGTAAGGTTCTATTCGGCCACAGAGAACCAAGCATGCATCAGCTTTTGAAAATGTAAACCTAGTTTAAAAATTATAAGAGAATCTTGTTTATAAACGTCGCAGAATTTGACTTTCCTTCGTATTTGTATTATTTTGATTATAATAGTGTTGTGATAATAATTGATTATGTGATGTCATGTCCCTAACAACCAAACTTCTTGAAATTTGGTAAAAAATCTATTCGGCTACATAAAACCATGAATCAGCTTCAGCAAATTAAAATATTCTAGTCGTTTAAAAAATTATAAGAGAATCTTGTCTAAAAATGTGGCAGATTTTGACTTTCCTTGGCATTTGTATTATTTTATAGAAGTGTCCGGAGATAATATTTGATTATGTGATGTCATGACCCAAACAACCAAATTGAAATTAAAAATTGCAGTTATAAAATCTGTATTTTTGTTCCTTTAAAGAAGCACCGCATCTTATATTATAGATAGTATATGCAAATATTGTTATTCAACTTTGGTGGTTATCTAATAAGAGATATTGCGGTAAATCCTGAAGTAATAAGATGTATGATTTCCGATATAATATCTTAAGGCCATTTCATACAAAGTATATCTAAAAAGAAATGTTCTTGGTCCACTGACTGTTCACAGCCTTATTCAATCCTAAGTTCAACTATCGTTTAACTTCCGACGGTCCCACCTTCTAACGGGTCTCGTTTGCTTCTATTTAAACAACACAGAACCTTCCTTTTTTGAATTTCATTTCTGAATCTTCCATTTCCGATCAGATCTGCTCCACGATTTCCTTCCTTTTTCGTCTCAAGGGAAGATTCAAGCGTGCTTTTCCTTCCTCTTTCGTCTCAAGTGAAGATTCAAGAGTTCCTAGTCGCCATTTCATCGGTACTGACCATCATTCAAACGAAATCGTATTTTTTGCTTTTTTTGTATTTTTCTTCTCTCATTCAATTTTCCTTTGTAATGATGATTTTTTTTTGAGATTACTGACTCGATCTTGTTTTTAAACATGATCGCGACAGAACCTTCAGGAGTGGATCTTGATCGGATAGAAGACGGTGAAATTCAAATCTATGAAGTTTTTCTGTTGAATTTATTGTTTTCATTGTATGCAGTAACGGATCTAGCATTTTAACAGAATTTTTTTTTTGAATTCCATTGGATTGTTGTAATTTCGTTTGATTTTATATTTTCTGTTTTTTAAAGTACATATATATCTGAATTACAAGATATATGTCACATTTTACAGGATATCGCACATTGAAATGTTATGTTGTAATTGTTATTTTTTTTGTATTTACCTTCTCTCATTCATTTTTCTTTTGCAATGATGAATTTATTTGATCTATTAATTTTACAATATTTTTCCTATTAATTTTACAGTATTTATCTTATGATTTTACAGTATTCATCTTGTGGAAATATGGAGGGAAGAGATGATAGAGAGACGATATGGAGTATTGATATGTTAATTTTACAGCATTCATCTTGTGAAAATCTGAAGGAAATAGATGATAGAGATGCGATATAGAGTATTGATCATCTTGTGGAAATCTGGAGGAAAGAGATGATAGAGAGGCGATATGGACTATTGATCTTGTCATTTTACAGTATTCAACCTGTTAATTTTACAGTATTCATCTTGTAAATAGTTACTAATGTTTAACAATGTGGTTGTGAATATTTGATGTATTGATGATTTATAGTTTGCATTTATTGGTTTTACTGTTTACATCTTTTAAATTTGTAGTATTGAATTTTGCAGTGTGTTTATCTCAGTTTTATAGTGTTTTAGGTTTTAGATTTACAGTTTTATAGTTTGCATCTGTTAGTTTTATAGTTTACATTTGAAAATTTTACAGTATTGAAGTTCTATAGTTTGCATCTTTATGTTTTACAGTATGTGTATTTTTAATTTATGGGATATAAAGGCATATATAAATATTAATAATTGAAGAAAAAAATTTTAATTTTGAGAAAGAAAATTTGATTCAAAAAATTAATTTTGTATAATTTTCGGAACTATTTTAAAAAAACTACAAGTTTGAGAAGTGGTTCAATTTTAAAATGTTCTAGAAGGTTTTAAAACTATCATTAGCTGTAAGTTAGAGAAGTACATCAAATGGTCCCGCATCAAGTACAGTTAGTTTGGCAAGTTGCAAGTACACAAGGTGATCCTGCTGAATGTTAGAAATTTAAAGTATGTTTTTTTATAAGATTTGTTATACAAGTTACAAGATTAGCACAAGTTAAATGACAGTTTTTCTGTAGACAAACTGTGAACAATTAGACGCCTATGTTTTTAGATCATTGTTGATCTTGCCAAACTGTTAATAGATATGCATATATCACCGTGATTTTTATTGATAGGAAAATAAATATTAAAAATATTAAAAATAAGAACGGATGCGTAGAAATTTTAAAAACAAGAAGGGGTACGTGGCCCATGGCGTCATTCCAATTCTTGGGTCCAACATTTTCAACATGAAAAAGTTAAATTTTCAACATGAAAAAGTTAAATTTTCAAATATATCTTTGGTTACATGGAGAATAATTGAGTCCCCAAACAAAACTTGGCTCTTAGTCACTAAAATGAGGATTTTGTGTTTTATTACTGTATCATATATGATTTGCAAAAAGATAACTTAATTATTGAAAATCCACATAAATTATCTAGCAACTACATCAAAGGCTGTTGATTCTTTGGTTACATGGAGTGCTTTGCTCACAAATGGCTCCGAGACAACTTTTCAAACATTTTCAACAAGAATTGGAAATAATGCACCTTAAAAATAATGCCATGGCGTCCCATGGGAAATATATTTTCATGAAATTTTTTCATTGAACCAGACATTGCCATGGCGTCCCATGGCTTTTTAATTCTTTTTTTTTTTTTCTGTCGGACTGGAGGTTGGCATGGCGTCTCTCAGGGACGCCATGGGTCGTGTATCCCTTCTTATTTTTAAAATTTCTACGCATCCGTTCTTATTTTTAATATTTATTTTCCCATCAATAAAAATCACGGCATATATCATACAAGTTTAAACAATCTGTATAAAAATAAATTTATGATAACTCAAGATAGTGCGTGCGGACAACAGATTTTAGTATGAGATAGAGAATTAAAATCCTCAAATTATACCTAATGGCAGATAATGAATTCTGAATCAGCAACCTCCCATTAAAAAATACAGAGAAGTAAAAAGATTCACCTGAGTTTCACATGTTTTTTTTATTTTATTACTTTCACACACATGAACAAGAATTGAGAACTTCTGATTAATTTATGTCGTAGTTACTTTTTATGTTGTTGGTTTGTTATTTGATGGGAAGTTAAAAACACAAAATTAATTTTCAACTGGTGATTCGAATTATGAAGTTTCCAATTGCAACTGCTAAATATTCCAGCATTTGATTTAACTTTTCTAGAGAAAGAAAAGGATGAAGCGTAGTGATATTCATGATCGGATGTGCTAGACATTTGTTATCAGCAATTTGATACCTTGACAAAATTATTTTGTTGAATCATTTTCTTCTAAATTAAAGTAAACTAAATTACAATGATAAATGAGTTACATCATTCAACTGGACACAACTATTAGAAAGAGGCAGGAAAATATAATACTATAAAACAACTTCCCTGCAAACTTTACACTGTTATACATAATTGGAATTGTAATGATAATATATTTATTTCAATCCTCTCTCAAGCAACTCAAAACTCTGTGAATTGAAGACAAACAGAGGACTGTTCCTGATTAAGCAAAATCAAAGCAACTCATCAAGGACTTAATTTGGTGTCCAGAGAAGTGTGGTCTCAGTAATCATAGAAGTCACGACATATGGATCCATGTTAGATGCCGGCCTCCTATCTTCAAAATAGCCTAATAAATTCAGATAGATAAAAAAAAATACATCAGTTAGATTTAGGCCGTAGAAAATATTGAATAAAACATTTCTCCTGATATTGGAAATGATTTGAGAGTAAATTGAGTCTTTTTTGTCCGAGATTGGAAAGTGGCATGTAATACTGTGCATATACTGCAAACAAATTTAATACTTGAAAGCATTTTGCTGAGGAATAAGTACAAAGTGAAGTAGCACAAATTTTACCTTTGCCTTCTTTTTCGGTGTCACGGCCAACTCTAATGGAAGCTCCACGGTTTGCAACACCCTGAAAATATGAAGCATAGATTTAACTATTGTTCTAAACTTCTCATATAAACAAAAACATGGAGAAAATAATAAGATATTCAAATGCAAGGATCTAAGAAACAGGGAGGGGTGATGACTTGTTAAATTCAATTTTGTACTGATGATACTTGACAATTTCGGTATAACTAATTGAGATGAGCAAGAGCAGCATAAATCCAATTCTTCATTAGAAAGAATAAAAAAAAAAAAATACCCATTTGAAGGTGTTAATGTCAGCAGTCTCGTGGTGGCCGGTGAGACGACGTTCATTGCCTTCGCCATAGGCAGCAATGTGCTCCTTGTGCCTCAGTCCCAATTTTTCTATGGCCTTCTTTATCACCTCGTATCCTCCTTCCTCCCTCATTGATTTTGTACTGATCAAGAAAATCATTTCTCAGTATACAATTATAAGCATTCATAGAATGAGAATAGTCACCCAAACCAAGAGGAAGAGAGGAAGTCGATTTATTTTCCCTACCTGTAGTTGGTGTGAGCACCAGCACCATTCCAATCACCCTATAATGTAAGATAGTAAATAAAAGGTGTTAATTATAAGAGTAGAAAATAGTTCATCGCTAAGAACAAAAACAGAGAACAAATAAAACATGTAGGCTTAATATACTGACCGGAATTGGCTTTGGGTCAAAGGATAGCACAACTCCTGCAATCTCAGTTATCCTCTGATGATATCAAAACATTATCATTTAGTAATAATAAAAAATTATGTTTCTAAATTTGATTAATAAACATTACGTATTTTTGCACTTCAACCCTTCATAAAATTAAAAATTAATTTTGCTTTTAATTTACCTCGAGAAGAAAACGTGCAATCCACAGTTCGTCACCTGCTGAAATTCCAACTGAAGGGCCGACTTGGAACTCCCACTACAGAAATATAAATAAAGAGTTTTCAAAAAATAAAGAAATATGACTAAAGAGAAAAATTGATATAAGTTAGAAGAGATAATAAAACAAGAAGAGGAATAGCCACTAAGTATGAAAATATAAATCGTACCTGCCCTGGCATAACTTCACCATTGATGCCACTGATATTGATACCAGCATAAAGGCAAGCCTTGTAATGCGCATCCACAATATCACGACCAAATGCCTTCTCTGCACCAATTGCACAGTAGTATGGGCCCTATTGAAGAATGAAGTAAAATTAACACTGAAAACGAAAACATCAATTTGAACATTCTGATGTGTAGATGAATTTTAGATAAATTAATTCTCTGTGTATTCAGAGGGTCAAAAAATTACTTGAGGACCCGGAAAACCACCAAGGGGCCACCCAAGAGGCCATGTCACATCCTTCTGAAGAAGTGTATACTCTTGCTCAAGTCCAAACCTATTTCGTACAAAATATATTAGTAAAGCTGTAAAGTTGTTCTCATGAGTTAGAAAGAGAAGTGGGATAATTAAATTTGTAAGATACCAAGGTTCTTCAGCTACAACATCAGGATTGCTAAAAATCTTTGCGGCATTGTGTCTCTTATTAGTTGGGATGGGCTCTCCTTGTGGTGTATAGCAGTCACACATGACCTTTTTTTACGAATCAAAATGGGGAGCCAGTTAAAATATTTTACTTGCAGTACAATTTTAATTTTAAAGGAAGAATAATCTAAAGAACATTTTTTTGTAAAGAAAGTGGGAAATCTTACTGATTTCATTCACATTAAAATCACAGCAACAAATCTAAAGGACAGTTGGGACAAGAGGACTTAATTGAGAATATTTGTGGACTCCTCATCGAACCTTTTTATTTGCAAGGCTTTTACTTGGCAATCTTGATCAATTATGTTTTAATTTACATGACGGTTTCCATTTACTGGTTGAGCAGTATTGGAGTCATTTTATTTCCATCTTAAAACTTGTATATTTTGAGAGGCAAGTGAAAAGGTTAAGCTAGACACTTCCTTTTTCAAATGTGTAACATCTCTCCCATGAAAATAATTCAGAGAGAAAAGAAGAAGAAGAAAGCTCCAATATATAAATACTCACAAGAATGTTGTTCCCTCCCCTGAAAGGATCCTTGAAAATGGCTTGAGGGCTTAAATAGCAAAAATGAACACCGCATTATAGTTAATTAAGTTTTCAATCAAAGGAAGATAAATAAAGTGATAAATATATATTGTAATTAAAGATCATACTATAGGATGACTTCGCTGTCCTCGCCAGGTGCCTGGCCAGTGCTTGACCCGTCATAGTTCCACTTGGGGAGCTCGCCGGGACTTCTGACAGGCTTTGAAATTGTCTGCTCAAAAGAAATTTACATTACTTGAAAAATGATTTATATGTAAACTAAATTTGGAAATTATGCTGTGCAGTTCAACTTTTTTGTTCCGTAGTGAATTTTCATGTGGTTCATCGAAGTTAAGACTTTACATCATGTTGTTAACTAAAAGGGGATTGGGAGAATAGCACATAATCGCCTTTAATTTTCAAAGTTTTATATGGATAAAGTAATGTGAGTAGGCTTTTTCTTTCTGCAACTTTCTCATTAATTAGGAAATACTGATCAAGGTATTTGAAATATCCATTAGAATTGTTGCATGTTTGCTGTGTGAATCAGTTTATAAACAATGTGATGTTGGAAATTTGGTGGGCCAATCTGATATGTTTCGAACTTCACTTAAAAAATATAAAAAAAAATAAATGTGTTGACAATTTATGTACTGAGTTCAAAATTTGAAGACAAACAAGATAAATAATAATCTTTCGAGTTACTACATACCCTTGCTTTGCTCCTCATGTCC
The DNA here is from genome assembly GCA_033356055.1 of Carex pumila. Classification (NCBI taxonomy): domain Eukaryota; kingdom Viridiplantae; phylum Streptophyta; class Magnoliopsida; order Poales; family Cyperaceae; genus Carex; species Carex pumila. The sequence continues at coordinate 336,834 of JARJHM010000205.1, forward strand.
AAGCCAGATCCACCAACCCTATAAATGTAAAATCAAGCTGTTAGCCTAAAAGTATAATTATGCATGCATATGCAATAAATCTGAAATAAAAAAATTGCACATTGAAAATAATATTTCAAGATTGAAACCATAGAGTTGAATTGTAGCAAAACAAGAGATATGGAGACAGAATATTAAAAAAATGAGTAGGGTTAAAATGAACCATTGGTTTGTGGTTCAATCATACTCCACATACTCCGCATCCTTTTCTCTGCTTTCGAAGTTCAAACAGTCAATTCGAACTGCTCAACACGATCTTTGTATTAAAATAATGTGCTTGTAGACCAAATTATATATTTTTTTAGATAGGTACAAAAACACTGTTTTGGATGGTCCACAATCATCTAAAAACAGTAATTTTGTACCTATCTAAAAAAATAGTAAAGAAATTTGAAAAAAATATAAAATTTGGTCACCAAGCACATATTAGTATGAAGAACATGTTGAGTTGTTCGGATTGAATGTTCGGCCTTTGAAAACGGAAATATGTGTGTGGGGGCATGATTGGAGCAATTTAATCCTACTAAAAAAATAGTTAATTATAAAAGAGGGTTCAGTTGTTTTATGTTTCCCATTTTGACCCTTGAACATATCCTCCTCCTCTTATAACTGGGATTTCGTATGAATTTCTTGATTTTCCTAGGTATTCAAGAAATTATCCAGCCAAAGAGATTATAAATTGAGGAAGAGAGTGTTAAAGACTCATTCCATGTTATTTGTCTAGCAAATTTTCCATATCAATTTTTGAACATAAGCTCACAGGAGTCAAACGAACAAGGAATAAGCAATGGTCAAGGGCCGCAAAAAGATAGCTCACAATTTGGGGAGTAATCTATAGGAAAATGCAGGGAGGAGAAAACAGAGACTTACCAGACGTATTCAGCAATGATTTTTTCAGTATGGTCAGAGAGGTTCATGTTAATAAGGTCGTTTAGAAGAGCCATCAAAGCAATTACAAAGTAGAGCAAGGAATTAAATTATTTTCTCTAGACTGAAGAGAGGAAATGAGAAGATAAATAACAGTTGTGGAGAGCATAGAAAGGAGATGGCCTATTTATACTAGAGATAATGTGTGACGGATTGATATTTGGCAAGCGGGAAAAAGATTCAAGGTAGCTATCATTAAGAATAAAATAATATCGTAAAATAAAGATCAAGAAGATAAGAAATCTTGGCTTGAATAAAGAGAGGTTGTCTTATTGCCTTGTTAGTTGACAATGATCGATAAGTAATATTGCAATCAAGGCCCTTGAAGGCTCGAAGTGACATTTTTTTTTGCCTATCTTAAAATATCCTCATCTACCTCTAAAAAATTTATTCTTTGATTTCATCACAATATTTTTTTTAAATAAGCAGAGTTCTGATGATTTAGGGAAGCAGCTTATTACCATCCATTATATGTCTATAGTTCTTTTATCACACAATAATTAAATCTATAATTTATATATATGGCATGATTAGTGATTTTATTTTCTATTTGGTGCTAACATCTTGGATGTCAGAACTAAAAGGAAAAGTATATGTCTGTGTAAATTGATGGCTTCGGGAGGACATAAAGGCATTTATGAAATTTATAGGGAAAAGTCAAATACAAATACCATACCGATAAAAGGAAAAATTCAGTGAACCTAAAACTCTCTGCGAGAAGGCAATTGCAAGTTTGCAACTGAACTAGCGGCTTCTCTTGTGTGTTGTTTTGATGATCTACAATATGATTCTGTGAAGGATATGAAGTTATGCAAATTATTAACGATGAATGAGGCCCCATACTACATTAACAGGTAAATCTAGACACAAATCGCAACAATGATATTCTTAGAAATTTTTAGTTTAAAATAAGTAAAACAAATAAAATTTCAGAAAAAAATATTCAATAAATTACTGTGAAAGGCATAACAATAATTCAATGTTTTCAAACTAGATATAGTACAAATGATAATGTATATTATTGTGTTTTCACGAAGAGATCATGCAATTTTATTTCGATTCCGGCTATGCTACTTATATAAACATATGGTGACATATGCATATTAGTCATATATCTATTTTCAAAGTTTAAATGACAATTTTAAACTGTTCAAACTGATCTTTTTCTTGAGAGCTTCATTTACATACAGTTTTTTTTTTTTTTTAATTTTGAAATTTATTCAGTATCAAGTCAAGTGGTAAAGAATAAAGATTTTGTGTGCATTTTAATACATTATTTTTCTAAAAATTCTTCCCTCTCAAAAATTCTAAAATAATAGTAAAAATTTCCAAAAATGAAAATTTCGGTCTCCATGCCCATTTTAATATAGTGATCATGTTGAACTGTTTCGACTTTAAAAACAGATACATGACTTATAAGCATATGTCCTCGTATATTTATATAAGTAGCGTACTTGGACTCTTTAATTTCACAATAAATATTTAAATAAAATAGATGTCAAAATTAACGAAATCCTAATTCCAAAAAAATAATAATTACACATTTCTGCGCAGTATAAATTTGGCAATTAGCAACGTGCAGTTGGCTGAAAATTTCTTTGGCAATATATAACAACGTCGACAATTTAAAATTTGTGTTTGCTTATTGAGAACAACTGTATTTATTAAACTATTTTGTATTATTGTTGGATAGCTCAGTGATAGCAATTAAAATTAAAATTGGCGATGTCCCATTCCTCCACATAATACCATGTATTAGTTTTAGCAATTTATAATATAGTTTAGCAATTTATAATATAGTTTTCTTAAATTTATATGAGAAATCTTGTCTAAAAATGTCGCAGATTTTGACTTTCCTTTCCTTTTGTATTATTTTAATTGAAGCATTCTGAGATAATAATTAATTATGTCCTCAACATTCAAATTTAAATTGCAAATTGCAGTTAAAAATTATGTATTTTTATTTAGGAGTCTTCTAAAAGAGCAACGCTTCTTTGCTTACAGATAGTACTGTGAATATTGTTATTCAATTTTAGTGGTTATCGAGAAAGGAGAGGTAGAAAAAAGTCTTAGAACTATTGAGAGTTTGATTTCCCTCACAATAACTTCACAAAATAAAATAAAATATGGTGATTATGTAATTGAAATTTTTTATAAAGTATCCTCCTTTTAAAAATCATCAAACAAATTAAATATCTTTAAATCTTCTAAAACTATTAACAAAATGCTATTGTGAATCCTCATTCTCTCCTGAGTTGAGGTAGCGATCATAATGGCAACCAGAGATGGTTATTATGGCGTCTATGCGCCTCAGACGAAAGGTTTTAGAAGCCATGAACTAGGATTCTTTTATTTAGTTTTATGTAGACAAAAAGTTAGATTTTTTTTTTCCTTTCCGAGAGAAGGGATCAGATAAGAATTATTTGTTAAGATTTTGACTTTAATAGTTAATGAGTTAGTTATAAGAAGGTAGTTAAATGGGGATGAATGGAAAAATACAGTGGGGGAAATAAATATTTTCTCAAAGAAATAATAATGACTCGATTTTTCGAAATGTTATAGGTTCTTATGCATGTATTTCAAATGACTTCTTTCCGGGCGATGTTTTCTCTCCTTGTGTCTCTCTCTCTCAACGTACAAACTAACATCTTGGTGACTACTCTCATGTGAAGTCAAGTTATTTTTGATGTCAAAATTGTCTTACAAATTGCTCTTCACATTATTCAGGATGAGTGAAACTCTACTATGAAATATGATTTTTTTTTTTTTTTATACTTATATGACTTGGACACAGGCATAACAGAGCAATGACTTTGTTATAAAACTAAAGTTTTGGAGAAAAGATTAATGATAGAGAATATATTGTTTGCGCAATTTTTTTTTACTCTAAAGTTAGAGTTTATAGGGAAATGTAAAACTTACAAATACAACCCTAAAGAAATAGAAAATTACAAATGTTGAGATAAAGAGACATAACAACATCCACCATTTGATATCTTTGTTTAATTTTTCTAGAGAAAGATAAGGATAAGGCGTAGTGCTAGACAGACATCGGGATAAAGAGACATATCCATGATCGGATGGGCTAGACATTTGTTATCAACAATTTGGTACCTTGACAAAATTATTTTGTTGAATAATTTCTTTTAAATTAAAGCAAACTAAATTACAATGATAAATGAGTTACATCATTCATATTGGTACAAATATTAGAAAGAGGCAGGGAAACATAGTACTATAAAACAACTTCACTGCAAACTTTAGACTGTTATACATAATTGGAACTGTAATGAATATACATTTATTTTAATCAAATCTCAAGCAACTCAAAACTTTGTGAATCAAAGACAAACGGATAACTGTTTCTGATTAATCAAAATCAAAGCAACTCATCTAGGACTTAATTTGGTGTCCAGAGAAGTGTGGTCTCAGTAATCATAGAAGTCACAACATATGGGTCCATGTTAGATGCCGGCCTCCTATCTTCAAAATAGCCTAATAAATTCAGACAAATACAAATACAAATAAAAACTGCAGTTAGATTTAGCCAGTGGAAAATATGAAAACGTTTTCCTGATAATAATCATGATTTGAGAGTAAATTGGATCTTTTATATCCGAGAGTGGATAGTGGCATATCATAGGCATTACAGTAAAAAACTGAATACTTGAAAGCGTTTAGCAGAGAAACAAGTACCATGTCATAAAATTGGGCAAAATTTACCTTTTCCTTCTTTTTCGGTGTCACGTCCGACTCTAATGGAGGCTCCACGGTTTGCAACACCCTGAAAATATGAAATATAGATTTAACTATTTTTCTGAACTTCTCATACAAACAAAATCAGGGAGAAAATAAGAAATAATTAAATGCAAAGATTGAAGAGATGGGGAGGGGGGATGACTTGTTAAATTCAATTTTGTGCTGATAATTAAGTGTAACATATACCAATTCCAAGTCTCCAACAGTTCATTAGAAAGAAAACATACCCATTTGAAGGTGTTAATGTCAGCAGTCTCATGACGGCCGGTGAGGCGACGTTCATTGCCTTCACCGTATGCAGCAATGTGCTCCTTGTGCCTCAGTCCCAATTTTTCTATGGCCTTCTTTATCACCTCGTATCCTCCTTCCTCCCTCATTGATTTTGTACTGATAAAGAAAAACATTCCTCAGTATACAATTATAAGCATTCATAGAATGTGAATAGTCACCCAAAACAAGAGGAAGAGAGGAAGTTGATTTATTTTCGCTACCTGTAGTTGGTGTGAGCACCAGCGCCATTCCAATCACCCTATAATGTAAGATATAAAAAATAAAAGGTGTTAATTACAACAGTAGAAAATAGTTCATCGCTAAGAACAAAACAGAGAAGAAAAAATGAGGAGACTTTGAAATAAAATAGAACATGTAGACTTAATATACTGACCGGAATTGGCTTAGGGTCAAAGGATAGCACAACTCCTGCAATCTCAGTTATCCTCTGATGATATCAAAACATAATCATTTAGTAAATATAAAAATTATGTTTCTAAATAAAATTAATAAACATTATGGATTTTTTCACTACAACCCTTCATAAAATTAAAAAGTAACTTTGCTTTTGATTTACCTCGAGAAGAAAACGTGCAATCCACAGTTCGTCACCTGCTGAAATTCCAACTGAAGGGCCGACTTGGAACTCCCACTACACATAGATGAAACAATAAAGCAAAATTGATATAAATCATAAGAGATAATAAAAGAAGAAAAGGAATGGCCACTAAGTATAAAAATGTAAATCATACCTGGCCTGGCATAACTTCACCATTGATGCCACTGATATTGATACCAGCATAAAGGCAAGCCTTGTAATGCGCATCCACAATATCACGACCAAATGCCTTCTCTGCACCAATTGCACAGTAGTAGGGGCCCTATTGAAGAATGAAGTAAAATTAACACTGAAAACGAAAACATCAATTTGAACATTCTGATGTGTAGATGAATTTTAGATAAGTTAATTCTCTGTGTATTCAGAGGGTCAAAAAATTACTTGAGGACCCGGAAAACCACCAAGGGGCCACCCAAGAGGCCATGTCACATCCTTCTGAAGAAGTGTATACTCTTGCTCAAGTCCAAACCTATTATGTAAAAAATATATCATTAGAGATTGTTCTCATGAGTTATAAAAAGAAGTGGAATAATTAAATTTGTAAGGTACCAAGTCTCTTCAGCTACAACATCAGGATGGCTGAAAATCTTTGCGGCATTGTGTCTCTTGTTTGTTGGAATGGGCTGTCCTTGTGGTGTATAGCAGTCACACATGACCTTTTTAATGGATCAAAACAGGGAGCCAGTTAAGTTATTTTACTTCAGTATAATTTAAATTTTACAGGAAGGATAATCTAATAACATTTTTTTTTAAGAAAATGAGAAATCCCACTGATTTCATTCATACTGAAACCAGAACAACAAATTTAAAGAACAGTTGGGACAAGAGTACCCAATTGAGAATATTTGTGATCTCCTCATCGGACCTTTTAATTTGCAAGACTTTTTACTTGGAAATCTTGATCAATTATGTTTTAATTTATCTAACGGTTCCCATTTACTGGATGAGCATTATTGAAGTTATTTTGTTTCTATCTTAAAGCTTGTATATTTTGAGAGGCAAGTAAAAGGTTAGGCTAGAAACTCCCCTTTTCAAATGTGTAACATCTTTCCATGAAGATAATTAAGAGAGAGAGGAAAAAAAAGCTCCAATATATAATTACTCACAAGAATGTTGTTTCCTCCCCTGAAAGGATCCTTGAAAATGGCTTGAGGGCTTAAATAGCGAAAATGAACAAACACATTATGGTTAATTAACTATTCAATCAAAGGATGAAAAATTCAAATTTTAACAGAAATAAAATTTTAAGTAGAGATTGTAATTAAAAGATCATACTAAAGGATGACTTCGCTGTCCTCGCCAGGTGCCTGGCCTGTGCTTGAACCGTCATAATTCCACTTGGGGAGCTCGCTGGGACTGCTGACAGGCTTTGAAATTGTCTGCTCAAAAATAATTTACATTACTTGAAAATTGATTTATATGTGATCGTTTAAATAAACTAAAATTGGAAATTATACAGATCAGTGCAGTTCAACCTTTTGTTCCAAAAGGGCTTGGGAGAATAGCAATAATCGCCTTTAATATTGAAAGAGTGATATGGATAAAGTAATGTGAGTATATTTTTTTTTTTTTGTGAAACTTTCTCATTGATTATTTAGGAAATATTGATCAAAATATATCACAGTTCTATTAGAACTGTTGTATGTTTGATATCTGAATCAGTTTATAAACAGTGATGATGTTGAAAATTGAAGTACTGAATTAAAAATTTTGAAGACAAACAAGATGATAAAAAAAACACTTTATGAGTTGGTACATACCCTTGCTTTGCTCCTCATGTCCAAGCCAGATCCACCAACCCTATAAAAGTAATATCAAACTATAGAGTTGAATTTTTTTTTTTTGAAGAAAAATATGGGTCTAGCCCATATCTTATAAAACAAATAGTAAATTATAAAAGAGGTTCGGTTGTTTTATGTTTCCCATTTTGACCCTTGAACATATCTTCTTACTCTTATAAATTTCGTATGAATTTCTTCATTTTCCTCGATATTCAATAAATTATCCAGCCAAAGAGATAATAAATTGAGGAAGAGAGTGTAAAAAAATAATTCCATGTAATTTGTCTTGCAAATATTCCATATCAATTTTTGAACATAAGCTCACAGGAGTCAAACGAACAAGGAATAAGAAATGGTTGAGGGCCACAGAAAGATAGCTCACAATTTGGGAAGTAATCTATGTATAGGAAAATGCAGGGAGGAGAGAACAGAGACTTACCAGACGTATTCAGCAATTATTTTTTCAGTATGGTCAGAGAGGTTCATGTTAATTAGGTCGTTTAAAAGAGCCATCAAAGCAATTACAAAGTAGAACAAGGAATGAAATTATTTTCTCTAGACAGGAGAGAGGAAATGAGAAGAGAAATAGCAGTTGTGGAGAACATAGAAAGAAAGATGACCTATTTATACTAGAGATGATGTGTGACGGATTGATATTTTAGCAAGCTGGAAAAAGATTCAAGGTAGCTATCATTGAGAATAAAATAAGGAGACGCTTTTTTTTCATGTCAAATTTATTCTTCTTTAGAAAAAAATAATTGTGGAAGGAACTTAATTGAGTTTGTATCAAATGTATATTTTTTTTAATAAATACTATCGGAAAGAGAATGAAAAATTACTTGGCTTATTGTTTATTTTATTTTATTTGAGATACCGTTATTTTGAGTGTTGAATGCTCAAAATAAAGATTTTTTTTTATGTTTTTATATCAAATTTATCCATAAATAATGAGTTCGACTAATATGACATCGGTGTCATATAACACCAACTACAAAATTGATTAGATAGATTTCAAACGACTAATTCAAACCGTTCAAACTGATTTACTTTATAAGTGATGTGTTTACATGCAAAATATTTATATTTTCTAGTTATTTTAGCATCAAAACAAGCGGTCAAAAATGTTGAAAAACGAATGAATTAAAATTAACTTAAAAATCACACATTTGACCGCTTGACTAGATACTAAATAAAATGAAAAAATTATAAATTTTGTATCTGACGCACAACTAATGAAATAGATGAGTTTGAACGGTTTGGATTCACCGTTTGAAGTCGATTCGATAGATTTTAAAGTTAGTGTTATATAGGCTGAAATGACACTGATATCATACTAGCCAAACTCATAAATAATACCTTCCTATTTATATAATACTTATGCATCAGCTAATTGTTAAAAAAATAAAAAAATAGAGAAATTATCTAGTCTTTAGTCTTCTGTCTCCGGTCCCTCAAAAATCTCCCAATCCATTTTTTTTTAAACTTATGTGACTTTCTTTATTTAGTATTTACCAAGCCGGTTTTTTTAATATTCAACATTAAATAATAAATAATACAAATATTTAAGTATTTTGAAGAATTTTAAAAATATCCGGACCGTCAAAATTTTCAGCGGCCGACGAAAAAGTTGGGACCATCGAAAATTTCAGCGGCCGAATAACAAACATTTTGTTTCCATGTTCTTCGAATTCTGTTTTATGAATTTATAGTTTTTCTATTTTAATTAGAAAATGTTATACTTTATTTATTTTTTGTATTGAAATATTAAAAATATAACTTATATTTTTTTAAAAATAAATGAAATAATGTTAGATATTAAAAAAAAAACAGTTTACCAAGTTCAACTTTAATTTTTTTTTCCACGCAATAAATATGATATGTTAGATATAAATACTTGATATTATATATCAAGTATTAAAAAAAAAATATGATATGTTAGATGCAGTAGTATTAAAACTTACATTACAAAAAAAATATATATATATATTCTCTCTCTTATTACCTACTTATCTTTTACACATTTTCAGATGAGGGGTTCTTTTTCCTCCATTCAATCTAGCTCGTATTTCTAACGATTTTGTAAGAAATTTTGTGAATCTAAAACTACAAATGTTTTCTACTCGATTTTCTATTATAAATAAGATTCATATTCAAGTACTTCTGGATTTTATTTGCTCCACCGTTTTTTTTTTTTTTTTGTCCTTCTTGATATGCAATGTATAAAGACTTGATAGTTTTGGGTATGGAGAAAAGTTTAAAATTAATGTTACATATCAACACTTGTACACATAGGTATCAACACTTGTACACGCCAGTTGTAAATTCGTCGATTACCTTCTAGTAGATAGTCCCAGTTAAAAATAGTTAAGAGTTGAGAGACTTTTAGGAGATTTTTTTTAAAGACTTTTATCATGTTTCTAAAAAAAGAAGATAAAGTATAGTATAACATAAAGTAATTTTTTTTACAATAATAGAAAGGTTTTATTTTGTGAAAACTTTTTTTTTTCTAAATCTCTAAGTTTTGATAGCAACTACTAAAGTTGAAGAGAGAAATATCTCACTAGTATGAAAACAAAAAAATATTATTGATATAAAATATAGTAAATTAATCATGCGAGGTTTAAAATTACATCTAAATTTCATATATAAAATCGTATTTAACATAGACAATTTTTTCCACTATTTGCACCAAAATTTATTAATTTATTATTTATTTGTAGTTACATATTAATTTCTGATCGATTCATATCTGATTTTTTGTTTGCATAATTTTATTTATTTCCTCAGTCTTTTATTTTGAGAATATAAATTAATTATATAATAAACAAATACAATATATTTTTGTTGAATAAAATCATAAAATTGTGCAAACGATAAATGAACATGAATTGATAAAAAAAAAATATAACTTTAAGGAAATAATAAATTGAACGAATTTTGTTGCAAATAGCGAATTCTTGTCTCATATAATTAAAAGATTATAAAGAAGGGTAAATTGGGTATAAAGAGGGAAAATATTCAGATACACATTTTGACAATGCAATTTTTAATTTATACAAAGAACAAGGGCAGTATTACTCTATTATCTGTTCTTTGTATCAATTAAAAACTGTCTTGTTAGAATGTGTACTCAAATTTTCTCTTTTGCGCTTCATAATCTAATTGTTGTTCTCAAAATAGTGCCAGAGATGATGCGTAACGGATTGATATTTTTGGCAAGCTGGAAAAAGAATTCGAGGTAGCTATCAAGAAGTCTTTGCTTGAATAAAGAGATTTGTCTTATTGCCTTATTAATTAACAATGGTATGTAATATTGCAGTCAGGACCCTTGAAATGACATTTTTTGCTTATGAGCTTAGCTATTTTTGAGGGTTTCAATGTCTCATCTTTTTCATACCTCATTGTATCTCATATTTTATATCTTTGTTTTCAAAGTTTAAATTGTCAATCTAAACCATTCAACATGATATATATACTATATACTAAAATATGGTTAGGAATGAAATTTTATAATTTTTGGAAAAAATTTACTATTTTTTAAGATGAGAACAAAATCATTGTTTTTTGAACGGTTCAAAAACAATGATTTTGTATTTATCTTAAAAAATAGTAAATAATTCTAAAAAATATAAAATTTCATCTTCATGCATATTTTAGTATAAATATTATGTTGAATGGTTCGGATCGACACTTTGAACTTTGAAAACAAAGATATAAAATATGAGGTATGATGGGGTATGAAAATAATGAGGCATTGGAACCCTCCTCAAATTATCCGCATCTATACTTTCATCATTATATATATATATATATATATATATATAGAGTCCGGCTAATTTGCTGTCGGCAACATTTTAGCCGAAGGTGCTACCAGTTTTTATTTTTTTATTTTGTGATGTCCAAACAACAAATTCAAACCGTTAGATGTTTAATCTATATTATAATCTCCTTGGAGACCAAATTTCACATTTTTTGGAATTTTTTTACTATTTATTAAGCTGGTTTGAAAACCGCTGATTTCAGTAAATTTCTGCAGCATTGAAATCAGCGGTTTTCAAACCAGCTTAATAAATAGTAAAAAAAATACAAAAAATGTAAAATTTGGTCTTCAAGTAGATTATAGTATAGATTAAACATCTAACGGTTTTGATTTGTTGTTTGGACATCACAAAATAAAAAAGGCCGGCAGCAAATTAGCCACTGCCTATATCTATATATATATATATATATATATATATATATAGAGAGAGAGAGAGAGAGAGAGATAGGCTAATAAACAATCGATTGTTCCTAACCTCCCATGCAACCAAATCGTTTTTTGATTTTTAAAGTCCAAATGATCGATCCAAACCATTAGATGTGATATATATATATATATATATATATTGAAATAAGGGTTTCTTTAACTCCGACATCCATTTAATTTTTTACATGTTTCTTGAAGATATCTACATCTCTATAGAAAAGTGAGACTCATCCATTAGTTTTAGGTCTAAAATTAATTCTTTGGTCACAATTGTTAAATCTCTCATTTATATGACTTGATAATTAGTGTTTTTAATTTTTTCTAGTAAAATTAGAATCAAGTTATTCAACTGATTTATATACAAAGAGATCTCATATTCAGATTTCAAACTACAACCTCTTACATAGGGAGTATTACTTTTGTTACTAGATTAAAAGTTAGTTTTTAAGAGACTTCAATTTATAAAAAAAAGTACTAACATTTTTATGTCAGAAAATATTACAAGAAAAATATCTCCGTGTTAATGGTTTTAGAAGGACATGGAAGCATTTGTCAAATTACAGGGAAATTTAAATACAATTTTAAAAACGTGTGAACCTAAAATGTTTTGCGAGAAGAAAATTGCAAGTTTACAACTGAACGGTCTCTCGTGTGGCGTTCTGGTTCTGTGTGTGTGTGTGTGTGTGTGTGTGTGTGTGTGATGGATATAAAATTATGCACGTGAATTGATGTATTAGGCCCTATACTAGATTAACCGGTAATTAAATCTAGACACTAATAGCAACAATTAAATGATAGCGTTAGAAGTTTTGAGTTTGAAATGAGTAAAACAAATAAAATTCAGAAAAAGAGGTTCAGTAAATTACAAATGACTTGCTGAAAGGCAGAGCAATAATTATATATGTTTGAACTATATCTAGTACGAATAATGATATATATTATTAATCGTGTCTTCGCGAATAAGAGATGTATTCAATTTATAATAAATATTTTAAATAAAATGAATGGAATCTTAATTCCGAAAAAGATAATAATTAATTGTACATTTCTGAGCAATATATATTTGACAAACACCAAACCTTCAGTTGGTTGAAAATTTCTTTGGCAATATCTAAAATACAACGACATTTAAAACTTTTGTTTCCTTTTTGTAATACCTACCTGGTAGCATCTACCACGTACTTCCAAAAAAAAATATATATATATTTGTGTGTTATTTAAGTGATAGCAGTTTAAATTGAAATTGGACCATATACCTAAAAAAGTAGCAGATTTTGACTTTCCTTTGCTTAAATTTTTTATTATTTTAATTGAAGCATTCTAAGCATTCTGAGATAATAATTAATTATGTCTCCAACTTTCAAATTTGAATTGCAAATTGCAAATTGTACTGGATGGTTGATGGTTCTGATGCGACAGGTAACGGGAATTATATCAGACAAAAAAAACAAAAAACAAAAACAAACAAACAAACAAAGAAGCCAATTCAATTTCACATTGTTACGGAACATTAATAAAGAGTTTGGTTCCTCCTTTTTACAATGTGTTCATAGAAATACATTAAAGAGTTTGGTTCCTCCAATTAAGCCGAATCTTTTTTAGTTACCATTTTCGCAAAAATAATATAACAGTTATCATCTCTTTTAGAAACAAAAATTACTTTTACCAGGTGCACTGTATTCTGACAATTTTTTTTCCGTTTGATAAAACTTTGGCTCATTTGATTCATGTGGATCCACATGTTCACATTTGTCAAATGTCTGAAATAATTTTTGTTACCACCTCAAACTTTCAAAATTTGCATCTTTGACACTAATTTTTTTTAATAGAATAGAACAAAAGAGGAAAGAAAAAAAAAATTGGTAAAGTACAAATTTTTTAGTCAAGTTCTAAATTTTTGAGAAAACAATGGTAAAATGCGAATTTTGAAAGTTTGAGGTGATAACTAAATTTTTTTCAAATCAAATGTTAGCATTTTATGTAAATTTATGGAATAATTATTTTAATCCCCCCACTCCAATACACACATCATATCTGCTGCAACAATAGAGGAAGGTTATACTATGGCTCCCCCTTTTCTAGTCCTTGTACTTGTCTCCGCGTCAACCTTCATAGGTATAAATACTTATAACATAAGATATTAATATTTGCATGCGTAACTTGATATGATCATTCATTTTTTTCTAGTCCCCCAAATGTCCCGTATCAACCTTTCTCTACTTGCAACAATTGATATTAATACTTTTATATGTAATTCAATGCGATAAAAAAATACTTGCGAGTATATGTATAAATACTTACAAGACAAGGTATAAATACTTGCGTGACGACAAATCCGAAAATATGTCATGATGGATCTCATTTGAAAGATAAAATTGCATAGAAGACGGTTGTGATTTTAGATTCGCAAAATTATTCACAGATTGTCAAAAATATGAATGAAACTAAACGGAGAAAAAAATAAACTGCATCTAAAAACGTGTATGGCCTCCCATATAGTTTGAGTGGTCCCCACATATTTTTATGGTGCTGGTACGTTTTGAGATATTTAATTGGAGAGACAATTATTTATGTAAAAATATGGACTTGGCTACGGTGCTATGGGTAGCTAAGAGGTCTCCTGTGCTACGGCTCAATATTCGACTTTTCAAAATTCTAACGGTCGATCCGAACCGTTCATTTTGTTCTCCATATTAATATGTGCTTGGAGACCAAATTTTACATTTTTTGAAAAAATTTTACTATTTTTTTAGATTTATTGAAAATCGCTGTTTTCAGACAAATCTGGACCATAAAAAACAGCGATATTCAATAAATCTAAAAAAATAGTAAAAAATATCCAAAAAATATAAAATTTGGTCTCCAAACACATATTAATATGGAGAACAAGATGAACGGTTCGGATCAACCGTTAAGATTTTGAAAAGTCAAATATTGAGCCGTAGTATGGGAGGCCTCTTAGCTACCCATAGCATATTAGCCAAATTCTAAAAATATATTATTCGCCTCATATGTATAAATATTTTCGTACATAAATATAAATACTCATCGTTGCAGTTTTGCGATCCTTTTAAACAGTTATAGCAGTTAAAGTATAAGTAAGATGTGAATACTGAAGTGCAGATATCAGCCTCCAAATTTATGTGGGTCTCATCACGAGTTCCCGACATGTGCACAGATAATGAACAAAAATTTTGAACGAAAAAAACAAAGAGTACGCAGCTATTACTTGTGCAGCCAAATTTGTTGTGGAGTTATTAGCTGAGCATCTTGCCTGCCTATTGCGCACTTGATATTTTTTTTGTTTTTTTTTAAAAACACAATTTCATCTTTGTATTTTTTTTTTTGTTTTTTTGAAAAATGGTAACTAAATTCTGACTTCTAAGTGTGATATTGGAAATTGACCAGTTACATATTTTCCAATAAGAAATTGCTCTTACAATAAATTGTTCGAGTTTTATTTAATTAGTTTCACTTTTTAACAAATGGTTATTCTATATAAAAATGTTAAAGGACACAAAAGGTTGCCTCACATGATTTCACCATCCTATTTTATTTACTGTGGTTTTATTTACTCAAATGCTCTACGTGCTAACTTATAATTTTTTTTTTTAAATTAGTTGCAGATTTGTTATTTTGCATTTTCATTTTGTGCAGTATTTATTATTTAACAATCTTCTATCATTTTTGCTCAATATTTCTATGTTACTTGATTCGGCTAGCTTGTTGTTGACTTTTAATCAAATAATTAATGCTTTGATATTATATCACACTATTCTAGTTCCTACGAACTATTGCAATAAAATATTTAATAACAATTATGGAGGACTCTTTGTCAAAAAATAAATAAACCATGGACTGAAGTTCATTTTTATGATTTGTTGGATACAAAAAGATAGAATCATATTTATTAAATGATATAACAAAAGAAGTGCATAAATAAAAGTAATTGCAGGCATGCAAATTGAGAAGTCATATTTATTATTTTGTAATATTAGAAAATAAGAAACAATAAAAAGAGTGAAATGACACTAATATTTTGTGAGTTGTTATTTCACAAAAATAATGTATTAAGTGCAAGTTTCAAATACATTCAATGTAACAGCTAGCCACACATACTACCATCACATGACAAATAGACAATACACACAAAAATATTGACCTGGATTTCTTATATTCAATCTCCAAACCTCCTTGTTGCATGTCTTTTATATATGATGCATTGTAAATTTTATGTTAATCTAGTCCTTCATGATTTTGGTACGATTTCTCTAAAAGAATGTAGTCAGATTACTCAATGTATCATTTTATTTTTTAATTTACTAACTCAATACGATTCTGATGTAACGTGAACACTTGATTTCAATGCAAAATTGTTGTTGGCAATTACCAACCAAAAAAAAAAAAAAAGACAGCAGTGGTATACTGTTAGTGGGTGCTACTTGGGCAATTGTAACAAAGAAGGGCGGAGAGACGGAGACCAAGCATTAAAAATTTGGAAATCTGGATGTTTTGTGCTTTCTGTTTTCCAAAAGATTTTGGCTAAGTGTACCCTGAAAAAAACACTTCAAAATGTTCCGGGTAAAAGATGGCTGCTTGTGCTTTTGCATTTTTTGTTGTTGTTCTAAACTTCTAATTGTTCGGTGAGATTACAATATATTTATTTACTGTTTTAGTCACAATTATTTGTGGCATGACATGGGATGACCGATGAAAAGGGCAAACAACAAATATTTTCTTTTGTTCCTTTAAAATAAGATGGTTCAGATTCCTTGGTCCAATTATCTTCTAATATTTTGACCAATTCGGAGATGATTAAACTAGCAGCGATAACATTTTAAATTTATGATAAAAAAAAAATTCTTTAAGATACCCCCAGCGATATATATTATTGTTTCCTTTGCAATTGGTAATATTCATGCATGATACATTGAAATCACCAGAAATTTGTTTTCGCCTACGAATTGCATTGCCACAACTCCCTATTATGCTCATATGATATATGACGACTATTCACGACTTATCTGACATATTAAAAGCTCATTGAGTGTCAAAAGAAAAACTAATTACAAAACTAACGAAAGAAAAGGGGGAAAAAAATACAGAATCGAAACGCAAATGACAGGGACTCTTAAGCCTTATAAACTAGCAGCGATAGCATTTTGCTAATTTTTTGCTGAAACTAGGGGCGCAAACGGATCGGGTATTAACCGTTCGAATCTAGATCCATATTTGAAAATTAGATATATGATATCTGAATATATGTACAAATATATATATGATTTTAAATTCTAATTATATGTATCAGAATAATAGATATATACTATATAGTTTAATATATATTATGAAAATATGTATGTTATTCACCATTATAATTTATAATTAAATAAATATTATGAAGTTTAATATTTTTAATAAAATTTACATATATTTTTTAATAATAGTATAGAAAAACAGATATCCGATATATATCCGTTTAATATCTAATCTACATTTGTATTCGATTAATATCTAATCTATATCAGTATTCGGAAAATAAAAGTGAATACATATATAATTTTACCACTATCTGATCCGTATCCGATCCGTTTGCATCCCTATCTGAAACTGTCAATGAGCAGGTACAGTGTTGTAAGCTTGGAAATCAATAGAGAAATTAGTAAATTATTGCTATGAAGATACCAAGACGATCTGCTCTTCTTTGGTCAACGAGGAAACGAAGGGTGCCAAATTAAACTTGTATGGTTTAACTAAAGATTGACCTTTGCTAACAAAATAAAATGTTGAATTTATAAGGCTGTCAAGAATCCTGCATTCTGAATATTCCACCTCCCTTGCATCTTTATTATTGTATAATTTGCCTTTCCACAATTCACAATTCAGAAAGGTATCTTTCGCACGCCATCTCTCAGCTAATTAAATATATTACACGTTTAATGAATTATTTAATGGTAGTCAAAAGTATATAAATAATTAAGTTCTACCAACTTCGAGTTCATTTGTTTCATATGTAAACTTTTGCTCTGATCTACAAGCTTTTTTACACACACACAAAAAGAAGAATACTGAAGTTCATCTAGTCATTAGATTAATCATGAACAATATGAACAAACTGAATATATTTAGATACTTCAGAAATTTCCAATATTCTGAAAGCAAATAGGTGAGAAATAACTATAAATTAAGAGAAGTGGCACAGTATTTATCTTTGTCTTTATTTTCGGTTTCATGACATGTAAGAAATTTAGGTAGTATTATTGGTTTATGTTGAGTAAGGAGACTATATTGAAACTAATTTTATTATTCTCTCAAGACTAAAAATTGAGACTGTGCACATGCTAATGCGGTCAAGACCAGGTGTTCATAAGCTAGGATTTCCGTATTGCAATTGTTAACTATCTTAATATAGTTGATATGCATATCTCAAGACGATCTACTCTTTATTTATTAAACTAGAATGGATATATAGAGAGCGCCACATAAAACATCTATGAATAAATTAGATGTTGACCTTTAATAAATTTTTGTTTTCAGAAAAGCTGTCAATTATCTTGTATTCGGAATCTGGTATCTCATTGCATCTTTGCCTTCTCAGAATCCAAAAAGGTATCCATCGGAAACAATTTGTGCCAACTAATTGAATATTACATATTATTAAAAAAATTAACGACAGTTCAGTTATTTGACTTTTTTTCCTTATCACTTTCACGTACTTCCCATTGTTAATAAAATATCGTTTATCAAATTTTGTATGTATGTACATTTTTTTTAAACTTCCTGGTCTTATATTCTGCCTAATTACCAGTTCAACACTTCAACAGAAGATTGTTTTTATTCCTGGTACCCCTTTTGTGCTTTTGTTTTGGTTGTTTAGCAGGTTACCTCTAAAACTAGTTGCTCTAATTAATTATTATTTTAATGATTTCTAATCGAACCCGGTGGGAACTCAAAGCTCACTCTATTCATAAAAAAAAAAATGTGTATGTACAAACTTCTAATTTAAATGATTAAACTATCTCTTATTTAGTTGAATTATATTTTTTGACAAACTTCAATTCTATATCTAGTTGATTCATGATATATCGCCATAGAACCGTCTTATTTACAAAATGTAATCTTAAATTGCATAAGAAAACCTCCCTTTTTTTTTCATTTTTCATTTCAATTAGTATTCGGAATACAAAGAAAACAAAATAAAACTAAAAGGGAAATGCAAAACCAAGCTGAAACAACTATTGAACGTAAATTATTTCTAACAGAAGCAAGCAAACACTTCCAAGTGATTCAAATGTCACATGGATGAACACCATTTTCCTTTATTACAAGCAACAACCATGTCACAAAATTTGTCGCATCATACATATCAAAGCATCCACTGAAATGACACATAAGGAAACCGCAACACAATTTTTCATGAAAGGAAGTTGAAGTAACTCCTTTTGCACTTAGGTTGGTTTCAAGAGAATGGTGGTCTCAGCGATCATGGAAGTGACAACATAAGGATCCATGTTAGAGGCTGGCCTCCTGTCCTCGAAATAACCTAAAATTTTGAAAGAACAAGAAAAAAATGTAGTACATTTAATTAATTTAGTAATACAATGTAATACAATGGAGTTTTTTAAAAAATTCTAAGGCCCTATATATATAGCATAGTCAGTTTATTGAATGATCTATTTTTTTATTTATAATTTTCATTGGATATCTACAAATAATTTGGGAGTAAGAAATTTGTGAAGTGAAGTGAGGTTAAAAAGATCCATATAGATCCTTTTCATTTAAATTTTCAGAGATTTTAAATTCTTGTTCACAAAAAGGATAATTCTATCACATTTGACAGTACATGTTAGCTGTGTACCAAATTGAAGTAACAGAAGAATTTACCTTTGCCTTCCTTCTCAGTGTCACGGCCAACCCTAATGGAAGCCCCACGGTTTGCAACACCCTGAAAAGAAATAAAAATTATATTATATTGACCTTACCATCAAAAGAAATCCAATTTGTCACAATTACAGGTATGATGACCAAATGCAATATGACAATTGCCAGTTCGTACCAGTACCAGACCCATTAACCAGATCGATACAATTCCAAAGTGCTGAATGAAATAGACTAGCAATAATAAGGTTTGTGTGTTTCATGACTGGTACAGTGCTAAACATCAATATATGGAACATACCCATTTGAAGGTGTTAATGTCAGCAGTCTCGTGGCGGCCGGTGAGGCGACGTTCATTGCCTTCACCATACGCAGCAATGTGCTCCTTGTGCCTCAGTCCCAATTTTTCTATGGCCTTCTTTATCACCTCGTATCCTCCTTCCTCCCTCATGGATTTTGTGCTGATCAAGGTAAAACAAAAAAACAAAAACACATTCCTTAGTATACAATTGTAAGCATTTGTAGTGTGTTACAGTATGCATAGCCACCTAAAACAAGAGTAAGAGGAAGTTGATATATTTTTCCTACCTGTAGTTGGTGTGAGCACCAGCACCATTCCAATCACCCTATAATTTAAGACAGAAAATAAAAGGTGTTAATTATAAGAGTAGAAAGTTGTTCATCACCAAGAACAAAACAGAGAACAAAAATTGAGAAGACATTGAACTAAAACATAGAACTAATATACTGACCGGAATTGGCTTTGGGTCAAAGGATAGCACAACTCCTGCAATCTCAGTTATCCTCTGATGATATCAAAACATAACCATTTAGTAAAGAAGATTTATAAATATTAAGGATTTTTGCACTACAACCCTTCGTAAAATTAAAAAGTAACTTTGCTTTTTATTACCTCGAGAAGAAAACGTGCAATCCACAACTGGTCAGCTGCTGCAATTCCAACTGAAGGACCGACTTGGAACTCCCACTACGCAGAGATGAAAGAAAAAGCAAAATTGATATATGTCATAACTCATAAGAGATAAGGAAACAAGAAAAGGAATAGCCACTAAGTATGAAAATGTAAATCATACCTGGCCTGGCATAACTTCACCATTGATGCCACTGATATTGATGCCGGCATAAAGGCAAGCCTTGTAGTGAGCATCAACTATGTCACGACCAAACGCCTTCTCGGCACCAACTGCACAATAGTACGGTCCCTGTGTTGCGTAAAAAAAAAAAAAAAAGATGAACAAAAATTTAGAGAAAGATGAGAATACAAAGTAAAATGGAAGAAGAAAATTAATCAAAGGGCTAAGAAGATATTTTGATAACCTTGTCTTTACTTTTTACTGCAAACATTAATCGTTCATGGTCGTTCTCTAACTAATGAGTAGAAATAATATTAAGATTGAATAGCGTGTGGTAATATTATTGAATATCTTATTACCCGGCAAGTTTTTGTTTGGCATCCAAATCGTAAACCAATATTAATATCTTATTTTTTAAAGTATCCTCATTATGACACTACTAAAAAAATTAATATCTGTTCTCCTTATTTCTTCTGTTCTGTCCATCCCTTTACCCACAAAAGCAATCTTATCCCTATTTGATGCTGAGTCATAAGTGGAATGGTGTATATTGATACACTTGCATTAGTTGCGTAGAGTGCCGTTGCTTATGCACCAAAACAAACTTTTAAAAGCTGATAAAGAATAAGATGGATATATATAATTCAATTAAACGACAAGAAAGTAGCATCTTTTTTTTATCTTCCTTGATTTACACTGAGGCTTTGATGTTTATATTTTTAACATAAGAAGAAAAAGAAGATAATTTAATACAAATTTTTGTTTTAATTACCTGAGGGCCAGGAAAGCCACCAACAGGCCAGCCAAGAGGCCAATTGACATCTTTTTGAAGAAGAGTATATTCTTGCTCAAGTCCATACCTATTCCCAACCAAAAAGATATATTCTTAATAAGAAACTCTAAACATCTCACAATATAAATTTAAAAGGAAAATAAATAACAAACATTTTTCTGTTTTTAGAATTGCTTAGAAATTGGAAACAATATAATACCAGGGTTCCTCAGCTACCACATCAGGGTTGCTAAAAATTTTGGCCGCGTTGTGTCTCTTGTTAGTCGGAATGGCCACGCCTTGGGGTGTATAACAATCGCACATAACCTAATTATTGTATTGAATTATGTTAATATTTGTCATATTAATTTTTCTAATTACATTATAATAAAGAAATCAATATGAACTGTCAATTAGGGAAAAAAAAAAAGACAACTTACAAGGATATTGTTGCCTCCCCTAAACGGATCCTTGAAGATTGCTTGAGGGCTTCAAAATTAAAGAAATCAATTAAAACAACCCCAAGAATAAAGCAAAAATCAGATATTTGAGACTTGATAGAGAATAAAATTTTGACAAGAATATAGTTTAAGTGTAAGCTCGTACTATAGAATAACTTCACTGTCCTCTCCTGGGGCTTGGTTAGTACTAGAACCATCGTAATTCCACTTTGGGAGCTCGCTCGGGCTGCTGACGGGTTTCGAAAGTGTCTGCTCAAAACAAAATTGATTATTAAAAATACATATATAGTTGTCTTTTGGAAAATCAGGAGATAAAATTGCCATCTGCTAAGTTCGTTCAAGTTTATTTTCCTTCTTTCTGTTGTTATCTCTTTTATTTTATTTTTATAAATACTTACCCTTGCTTTGCTCCTCATGTCCATGCCGGATCCACCAATCCTGATTTACCCAAAAGTTCAAAAAAAAAGTAGTTCAATATTGAGGAAAAAAAAAAGATATATAATTACAAAGACATGCATAAACTTAAGGATGATTAAGAACATATTTTGGAATTAAACTTGAATAAATAATTAAATACCAGGGGCATAGCCATTAACTACTACTGAAATTTATGGGTATGAAATAAAGAAGGCTTTTTTGGAAGAAAGCACATAGATAGAAACAGAGGAGACCCAAAGAATAGCAAAGAAACAAACCATATATATTCAGCAATGATTTTCTCAGTATGGTCAGAGAGGTTAAGGTTGAGAAGATCGTTTAGCAAAGCCATGGCTTCAAACGAGGGAGAATTAACTCTTTGGGGAAAGCAAATGAGGAATAAGAAGGAGAACAACTGAGGGTGAGGGAAAGAGGGGAATTGTGGAACCTATTTATAGCAACGGGATTTTATCGGATTGGTGGGGATAGTGGCAAAAATGGAATATAAGGTTCAGGATAGGCGGTTTTTAGTATGAATGAAAACAAATCAAAGGAATATTATAAGAAGTTCTCTCCATTTCGTACAGGTGATCAGCATGTCCAGTTCGATTGAAGATTAACGTCTGCCCTGCGCAGCCAAGGTAATAATCATATTTGCCTATGGGCGTGAAACAAGCAAAAAATAATAATAATAATCATATTCAGAAATTAAAATATTTTTAAAAATTTAATATACTGCGTTTGATATTTTTCGTATGGATCTTATGCAAAGAATATTGTGAGTTTGTACTACTGGAGAAGTGGAGAGAACAAAAGCTCCTGATGTTTATTTTAGGAGCTTCTTTTTTATCCAACTATTTGTAGAGCAATTTAATTTATTAAAGCTTACTAAATTAAGAATAATTTCTGAAAATTGAATATTTTTCTGTTTCTCTTTTAGAGAATTAATAAAACTTGTAGTTCCTTATATATTTTTTTTAATGGAAGCTGATAACAGCACTCACGCTACAGTACTCGCACTGTACCATAAGGAGAACCACTGAAAATTAAATGTCGAAAAATATATTTTTATGGGGATCGCAAAAACTCCACAATTCGAATTTTTTTCCTAAAGTATTAATACCTATGTACGGAAATATTTATACGTAAATATGAAAGTATTTATAGCTATAAGGTGAACAATTATTTATTGCACGGTACTATAGCACGAAGATAATAGTATCCGCAGTACTATACTCCCATTGTATCCGTGGGGAACCACTGAAAATTAAATGTAAAAAAATAATTCCATGCAAGGACTGCAAAATCTCCACAATTTTAATTCTTTACTATATTATTAATACCTACACAATTTTTTCTTTCAAATAAGATCCATGATGACGTACTTTCAAACTCGTCATTGCACAGGTATTATACATCGCTGTACAAGTATTTATACCTATGCTTTCAAGTACTTTTTACATAATACACTGAAAGTATTAATATCTAAGATTGAAAGTATTTATACGTATGAGGTCAACTATTTTTGTTAGAGAAAGACTGATGTGGGAATTATTGGAGAACTCGAAAAGAGATAATTATAACATGTTACGCATTAAAGTATTAATATCTTATCTTCTAAGTATTTTTTTACATATGACACTAAAAGTATTAATATCTAAGTACTGAAAGTATTTATATCTATGCAATGAAGTTTTTATTCCTATGAAGTCAACTATTTTGTTAAAATGGTTGACGCCGAAACGAGTGCGGAAACTGTAAAAGAGTAACTATATAATTAGTAGGGACCATAGAGAAATTGTGCTACTGGAATTTTAGAATAATAATTAGTTGAGACTATATAATATATTTTTAGAATAATAATTAGTAAACACAATATAATTAGTGGGGACCATAATACATTATTCCTCTAAGTGCGGGGGAATAGGGTGGATATTGAAATAATTATTCTTTTTTTTATAACCTTAAGTTTTATTGTTTGGTTCTTTGGGTCCTTGAAATTTATAATCCTTTCTTAAACCGTACTTATGTCAATTAAACTATCAACAAATTGATGATCCAGACTGTAATGAGCATTAATTTTTCTATCATGTTTTCTTTTAATTGAGCGTACGCTTTATTCGAATACGTGTCTATATATTTGACTTTTGCGTCAAGAACTTCGACGAAAATAGTTAAACCTGATATGCAAATTCATCAAGTCATTTGTGAGATTTTATTTTAAAAATCGTTAGATTTGTTAGTCTATATTTCATATTTGCCTTCTATTTGACGAATCAAGTATTATTTTTAAGTATTTAAATTTCAGAGTTCATTTTTTTCATGCTAAAAGCTTGAAATGTAAATTACTTTAGTGGATTCATTTTTCAACTACTTTCTTACCACTCTATCCTAAAACTAATTTGGGAACTAAAAATTTTGAAGTTTGAATGTCAAAGCTTGACATGTTAAGTACATCAAGATCAACGGTTTAATTTTGATATTCCAAATTGGTAAGAGTGTTTCCTTTTTAAATTAAGTTCACAAATCTTCAATGGACTAACTCATACTAATATTACTCAAAAAAATATATATATTATTTGAGATCAATATCTTAATATATAGACAATTTCCACATTTAGGGGGGGCATGAAAATAATAACACTGAAGAAAATAGATAGCTCCAGAAAAGGAAGATACTCCAAAATCCAAATAGTTTCATTAAAAATGTATTATGCCATTAATATGACCCCCATTTTTGTTTTCTTCAATTTAAGTAAAACTTAATACTCAGCTAATTATCATGTATTATAATCCCTAGCAATTAAAATAGAAGCTAATTAACTACAGAAATTCAACACCTAGAGGCAGAAGAGTCTTCTCTCGTTTGCTATAAATTTTTTTCTTTATAGTTCATTTAGCTGTTTTTAAAAACCAGTATTGATTGGTGGGTTTCTACTAACCATGAGAGATTGTGTTTGCATTTGCTTACAATCCAATATTTAAGCCGTATGAGAGATTCGCTCATTAATTAAGATGCATTATCTTTATATTTTAACAGGTAATTTACTCTTGAATGAAAATGACAGGAAAACATTTTCAAATCGTGGTTGTTTGCTGGTGCCGTTGTGGACGGTACACCTTATTTAGTTATTTACTAGGTTTGAATTAAGAAGACATTAATTTATCTTAAGATTTTTGTTTATTTCTCATTCTTGTCACATATGCATGTTTCGCATTGACCTTTGGATCCCTGAAGGGGCTACAACTTACAAGTATTAATTACTTTTTAATATCTTTTGAAATAATAAAGGCCGTCCCAAAATTGACAGTTTCGTGTAATCAGTTCCAATGACAAACCAAGTTGGAACGATTTCTAGTCCCCGCATTGGGTTGACCGTTGACATCAACTGCTTTTGCTAAGAGTACCCAGAAAGTGTCAAGGAAAAGAGTCAGGGTATGTTTGGTTGCAATGAGAATAGGTTATTCTTGAGAACAAGCTATTCGGTGTTTGGTTGAGCTAGAATAGAGAATCAAACTTGTTTGTCCTATTAGAACAGGTTATTCTCACAAAAAATTGAAACAAGCTATTATGATAAGATAAACACAAATTTTGTTATTCAGCTATTCTAATAGTGCAACCAAACATACCCTCAGTAATTGCCAGTTTGCAATTTATTAATTTTCTGGCAAGTGATGGGTTTGTAATAATCGTCTTGTGCATGTGAGAAGAATAAAATAATGATATGATATTTTGTGGGATTAGATAGTTTCTTATCACAAAGTTTGTAAAGTTTGTTCTTTTTTTTTTTTAAATGTTGATAGAAGCAAGTTTGTAAAGTTTTTATTGGTTATGTTTTAATTTTGCAAAAAGGATATGAGGGCGGTAGAGATCATGATATTGAATTTATATGTATATAATTTTGTATTGTATACAGTTAATTTTATATTCAATTAAAAGTTATTAATACAATTTATACTATTTATAATTTTAGTATGTCATATAAGATGGATATTTAATATGAACAACTTAAGATGTGATAGAAATAAAAATATTGGTAAATCAGCTTCTTTTATAAATTTCCTATGAATAAACATTATATATCATACAGCAAAGCATATGTCGAAAAATTTCATAGCTGGATGATGTTTCTCAAATGACATTTGCACACAATTAATTAGTATTGGCTAATATAATTCAATCATGATTATTTTAACTATTAACTTGATCTGCATTTACTATTAAAAATTCATGCTCACTATTTGTAATATTAGCCTGATGTACCAAATATTTGTTCTAATTAGAATCAATTTCTGAGGACACACTTTTTCCTAGACCTAATCAACAATATTATAAAAATGTGACCCTCAAAATGAAATTATATTTATTTTAGCAATTAGGGGATGCAAATTTTTTATCGGTATGTTTGTGGATATAAGAGAGTGCAGATTATACAAAAGTTCCTGAAATTTGATTATAATTTGGTTGTCAATCACATGATTGGCAACGGATTTGAAATCGAATAGATCTTAAATTATATGCTATGACTGAGTTTTTGTAGTAATAAATTATATAAGTCAACCTCCTCCTTTTATTTCTATAAAGAGATCCAATGCACTTTCTCAGCCTACATCTACATCAAATCTGTCATGCTATATACTTTTAATGACATTAATCACTTGTTTCAACTCTTCTTGAGAAGTTGAGATACTTTTGTCGTATTTATTTTGTGCAAGTAATTAAACTGTCATAATAGTCATTAGATGTTGATGTGCCTAATATAAATTAAGAGGCTGATAAATAATCTCTAATGTAACCCAGTACAGAGTTCACTAAAATGTGTAGTTGAAAATATGTATTCTACTAAAATAATTATCATTCCTCCTCTTTTTTTTAATGAAATAATCATTTTCCATTATTATTAAAATAATTCTGATATTTAATCAAAGTAATAAATTATCAATGAAGTGGGAGATATATGTATATATAGGAGATGCCGATCATTTAACAAGAATCCATTAATAAAATAATATGTGCAGATTCAACATCTTAGATCCCATTAACAAAAAGTCAACTGAACAATTTAATAAACAAGACAACTCACCAGGTGTTTACATTTTGCTAAAAAAAATATTGTATTATATTATTAGCAAAAAAGAGTGGCATCTAAGCAGATGAAGAATTTTAGAGGTTCTATTTCTATCTCAAATTGTTAGATGGTAAAAAAAATTTTAAAAACAAACACTAATTTTGTATCTATCTAAAAAATATAATAAAAAACTTTCAGAAAAATTAAAAAAAAAATTGTCTCCAAACACATTTTGATATGAATCTCAAGTTAAGTAGTTCAGATTAATTGTTTTGATTTTAAAAACAGAGAATTTAAAAAAAAAGTATTTTTTTATCTATCTAAAAATGTAATAAAAAAATTCATAAAAATAAAAAAAAATCTCTCAAAACACATTTTGATATAAAACTCATGTTAAGTAGTTCATATTAACTGTTTGGACTTCAAAAATAGAGATAAAACTATAATGCATTGTGGGTACAAAAATAATGAGGTATTTTAACACTTTTGTTATTTCTTATACAATTTATTATACATGAACCATTATGAATTTTAAATCATTTGATAAATTGTGAAACTTAAATGAAATTTATTATCTCTAACAATATTAAAATTATCAAGTTAATCTGTTTTCAATAAATTTCGTAATAAGCTATTATATTATAGCACTATGAATAGAATAGCCTTTTCTCTTTCCAATTTTTTTTCGAGTTTAAGAAAGGACTATTTTTATGCTTAAAAGTTAAAAACAATTGAAAATAAATGAGCTGTTTCTTGGGCCAAAATTAATATTTCCTGCGATAGTAGAAGTACATTAAAAAGAGCACTCATGACTCATGACTTGCAAGCTCAGATGCAGACATTAAAAAAAAATCAACGAATTTGGAGCAAAATATATTTATTTCTATCTCTCTTTTTTCTCCCTTTAAATTTCTTCTTCATTTTCATTTTTCTTTTCTAGTTTTTATTTTATCATTTTATGCCAGGCTGTCAGCTTTGGTTCTTTTATATTATAGTGAGAGCTTAATTTTGATTTTGATTACTAGTCTTGCCCAATGAATGCTTTTGAGACAATTTTTAATTAGTTAATGGGGGGCAGAACTTCAGCCATTAAAAAAAAATTAAAATATTCAAACAAGACCTTAAATATTTATTTTTTTATATATAAAAAGGTAGAGTTCTAGCTTAATGTTCAAAAAAAACCTACTCGAATTTCAAACTCATATAACCTCTCATACGGAGTGTTGCTCTATGCCACTACACCAAAAATTAGTTATTCTAAAAACATTTGTTGTTAGCCGTAAGATTTTGGCTATCTATATAATTATGAAGTAGGGTTAAAATGCCTCAACACCGACCACACTCTTATCTTTGTTTTTAAAGTCTCAATTGTCGATCCGAACCAATCAACATAATTTCCATATAAAATGTAATTGGACACCAAATTTTATATATTTTTAGAATATTTTTACTAATTTTTGGAATAAGTACAAATTATAATTTTTTAATGGTCCAAAATTTTCTAATTTTGTAACTATCTCAAAATAAATAGTAAATAATTTTCAAAAAAGTGTAGTTTGTTCTCCAAGTATATTTTAATTTAAAGATCATGCAGAATGGTTTGAATTGATTGTTTGAACTTTAAAAACTGATATAAGAATGTGGAGCAATTATTGGGTCGAAAACAATGGAGTATTTTTTACCTTACTCGTAATTATATATGAGGAGAGTTCAAATGACTCGTGTCTTTTATGCATCATTGTACCTCACATCATTTTATCTATGTTTTCAAATTCTTGACAGTCAATCTAAACCGATCAACATGATATCCTCATAAAATGCACTTGGAGACCAAATCTTACATTTTTGTAAAAAAAAAATTACTAATTTTTTAACTAGGTACAAAAATAGTAAAAAAATCTCAAAAAAATAAATAAATATTGGTTTTCAAGCATATTTTAATATGACGATTGTATTGATTGATTCAGATTGACTATTTGAACTTTAAAAATAAAGATAAAAGATATAAAATATGTGAATCACGATGAGACATGAAAGACACGAGACATTTGAACCCTCCTCGTTATATACAGTTGTTTCAAATAAATTTTGAGGCTATCACCTTTTGTATTGCCTTTAAAATTTTATGGAATAGAATAATATAATAATTGCAATTTTATATTACTAAAAAAGTAGGTGCTCCTAAAAGGCTAATAACATGATTTATCATACATTCACTTAAATCACTTTCCTAACAATATCTTCAAATAAGATAAAGATAATTCTAGCATACATCCAATCTTTATGGTACATCCAATTATAATAGTACATATATTTTAAAAAGATATATAAATTAAAAAAAAATAGATGTGTTTGATATATCAAATTTGAATCAATTTGAAATTTAATAATCTATCGTTAAAACTGTTAAATTATTTAATGATAGTTTAAAAATCTTTTAAATTAACTCAAATTTGATACATGCTTAAGAACACGTCAAAAATTATATTTTTAAAAATTTGAATAATATGTTTCAAATATTTAAAATAAGAGTTATATATATATAAATTTATATTTATGCTAGAATTATCTGATAGATAAACTGTTTTTTAAAAGTTCACATGAATTGCTGGAGCTTCGTCATGTAGAAGTCTGGTTTGGTTGTTAATTTTGAGTCATGAAATTTTGTTGGATAGTTTATATTTATTTGATTGGATAGGTATGCTATACTATTGAATTTTTCTAAAATCAAATAATTAATAAGAATATAAAAAAAATGTTAAGGATTCAAAATTATTAGTTAATATTTTTTCTAAATATAAATGAAATCCTAGTCTTAAAAATAAAAAAATATTATCTGCTTACATTTTTTTTTACCAGAAATAAAAAATAATTATTAAATTATCGCTCATAAAATATGGTGTATTGGAGCTTTCTCTTAGATATACTTTATTGTACTTAACTCTTAATCTTATGCACGTTATTTCTTATCCTATATTCCTACCTATGAAATTATTATTTTTTTAATTCATTAAGCTTGTTTCTCTCAAAAAAATCTTTGTGAAAACCCATGATAAATGCATATCATTTTGTAAATGCTACAGAAAAAATATTTGTTCGCCTCCAAGTATATTATTCATTCTAGTCAGAAAGGGTTCTGATTCATTTGCAATTACATGCGATAGATACATCCTACTCATACATCGACAAAAGCCTTTCTTTTTGGAAACTTGTGTTGAATTAGCTTTACTTTTCCAAAAAAAAATATGGGGACAAATCATGTCCTTGATTTTTCCTGTCCATTAAAATCCAACGAGGCGAGCATTTGTCTTCAGTTGAATTCTTTCAAGGAACCTTTACTTTTCCAATTTCCATCGTAGAAACCATGATACGGAAGTGTTGTCTCGCTAAGATGTAATAGCATTCCGTGTTGGTTCTCTTTTCCCTGCATAGTTTATTATTTACCTAAAAGGAAATAATAATTATATGAATCTCTCCATATTCATTCCCCCATCATTCTCCTATCTATTAAACAAATTTTAGAGATGATTTTTTTTTATTATTTCAATGTCGTCCATATTTTTCACAGTCTATAAGAAATTTTACGAATCTAAAATCACGAACGCATTATACACAATTTTATCTTTCAAATGAGATTCATGGTGATATATTTTCGGACTCATCATCACACAAGTATTTATGTCTCATCGTGCAAGTATTTATACCTATACTTGTAAGCATTTATCCCCAATCGTGGATCCCGCATCTCCCCTATCATCCCCACATCTCTTAAACAGATTTTAACTTCCATAAACTAACTTAACTAACTTAGTTTAATTAAATTTATTCAAAATACGTGGTCTTCAAAGTTTAATTAATTTCATAGGTATAAATACTTTGAAGATAATAAATTAATACTTGCAAATTAAGATATTAATACTTTCATGTTTAACTTGATATAACTATATGAGTGAACCACTCAAACTACATGGGAAAAAAAATCATACATGTTTTTAGAGATGATTTTTTTTTCTTTTTTCAATGTCGTCCACATTTCTCATGATCTATGAGGAATTTTGTGAATTTAAAACTACGAACGTATTCTACATAATTTTATCTTTCAAATGAGATCCATGATGACATACTTTCAGGCTCATCGTCACACAAGTATTTATACATATACTTGTAAGTATTTATCTCCAATCGTAAACCCCGTATCTCTACAACAACCTTCCCCAATCGTCCCTATATCAACATTTCTCTAACAAAAATAGTTGACCACATAGGTATAAATACTTGTAATACTTGATATTAATATTTTTAAATGTCAACATTGTCATATGTGAAAAATATTAGGTATAAATACTTGTGTGACGACGAGCTCGAAAGTGTGTTATCATGGATCTCATTTGAAAGATAAAATTGTATATAAAACATTCGTAATTTTAGATTTGCAAAATTCCTTGTAGATTGTGAGAAATGTGAATGAGATTGAACAAATAAAATTAGAGGGATAATGAGGAAATGAGAGGGGGGAGGGGGCAATTATGAAGGCCCAAAAAGAAAATTGAGCAATTATTATGAGCCTCTCTTAAATCGTGAATGTCTTCATTCCATGTGGTAGCAGAGCTACAATTAGACAATGCAAGTCATTGTTTATTCTTGAATTTTTCAAAAGCAAATATTATATCGATATACAGTAAGTAGAGACGGAGTTAGACATTCAAACTATAGAATTAATTTTATATATATATATATATATATATATTTTCGTGAATAAATCAATTTACAGTATTTATAATATTTTATTATAAATTATATAAAAAATTACATATAAATATAAAAATATTGGAAAAAGATGTGGTCAATTGATCCCTATGTGGCGTTACTCTCTCCACCTCTAATAGTATGTGTGTATTAGAGTTTTGTCTACTTCTGAATCTGAGTTTTGTCTATTGTTAACTGAACCTCAACTCTTGATGAGATCAGCCAAGTCACTGTAAATTTGATAGATTTTTTTTTTTAATTTCGGTTGTAGAACTTGTTATTTTTTCCTAACATGAATGAGATCTAACAAGTCGGGGGAGAGGAAAAGATCTAACAATGAGATTGCAATAAACTTGTTATTTTTTTTCGAAGCAACAAACTAAGTTCTTTACAAAGGATTGAGTTCAACTTTAATATAAGACAATAAATTATTTTCTGAGGATCGACAGTTCACAAATGGTCCGAATGGCCGAATTTCAAAGTAAGAATGATTATAATATACTTCAAGTAAAATTTAATACTTTATATTGTTTTTTTCTCAACTCATTTTTTTGAAAAAAAAAAATTAGTTTCTGATTTGATTTGATCGATTACTACCAATTCTTCCAATTTAGCTTCTGATGAAAATTAATAATAATATTTTAATAAAAAATAATAATAATTTTTCTAACACGGATGAAAATCCTGGGTACACGTACACATGATTCAGTGCATATCTCTATTATAATATATTCCTGAAACAGTGTTGTAAATAACAGTATGCATTCATCGGACGAATAGAGTGTCGCTAAACAATTAGGAAGCTGATAATTGTACCCCAAACAAAATACCCGCACGTGTCCCCCAACCTTCTAGAATGTTGACGATAAAAAGATCAAGTTTTACTTTATACAGCGCAATAACAGTATCAATCTTTCTTTATTATACATAATTTTGCTGCATGAAGAGAAAAACGCTCTGTTAAAAAAATTAACAAAGGCACCACCAAATGCAGTGAAACAATCGGATAATTTAAACATATAAAGGAAAGCGTTTAAACAACTACGTTCAAGTGTTTAACTTTCATTGTAAATGAGTTAATTTTTCATTTTTTAAAATAAAAACGAATCCCCGAATTCGTTCCCGAGCATAAAATTTAAAGCTCTAAATTTGTACCAATACCCGAGCGTGTCCCCCACCAAAATGTTTACAGCTCTGAATTTTATGTTAGTCAAAACTACTAGTTCTAAGCAAGCAAAGCTCTATTAAATAACAATGAAACTACTGGTTCGAAACAACAATTGTTAGCAGCCTCATCAATTATTTTATGTTAGTCAAAACCCCAACAATTATAATTTCTAAGCATGCAAACCTCTGTTAAATAACAATAAAATTACTACTTCGAAACAATCATAAATTTAGAACTTGTCCCAACAATGCCAATTTCTAAGCATGTAAAACTCTATTAAATAACAATGAAACTACTACTTCGAAACAACAATTGTTTACAAAACAATATAAACCTGTGCAAGTAAACCAATATATACTGGCAAGAAAACAACATTTTAAAACATATAAACCTGTGTGTAAAGCATACAAACCTGTGCATGTAAACCAATATATACTGGCAAGAAAACAACATTTTAAAGCATATAAACCTGTGTGTAAAACATATAAACCTGTGCAAGTAAACCAATATATACTGGCAAGAAAACAACATTTTAAAGCATATAAACATGTGTGTAAAGCATATAAACCTGTGCAAGTAAACCAATATATACTGGCAAGAAAACAACATTTTAAAGCATATAAACCTGTGTGTAAAGCATATAAACCTGTGCAAGTAAACCAATATATACTGGCAAGAAAACAACATTTTAAAGCATATAAACCTGTGTGTAAAGCATATAAATCTGTGTTTACAAACACATTTTAAAGCATATAAACCAGTGTTTACAAAAATTAAAAAATATGTGTTACAAATATATAAACCTGTGTTTACAAACACATTTTAAAACTTATTCTTCAAATATATTTTAAAGCATATAAACCTGTGTTTACAAACATTGAAAAATATTCATTTAATGGATTACTTGTTCAAAATGGAGACTGTATTTTTAGTTATTAAATATAAAAGGCTGTTAATTTGCATAATTAAAATTAGAACCAATCCCCCATCGCGTCCCAAAGCTAACTGGGTTTAAATTGTACTTTAAAGTACATTCAAGTAAGTAGTTAATTAATGAATTGAGGACCATTAACAATCTGGGGGACTAATTCGGGGATTGGTGATTACAACTATTTCTAACAGACTGTCCACGAAATTAAAGCGCAAGACAAAAGCATGCAAAGCTAACATTTAAAGCAATCAATGTAAAACTGCAATGCGTTAAAACAACAATTCGTTAATTAATGAAAAATTAATAAATTACCGTTATTAGCGGACGGTTAAACCCAGTTAAACCAGTTCGGGGACGGGCTCGGGTTTGGTGGCTCGGGGTACAAGAACATTTCTCAAACAATTAATCGGTATGTGGCTGATTATTTGAAATTTTGCTTACAATTGTGCGTTTTCATTAAAGTTATGAGAACATACTCATAGTTTGTTTAAATTATTAGATTAACTAATTAAGCTTATTAAATAAACTTATTTTAACTTAGTTTCTATTGTTAGTTAATAAAATTTAATGAAATTGTTATAAGAAAATGAAAGACAAAGGCAAAGCATGTTTATTAGAGAGGACAATCAAAGTAACTTTTTTAGCTGGAGTTTTTGAAATCTTGAGATTATTATACCTATTTTGGAGCCATACATTTTTATAAGGAACTATTAAAAAAAAATAGAAAAAAGAAAGAATAACAGACTAAATGGGACGAGACTAAATTAATCATTGTCCATAAGTGACCGATTAAACAGCCGTTTAAACATAAAAGCAGATGAATAATTGAACAAACTGACCGATCATCTAAAAACAATCTTTTACGCTCTTTATTCGTAACGGCTTGATCACAGTCACCGAATAAATGGCCAATTAACCAGGCGACTTAACCATTTTTTACAACACAGCTTCGAATATTTTATTTTCCTGAAAAACGTGAAGAAAAAGGATCCTTTGCCTCTAACATTTTAACCTCCAGTGAGTCCATCTAGAAGGAACCTTTTTAGGTCCATTTGGTGGAAAAGGAAAAGCCCAACAGCGCTACAAACGGTTTAAGCATCATGTAATGTTCTTTTATGCTTCTTCAACAACTCGATTTGAGGAATAAAAAACAACGGGGAGATCTTCATTTTATAATTTGAGCCCCACGTTGCGTGTGGAGATAGTTCATTAGGGATCCCAAATGTCTTCATTTCTCAGGCGCATATGCATCTGTTCAAAATAGACGGTGGCTTCTAGCCCTTACGAACTGGAAGGCATTTACGTATGTCACAGAAAATCCAAGATAATATTGAGTGACTCAGGTCATCAATCAACTTCTTTGTACAATTCCATTTTGGTGGCAGTGGTCCGGATTTCACTAGCCAGAATCTCTGGTAGATGATGTGTATTCCATGAGTACTACTAGGTTTAGGCATCGAGATAAGCAGATAGCACATATGCTTCGAATCTAATTCCTCTTTCTTTCTTTCTTTTCTTACAAGATAAAGAACAACATATGTAAAATGGGAATTCGGACCAGTAAATTATACGCGTAGTGACAAAATTGAACTGATCATCATAATCATTTTTTTCTGAAAAATAGAAATATATAAAATTTAGAAGACTCGAGTCTTCAATAAAGGTACCAGGATAATACTTTTTGTATCATAATTCATAATCCGACTATATCTACCAAAACCACAATGTTAGCCATTTATTGAGCATATTTTCGACAAGAACTAATTATTCACTAGATATTAAAATGATCATGATTCATGCATGAATCTTTCCACAAATTTCATGACATTTTCAACAAAGCACTTCATGTAATTATTGATGATATATATCACGAGGTGGCTTCAGCTCATAGATGGCATTAGGGCTGCAAACGAATCGAACTTATTCTAGTTTGAATTTGGTTTGAATTAATTTCGAACTAAGTTTGGTTTAAATTAATTTCGAATCAAATTTTTTATGAACTCAATTTTTCTTTTACGAACTTTTTTACGACAAAAAATAGTGATCGTAATCACTGAAAGCGGGAGGTGAAAGTCATCTAGGGTTCTAAAACTAAGAGTGAGGGTTACGACTTACAAGTTATAACTTATGGTTAGGCGACCTTATATTTTAGCTTTTAAGTTATCAGCGAACATAAGTCATTAACGGAAATCAACGGTTCGCGTTACTTTGAATTTCGAACTAAAATAGTTTGCGAACCTATTTCGAACAAATTAGATTCGGTTTGAATTTGATTTAAATTAATTTTGAACTATTTCAAATCGAATTTTTTACTTTTCGAATCAAACTCCAATCGAATCACGAACCACGATTTTTTTGTGCA
This sequence comes from Carex pumila, assembly GCA_033356055.1. Lineage (NCBI taxonomy): Eukaryota > Viridiplantae > Streptophyta > Magnoliopsida > Poales > Cyperaceae > Carex > Carex pumila. Next base: position 373,370 of record JARJHM010000205.1, read on the forward strand.
GCCCTAGATGGCATAGATAGATCTTACTTAAAAGGTTTTAATTAAGAGGGTTCAAATGCCTCCATGTTTTTGTGCCTCCATCTCTCTCCATTATTTTCAAAGTTCAAACAGTCGATCCGAACCGTTAAATCTAACCTCCATATTAAAATGTGTTTGGAGACCAAATTTTATATTTTTAGGAATTTTTTTACTATTATTTTAAATAGGTACAAAATCAGTAAATCTGAACCATCTAAAACAGTATTTTTTTACCTATCTAAAAAAATAGTAAAAAAATTCCTAAAAATATAAAATTTGGTCTCCAAACATATTTTAGTATGGAGGTTAGGTTGAGCGGTTCGGATTAAATATTTGAACTTTGAAAATAATAGAGAGAGACGGAGACATGACGGAGGCACAAAAACATGGAGGCATTTGAACCCTCTCTTTAATTAATTACCGTATATATATGTCAGCTTTGGGCCTTTTACAGTACGGGCAACTCAAGATTAGAATGGAATTAATGTTGGGCCTTGATAGAATGTATATAAAACGGAGTTCTGAGCTTCTGGCCGTGTACCAGACCAAAACCATATGGACTGCCTAATTAAAAACCCACATGGGCATAATTAATAATGGTTCCATTACCTTCTTCGACTACACTAAAGACCGCAAGTCCATAACTACGACTTTAATATATAATTTAATCTAATAAAAAAAGAATGATGCTCGTGAAAGTGGAAAGCGTATCCTCTGCATAAACTTAAAAGGAATTTTTTGAGTTAATGAATATTAACCGTCGGATTTTAAACAGAGTCAATTTGACTCTTGCATATAATATAGGGACCCTTTAATAATAGTGCAGATTTATATCAAATGGTCGAGATGCATTAACTCAAAAAATTTCCTTAATGCAGATGATACGAACTTGAGAAAGTGTGCACAGTGAATGTAGGCAAAGGAGATAATATATAATCAGTGCAAGCAAATTAAGCACATGTCCGATTTTGGTGGAATATATTTTCCACTTTATATCAATAATATAAAATGTCGAATTTGGCCGCACCTTTAAGCAAAGCATAAAGAGAGAGAGAATTAATCTATTTATTCAGAGCAGATGTCCACATCTGGTGCTATTTGTGTCTAGATAGAAGAGTTGTCCCACTCGAGTTCGGACCGTGCGATCTATTTTGGTTGTTCAACCAATACAGTTCATATTGAATCAAGCTGGATCGATCAATCAAATCAGACGGTCCAGATATAATGTAGCAGCTTCTGCCTATGCATGTAAAATTAGCTGAAGAAAATTCAGGAGACAGGAGCAGCTATCGTAGCAACTTTACGTACATAAAGTTGGGCTTGACCCCATTTTTAAAGTTGCTGCTAGTTGCCTATATAGTATTATCTCTTTTCCATTGCTTCCAGGCTTCCAGTCTTCCACCATTTTGCTCAGCAAAGCACATAACACTTCATGTCCCCCTTAAGGTATAGATTGTTTGTTTTTTGTATGTAAAATTAATTTAAAAATATGGATGAGAATTTAATTTATCTGCTTAATTTTGAATCTGAAATCTATCTTCTTCTTTTTCTTTCCCTCTAAAATAGCTACCTTCATGCAGGATATATTACTATAATCCTTGACTGACTGAGCTAGAAACTAGAAAGAAAGAGTTTCAATCTTCATGCACGTGTGCTTAGAATTAATAAATAAATTTCAGAAAAATGCAAATAGTGAAAGAGAGCTGGAAGAGGCTATGGAATGCTGAAGAAATTAGAATCCTTGTGCTGGCAAGCCTAGGGTTTCAATTTGGGCTAGTGTTCTTTTCTCCCTTGAGGAAACGCACTTCCCAGAGGCTCCTCATCCTTCTTATCTGGTTGTTCTATCTCGTAGCCGATTACGTTGCTGTCTTGGCACTCGGTAACCTTCTCAAGAGGCAAAATGAAACAGCTGGCATCAATCACAGTCGACCTAGTAACGATCTCATGGCCTTTTGGGCTCCTTTCCTTCTCCTCCACCTTGGTGGCCCTGACACCATCACTTCATATTCAATCGAGGATAATGAGCTCTGGTGGAGGCATTTCCTCGGATTGGCCGTCCAGGTTGGGGTAGCATTTCTGGTATTGCTTGAGTTGGCAGCTGTTCCCAGGCTGCGTGTACCAGCTGCCTTAATTTTCATTGCTGGATTGGTGAAGTATTCGGAGAGAACTTGGTCTCTCCGTTCTGCCAGCATGGATCAATTGCGAGATTCAATGGTCAGGAAACCTGATCCCGGGCCTGATTATGCAGAATTCATGGAGACGTACGTCTGGCGAAGGGAAGCAGGTCAGAGCGCATATACTAAAAGAAAGAATGAGCCACCACCGACCGCCATAATTTCGACCAGTACCGATACTGGCACATCTAATTCCAACCCTGATGGCGCCCCACCAGGTAATAAAATTTATGACAAACACCTGATACTCGAGGCCTATGAATTATATGAGCAATTCAAGCCTGTTGTGGTAGACCTCATGCTCAGCTTCCAAGAGCGACAAGATAGCCAAAAATATTTCTGGGGATCCAATGTATCCCAGGCATTTAAAGTGGTTGAAATAGAGCTTTCTTTCCTGTATGATATCTTTCACACCAAGAGAATTCTTATCTGGAGTCTGCGTGGTTGCCTCTGGCGATTGAACTCTCTTGGGATGATCTCCTTTGCTTTCTTACTCTTTCTTATGAGCGATAAGAGAGGTTACACAAAACCAGATATCATAATATCATATGTTTTATTGGGTTCTGCTCTTTTCATGGAACTAGTTTCCCTTCTTCTAATAATGATCTCCGATTGGATGATAGTTGCATTTAAGAAACACAGTCAAGAGAAGCTGGCAGATGTTATTACCAAAGCGATGTCATGTTTTTTCCCCAAGGGCAAGCGCCGGTGGTCAAACTCGATGTTACAATTCAGCTTGTTGACCTATTCCAGGGAAGACAAAAAAACCATCTTTAACCAAATTTTGGGTATGATAAAAAAGGTGAAGGAGATGTGGGATAATTTTTGGTTCACTTTCTCTGTTCCGGTGCCACCCAAGTTAGAAGAGCTTTTTTTTGAAGAGCTCAAGACCAAGTCAATGAATGCACGAAACACGTCCGATTTCAAAGAGTTAAGAGATTGCAAAGGGGAGAAAGTACTCGAGCTGGAGAAATGCGACCATTTGAGATGGAGCATTGATAAGGAATTTGACGAGAGCATTCTACTATGGCACATTGCCACGGATCTCTGCTTTCACACCGACACAGACAGTCCTCCATATCAAAACATTGAGACCGGTCATGATAGGAATGACAAAAACAGTAACCCATACAGTGAAATTAGTTTAGAAATGTCAAACTATTTGCTGTACCTTCTAATCATGCAACCGTCTATGATGCCGGCTGGGATCGGTAAAATAAGATTTCAGGATACCTGCGATGAAGCGAAGAATTTCTTTCGAAGGGAGGAAAGGGGGCTTACAAAAGCACAGGCAAGAGAATCACTGATGGATGTAGAGACGGAGGTGGATCCAGCAGAGGTAAAGGGAGACAGAAGCAAGTCGGTGTTGTTTGATGCGTGCCGGCTTGCAAAGGAGCTAAATCTGTTAGCGGAGGACGAGAGGTGGCGGGTAATCAGTAAAGTTTGGGTGGAGATGCTGGGCTATGCGGCGATTTCTTGCAAGACGTACTTCCATGCCAAGCAATTGAGCATGGGAGGCGAATTTCTCACGCACATCTGGCTGCTCATGGCTCACATGGGCATTGGAGAACAGTACCGTATCGAAGCGGGACATGCTGTTGCAAAGCTTGCCTTCAATAATTGAAATTTCGATCTCCCATGTTCTGTTTTACGTTATTAATTTCTTCTTAGTTTTTCTGGATCTTTTATTTACTACGTATTGGATTGCTCGTGTGCTTTTTTAATTAGTACCATGTACCAACTTAAAATCTTTTAGACAGAATAACATGAAGAGAATGTTTGTGTGCTTAATAATATAATTATGTTGTATTTAATACTTCTTTATATATTTTTTCACCTCAAAACTTGAAGCCCTATCTAAAGCTGCAGATCCCCAAAAAGAAGGTAAGAAATAAAAACTATGATTCCCAAAATATATGTGGTATGTCTCAAGTGCTCAAGTAAACGACTTATAAACAACATAATGTATAATGATTTGCAAATTAATAGCATCTCAGGCTAATTTCCCTAATTTAGCCTGAGATGCTAATAATACCTAAATCTCAAGTAAACGACTTATTCAAATTAGCCTTAATGCCCAAACTGTTACAGTGCCTCTCTAATTTCCCTCCAGCCATAATCTCTGGTAGATGATAGGTATTCCACCGAGGACTACAGGGTTTAGGCATTAAGATAGTAATTTCTCTTTTTTTATTCGTCATAAGAAACAACTTATCTAAAGTAGTAATTTGAACCAGTACATTCAGCGCGTAATGACAAAACTGTATAGTAATTTGCCATTTGTTGAGTATATATCGACAAGAACTCATTGTTCGGCGGATGTAAACGGTCAGATACAGATCAGATATTGGTCAAACTGTATCCTTATCCATTATTTTTGGATACGGATAGTCTCGGATACGGTTACGGATCGGATATTAAACGGATATGGATCGGATATCAAATGGATACAAATACAAATATGAATATAATTCGGATAATTAAAAATAAATTACTAATGTATATTATAGTAAATAATAGCATGTATATATAATTTTTTTATTCATAAATTAGATCTAGTATTTTTCATAATAAATTTGTTGGTTACAAAATAGATATCATATTATCAAAACATTTGTCACTAATTATGTTATAGTGTTATATTATTCATCAGAATATATATGTATCTACATTTTAATAAATTATTGGTATGTATATGCAATTTAATAAATCACTTTAAGAATATAAAGTACATTTGTTGTAATTTAGAAATGTAAACGATCAAATACGAATAGTTACAGATAGTTAAAATTCTTATAATTTTTTAAATACAAATACAGATCCCGACGAAATCGGATAACATCCGATCCGTTTACACCCCTATAATGTCCGCTGGATATCAAATGATCACGCATCTTTCCCGGCTGAATTTGAAAAACAAGTTTCATGACTTTTCTATGAAATGCTTCATGCTATTTTTTCTTCAGATAACAGGGAATCAGCACACAAGTCCAATCATAGATAGGATCACAGGACAACACTTTCGTATGTGCTTCAAATACACAAGGGTTTATTTTATCCTTCAATAAATAAACTATTTTAGCTATGCATAACAGGAATTAATAAAAGGTGCGACAACAGCATACACAATTACTAGAGAACTATTATCACCACCAAATGTACACATCATAATTTATTGAGAGAAATATTTATAAGGATCCGCATAACGAACCATCCACTCTGTTCACATGATCTTTAACTTATAAAATTACAAAGATCACATGAGAAGAACAAAAAATCTAAGAAGAAAATAAAAATAGCCACATGAAAAGAAGGGAAAGAATAATGAGGGGGGAGATTTCAAGCAAAACCTAACAACAGCCCAGTAAGCTAAGCAATACACTTGTTTCTTATGTACCAGCTCAAAAACCTTTTTTCCTCAGAAATAACAAAAAGGAAAAAGAAAAAAGAAACTGGCATTATTGAAAGCTTCTTGAGGTGGAGGCTCTAGAAGGAGGACGACTTATATCAGGAAGTGGCAATGCAAGGGATGGCGGGGCCATTTCTTCTCGCCTTAGCTCATCCTACATAGATTTCATTGCAAAAGTTGTAATCAGTAACCATATCAGTAAACTTTTGCAGTATGGGCAACTCAAGATTAGCATGCAATTAATGTCGGGCCTCGATAGAGTTTATATAAGACCGCTGGCCATGTACCAGACCAAAACCATATGGACTACCAAATATAAAAGTGACACGGGCCTAATAATGATGTGGAATAGAGCAAGGATGCACTGTTGACCATTCAAGAAGAGTTCCATTACCTTCTTAGACTGTACCAAAGTTCATAACTATAACTTTTGCCAAACGGATATAAAAGGAACCAAAAAAGGTGTCATTTCAATATTAAAGTTGGTTTATTCATTTCTTTCGCATCATTGTGTAACAATCAGGCTAACAAGAGCACCACACACCTAAAATCCTGTGCGGGCCCACTTAAATCTCAAAATCAACGACAGTCTGTCTGTGACAGGCCTAAAATACCAGCTTTTTCTTTCTTCTGTTATTTTATTACAAGGGACATTGAAGACTGGATTGCATTTAACATGTACATATCAGGGTTAGCGCAGAAAGGGAACAGTACAATCCGAGGGAACCCAAACTCAGTATTTGGATCGAAAGATAATCAGAACGATTGGGTTGGAATGGAATATGATTTTTCGGAACAATATACAATTACTTGGAACGTGATCACAATTCATCAATATTCAATACTGATAATTTTATTAGTACATTAGACAAGAATTTTATCCACAGAACATTTATCATTTATCCGAGGAAAACCTGAAACTCTGTGCCAAACCTAGAAACATGCACAACATGTTCCAAAACCTCTCCTCAAATATTTAGAGTAGCTCCAAACATCACCACCCCAACTCAATCTAACAAAGAATTCGGGGGGAATTTTGACACATTCACTGAAGGAATACATAAAAATGGAATAAAAGATTAAAGATGTCCTCTTGCCTTGCACTGTTAAAAATACACAGTAACTTGTGCAAATTAATTCCACAAATACCATACCTGAGTAAATGAACTTGATAAGCTCAGTCCTGAATCTGAATGCATAATGGTACTCTGACCCAGACCAGAAGTAAGGTTCAAAGTTGGCAGTGGCTTCAACTTGGCAAATTCACGGTGCTTATCCTGTGTCTGCACAAACTGATCAAGCCGGGCTGGGAAGTTGATCGACTTGTAAATGGAAGCTGCATCTTCTTCTGGGTTACCATTGCCATCTTCCGTTCTTATGGGAACATCATGTGGGGCTGGCGATAGCCGGGTCATTGCATCTGACAGACGAGATGAAGGAACTGTCTTTAGTCGGGTCCGCAAGATCTTGAAGGCCGAGCTTTGCTAAAATATCACAGAGAGAAAATATATAGAGAGGATAAAGAAATACAATAATAGCACATTATTTTTTTGGTTTTTTGTTTTCTTTACATAATTTGAAATGGTCGGCCAGTGTAACAAACTGATGAATAGACAGGTACTAATTGACCCAGAAGAATGCAACCATTTCGATCCCTTTTTTCTGGAACGGCTCATACTGGTACTGTCCTTTTTCTTGGTTTAACTATTGTGGTAAAAAATTGACAATCCAAACAAGAACAACAACAACCAAGTCTTTAGTCCCAAACGAGTTGGGAGACCAATATATTACACAAGACAAGCACTTGCTAATACCATATAAAAGGCGACATGGCAAAAACAACACTTAAGGAAAGAAACAAAAATCTGTTTGTGTATTTATGCAATATCCAAGAAATAGAAAATGGAAGGTGACTTGCACAAATCCCTGAAACCTCGCAGTTAGAAAAACAAATATTAGGAGAACTTGCAACAAACAAAAGATTCTCTAGACTTTCTTAGCCAGTTAGTAAGCTAGAAGAGCTCAGATGTATATGTGACCATCAGCTTAGCATAAAGGTATTCATGCATAAAAAGAATTTAAGTACAGAAAGGTGGGAGAGAATAAGTTATATGGAGATAAGACTTCATTAGAGGACCTTGGACATAAAGCCTTCATCTGAATTTTTTAATATAGGCCCTGCAAGGGTCAATTGTAAAGAAACAGATCTGTTATGGGAGAAGAAAATAGCGACAAGAAAGAGAAACCCAGGTACTGAGATAAACAGAATTGTTGACGAAATAGGAGCGGGTATTTTGTAGGGTAAAACCCTTATGACAAGCCATTATTCGGAAGCAGTTAAGTATCAAAAGGAAAGTTCAAGAATGCCAACATGTCAGGTTCCAATGTTTCATTGAAGGCATCACATATTTAACTTAATTGGCTGCAGATGGTTTCAGCAATACGATATATCAAAAATTCATATGCAAAAAAGATATACGAGATTTTCCTAATCAGTTATATCTGAAAGGGGATTACGGCACACAAACAGTGCAAAGATATACGGAAGGCACACCTGAGGGAGCAACATTAGAAGACCATAGAGACATTTCACAAGCCATGTATGTTTTTCAGGCTCAAGAAGCTGCAAACAATACATAAGCAAATTATAACTTAGAAATCGGTAGCAAAGAATCTAAAGAAAATAAACTGTATTTTCTTTAACTCTCATAACCCTGAAGGGATCAGCTTTAACTAACAATATAGATAGGTACAGTACCAGATTAGTTTAGTACCAGCATATCTGATTTTTTACCAAAATGATGGGTACATCACATGCAAAAGCAGTAAATGCTCCAAAGGATAATGCAAGTAATACGACCATGATGGACAAATCAATACCAGAACAGTTTCTTTTAATCTCAGAAGTCAGAACCCTAAAGGGTTCAGGTTTAACTAACAATTTAAATTGGCACTGTCGGGTCAATTTGAGAGCAGTAAATGTTCTAAATAATAATACCAAGTAGTACAACCATGGTAGACAAATCAATACAAGAATGGTTTTAGATGTAAAAGATGTTCCAAAATACCTGCAAACGAAGGTAAGAGAAGATGGGGGTTTCAAGGAGACGAATAAGCTTGTCAAGGTGTACCAAGAATTTTATGTTTATGTCCTCATCCTTCAATGATTGTATCACACAACTTGCGTGATGGTATGCCTTTTATTACAAGAGCAAAATTTAGTCAAATGAGAGCAAGAGTTTATGCAAACAAACTTAACTACATTACACATTGCAATTTTCTTAACTACATTACACATTGCAATTTTGGCAGTTCATAGCACAAGCTGCTTCACCACTTCTATAGGAGAAGAGTTTACCGACTTAGTGTAGTAGTTTATTTATATTGTTACTGTACAAACTTAGTGTATTTTTGGTAATTTTTGTGTTTGTTGGGATTAAGCCTTAGATGCCAAAGGCTTAATTCTAAATAACATATTGCAACAGAACAATGAACAACTAAGAGAACTGGTATGGGACAAATCAGGTGCATAACAGTGCTAAGCTTTAGATACAGAGTTTAATAAATATTCACAACCAAAATAGAGTAACATACATCATGCCATAGATAATACAGCTGTCATGGAATATTAATTTTTTCTATTTTATAAAAAAAAAAAAAATAGAACCAAACCTGAGCAAGAAAGCAGAGGGTAATAGTAGCCATGGCGGAGTGACACCAAGAAGGGTACAAAGACAAGAACAATTCTTTGCCAGAGGAATTCATCATAGTCTGCTTCAGGATCGCTCTAAGCCCAGCCAATTCAGCTGATGTCACTAGAATCAAGTTCAGAGCCTGGAAATTATTACAAAAGTAATAAATAGAAAATTTCTGAATAGTTCTTATGAAAGCAGGACTATTGCATAGAGAGTTGTAGACTATTGCAGTCAAAGAATCATCAAGGATGAATACAGCTGTCATATAGTCAATCTAGAGCCTCAAATTGTGACATTAATGAAAAAGAAATTTACTCCAAATTATACTTCACAAGTGAAATGATACAAAAACCACCAGACGGTGCATAAACAATATCACAATGTTTAATAGCAAGCAATATCTTTTTGGAAGGTATATATTTGAAACCATTGTTGGTTACTAATCATGATCAAAATGAACCATTTGGATTAAATGACCAACTAGTCATGCAAATTGAATCATGAACCATTAAGTATCAGATCAGGTCTACTGTGTTGTCAGCACATTCATATACAGCTCAATAGCAAAAAAGCACTGGTTTGGTCATATTAAAAAATCTTTTCATTTTCTTTTTTAAGTAGTGAGTATTCAGCTCCCATGGGAACTAAGGATTATGGGCTCTAATATGAAGTTCCACTAGTAGTAGATAGCATATGCTACCAGAATATCTAACTAGAGAGTCATCCGTAGTCTATCCTGATTATGCTTGAGAGGAACTAACCTGAATCATAGTAGCAGCAAAGTCGAGGTCACTTTCTTTCCCAAGTATAATAGAAAACTCACGATAAACTCTTTCAGCACCCAGAAGGACACAGAGCCGGCGTACAACCAAAGGACCCCTCCTGATAGAAAAGGAAAAGTAATTTATATTTTTTCTAATCGGAATAAGCCCTTGAATTATTCTATGTTCTCTCTCTAATCGAAACTAGCCAATAATCACAGAGAAAAGAAATACATTCCATGGGGACCGGACTGAATTTGAAGTTCCAGCCAAAAGCAATCCTGAAAACCCCAAGGCAGCAGTGATACAGAAAAAATATTTAATGCCAGGAAATAGCAGCCCAAGTTGTAATCCCTGCCATGCACCAGACAACCTATACTATATTTGAGCAATTATCTACCCCAAGTACAGCAGGATACAGAGACTAAAACAGGGATTGCCATAGAACAGCCACCAATTGTCCAAGAACTGGAGAGAGGGAAAATCATGGCAGGTGTAATTGCAAAGGCTAAAAGGAAAAATAAAGTTTATACTTTTCCAAGAGGGAGTTATTCGATTTGAAGTTGCTGAGTAGATGGGTCGCAAGATTGGTGAAGTGACGAGTCTCTCGGGCAACGCAAGCATGCACTTCTAGTACCAACAACACAACCTGGATATAAGGCAAGGTTTTCAGTAGAAAATTTTGGAATTAGATTCAATCTGATTAACCCTTAAGATTCAGGCCAAGAGGAAATGGTCAGTTGGAATATAGATATGCACCCATGCCAATAGACCTAGTTTTCTACATCTCAGACGGCGCAGCTCAAAAGGCACAGTAGACAGGTAAAAATTATAATGCATGAAAAAGTTGGGTTGATAAATCATATTGACACTAAACAATTGAAACGGTGCATGTAAAAGGGATAAATGCTCAAAAGAGACATACCTCTTCAGAAGGATCTGAAAGTGCATTCAAAAGTGAACTAAAGATGTCATCCATGTATATTATTATCTGGGAAAATTAAAACAAAATAAATGAAAACGGTCCAAACAGAAAACCAGAAGACCAGATTCAGAAGCAAAGGAAATGAGTGTTGCATGGTTTATGAGAAATAGATACTGTAGTTAGGTGTAGGTCCAAACTAAGCAAACTTTAGTTTGATAGATAATTCAACCTAAACATTGCATCCTTCAATACCAAGACACATTACTTGGGTGCCATACAGGAACCTGGGTAGACCATGATGCATCACCAAAATGAACCAATATATATCAAGTATGACTCGTTATTCTTTTTACCACAACAAAGGGTTCAAGCGACTGAACCAGAGTTACAGAACCTCTTAGGCTCGATACCACCACAATTCAGTACCAAATTTTAAAACATAGCTATTTGAAGTAAAAGGTACCTCATTTTGATATTTTAAAACAAGATTTTGAATCCAACGCAGTGCTTCAATCCTAGTCGCCTCAAAATCACTATTTAATTCTCTGAGAAAATAATGCAAGAAATAAGTTAATCTTTTTTTTTATAATTATCTGACTAGTGAAGCTTTAAAGAAGGCCAGCTGGAAATACCCTAACCAAGATTTTACTTGTATAGTGCTTGTTTTTTCAGCTTTGAATTTTTTAATCTGGGCTTTTCTGTAGCAGCTTGTTTTATGCAAATAGTTACAGGGATAGTGGATGAGAACTAGGTAGACACAAGGCAAATAGAGCGAGCAAAAGAGAGGGAGAGGGAGGATGGATGGATGGATGGACGGAGGGAGGGAGAGTAGGAAAGAGGGAGAGAGTTTAGGTTTCAGAGAGAGAGAGGACCTCCTTGCAATTTGGAGAACTTTCCCAACATCAAATCCTTCAGACGGTTCAGGTTTCAATCCACGGAGCTCTTCATTGGTCTCACAGGCAACCTTCACATCGAATTTAAAGACAGATATCAGTAGAAAAATTCATGTTGCAAATGAAACAACTTTACCATATGCAAACCACATCCAATGTTCCAGATCTTAGCAAGTAACAACCCAAGATAATTTTGATAAATGAAATAACCCAAACCTATAATAGTTTTATGCACTGTACATAAGGCATGGCACTCTCAAGCACACTGTACATAAGTTGATTATGACATTGACTCACTCAAGCTAATATAAGTTTGTAGTATTGTTGGAAGCAACCAAAATAAGGTTGGATGTTTATCGGAAACACACGATCTAAATTGCAAAACATTATATAAAAGAGTGGTTTAAAAAAGCCTGATACCACTCGTATTTTCTCTTCTTTGTCAGATATGCACGGCAATATAGCCCCCAAAACATCGGCATAGTGAGGCACGAGCTGTTCACCACCAAGTTTTACAAACTCATTTACCTAAATTAAATAGAGCAGTCCACTTTAAATTCAGAACATTAATATAAAACAGATTGACTAGCATGTATCAATCACTACTGATACAGCATTAGTTTATTCAAGCCTATATTATCAGAACAATATTAGTTTGGTAGTTATCCTTGTTCTGGTTTGGAAACATTTGCCCCAGAATATCACCAAAGCATTGCCACTGCCATGTCTTTTCATCCATCATCCATTATACCTTGTTTGTAGCAGCATTACTACTATTGACCTGTTTAGAATTTTTAAGGGTTCATTAGTGATTTAATCTTCAGCAGTTCTAAAACCCATCTTCGCCGCTTTTGGATATATCATCTGAACCACAACAAAACCTCCTAACTACCATATAACTCATTGGAAACAAGAGAAAATGTTCCTAGCCCCTACCGACTTTCTCTCTAAGACTTTCCCCTGCTCATCTCCAGATAAATGAGAATTGAGAGAGGATTTACTTCTCAAAAATTGGAAAAGAATAAAAAATAGTCAGATTTTTTTTTGCATTTTGGAGGGAATAGGCAGTGCAGAGGTCTTGTAGCGAATACATAATAGTTATCCACATTTTTTAGTTTTGTTCTGGGCTGATAAAAAAAGATTAAAATGATAAAAGATAAGTATTTTCCAACATTACCCATATAACAGCTGTTAAACGAGTGAATTCATCAGTAGATCCGCATCGCCTCACCAATATTTCAGCCATGCGACCATAATCTACATTCTGCATGTGGATGCATAACAAAAGATTGAGAAAGCCTCCAAAAATAGCCTCGTGACAAATTTTGGCTAGTGAACAATAACCAAAAAAAAAAAGACAATGAAAAAGAAAAGGAACTTTTTGGTAGCGCCTTCAAAGAGGAATTCTCTTTTTGAGTCACCAGGCACAGCCTTAAGAATTCCTTACATATCACTTTCTTTGGAGGAATAAGGCTGACTATGAGCTGAATTCAAGCCTCATCCCCAAATCACCACTTGTGACAAATACAAAACGTCTCAACCAAAGTATAAATCAGTACTTAAAAAAAAAAAAAGCACTTTATGGAGGATTAGGACTTACTGGAGAGTTCTTAATTTCTTGGAGAAATTCAGAGAGAGCAGCATCAGCTTGCTGCCTTATTTCAAGGCTAGAATCACTCAGCATGTTAAATAAACCTACAACAATTATCAGATAGAACTCTTAAAAATGAAAAAAAGTGTCATTATATACATTTGATGAAATGAATAGCAAGTGTTGTTTTGTATACTCAATGTAACACCCAATGAAACCATTTATTAAAGGCTACAGGATTAAAAAAAGATTAGGATATTATAACTAATTGATTTTTATAATGTGTTCAATTTTATTTCATGAAAAGGTAAGAGTGACTAAAGTGCATTACAATGAATGGATTACATTTAGAAATCCTATTACATTTGCTTCTTTTAGCAAGGCATGAGGTTGCCTCTATTTCTTTGCCTTAGTTTTGGGATGATGTTATGGCAAAGTAGAGGTGTCTAATAACTAGATGGAATTGAAACGTACAGAACTTATCACATATACATTAAAGTATTACCATGAAGTACATATTTTATAAATACATGTAAACTCCCTTTCTTGGTTAATGAAATATAATAGGTATTTTTGCCTAATTATAAAAAAAATATTACCATCAAGAAAATCAGGCAGGAAACCAAGCATGTCAATATCAGGAACACTATCCAAAACAGTAATCCAGCCCACCAAAAATTGCCGCACATAAGGATTCAGGACATTCATCCTCTCTTTCAATAACGGTATGAATTCTTCTATGCTATAGCAATTCAATATGAAAGAATAATTATAAAAATCTAGGTGTAAACACATAAATAATTTAAATCTATATCATTTTTTCATGTGCCAGGCCCAAAATTCTTCTGTTAGACAGAGGCAGTTTTTAAAAATTTAATGAGGATTATCCAGAAGTCCATTAGCATATTATACCCGATGTTTGCTGCATACATACAAATAAAATACAACATTTTGATATGATTACACATGATGAGGACATAGACTAGTGTTATGGAGAAGGTCTACTGGGATAAATGTTGACTGTCTGTGTATCGGATGATCTTTTTCTCCCCCAAGGACCGATTGATCGAAAATGAAGCCCAATGGACTAAGAAATTTGGTCCTCAAACCATGTATGAATTGATTATGAAGTGGTTCACTTGAGTTGATACAAAATTCTGGGGCCATAGTCGTTACACTTAAATCATTGGACATCGAGTCTAAGCAGCAGGTGCCATTTCACAACTCCCAGAAAAGGTTGTCTAGGTGTGTGCATGACAAATATTGCATGTTATTTGAAAATACAAGTAAACTGTGGAGCTGAGGAAAAAAAAATGCATATCAAAATGACACAAAAGCACAATGGCCCGAGACTTGGAATGCAGACCCCATATATATATCCACTGAGATGTACAGGACCCTATACTGGTTTTGCACTGCTAGACCTCACAATAATGGCTGCTTAAATCTGTTGTGCTTTCTTGATTTGTACACAAATAAAGTTTATGCATATGGACTGAATCAAGGCTTAAACACTGACAATCCCGTACTACCATAAACAATACTATTACTCTGGTTACAAGTTCTCAAAATTAAGAACATAGTCCAAAATTGCACACCTGAAAGAATCGCTCTCCGTGACAATATCCTAGTTGAAGAACATCAACTGATTAATTCCAGAAAAAAAAAATCCAAATAAAACTCAAACTAGATTGTTCTCATAGAAAGCAGACCTTAACCAGCCTATCTAAGAGATGGGCAGCACTCTGTACATTTGCATCAGAATCTGCACTGAGCTTGCAGAGAGCATCAAATATTTTATTGAAAAAAACAATGAACTCCCCCCGCACAACCTACAATAAATAGGCATGGTCAAAAAGATATTAGTACTCCCTCCCGTAATTAGGTTCCACTGGATTTCATGATCGAAGAAGGCATCAACAATACAGCTGGAAATTCACATATCTGTCAAAATGACATCTACTAATTTTAAAATGTAGAGCCCAATATATCAGAATGACACCAAAAACAACAGATGCCAAATAAAATGATATTACAACAGAAAATGACCCGAAATGTCGTGACTGGAATAACCACAACATTATAATTAAATATCCATATATGTATTTTTTTTAAGATCAAATGTACCAACTCATTTTGTTAGGGGAGACAAAGGAGATCAAATAGAAGTATGAACTTCACTCTCTGGTGGTACTTGAGTCACTCTTAGAACTATCACTGCATTTTACTGCCCAATTTGAAATTTATATCTCGAAAAAGAAGAAAAATAGTGGTAAGCACTTACCTTTGCAATGTTGTAAAGAGCTTCACAAGCATAGTAGCGAACCCTGCTATCGTGGTCTCCAAAGGATTCAACAACAGGTGGTACAATATTCTGATGATTCGGAGGAATGTCAAAAATTAGAGGAAAAAAAAGCAGAAATTGAACTTGCAAAAAAAAAATAATACATTTAAAAGATATCCAGCTTTTCATGTGCCGCGTTAAAGGTTTTCTGTGGTTCACGTAGCTGAAAGTAGAATTGTCAGGCCACTGCACATCATCCCTTCAAGTTGACATCTATGATGCCACTCTTATGTTAAGAATGTTCCTTTCATTTGATCTTTAATTGCTTGTCCTTATGGTTCGTATGGCTGGTTTAGTAGTTTTGGTCTGTATATGTTTAGTACAACCATTAAATTACCTGGTTTTAACGGTACCAGTTAGGCAGATTGTGGTACTGATGGTATTTCAGGTCCTATGGTAGGTTGGTAGGGTAGTCAGTTTTGGTTAGTTGTATTAGCTTCTGCTATGTTTGTAATGCTTTTGAACTTGAATTATTTTGATAGAAACTGATATTGCCATTATTCATAAAAAAAAAGCTTCTTTTAAATGAGAAAATGTAAAGAAAATTAATCAGTATGGAGGAGTGTGCCTTACAAGTGAACAGGCACAACATATTTCAGCTAAAGCCAAGAACCAAAAAAAAAGAAAAAAAGAAATGAAGAATGGATTTAGTTGGTTATATATCAAAATAAGAAGTCAAGTTCAGCTTTTGTTAACAAGTGGAAAGATACAAAAGAAGAAGTGAACAGGTTGAATTACTGTAGAAAAACTTCATTAGATGAAATAAAAAGTGCAGTTGGTTGTAGGAATTAAAATTTCCACAGCACTTTACCTCTATTCATACCTGTTGGTATTTACATCATGATCATTTGCCTATTACAAATCCAAATAAGGGTGTCATAGTGGATTATAAACAAATGAAGAGAATAGACTCAGTTTTCCAGTGGCTAGAGAAATGCAGACAAGATAAGACCTAAATAGGTCAAACAAATGTGTAATGATGAAAGATCTATTACACTAGAGAAAAGGAAGACAAAGAAAGAACCGGATGGGTTAGAATAATTCTGCAATGCGATAGCATTCCTGCATTACATATACAATATAAAAGAGCAGATAGAAAGATCTCTTAGATCCCTTAGCATTTGATACTGTTTCATTTGGTTGAGTGAGTACTAGAACAGGCATGTCATAAACCTTGGGTATGCAAAGACTAACAAAAGTTCACCTACTTCAAGGTGAGGCCCAGCTTCAGTCGTAAGACCAACTGTTACTGCTGCAAGTCCAATTAATCCACCCTGCAATATCATAGAAGCCCCGGAAGGTTTTCAAATCAGTAACAAGTGACTCACCTAAAATGATATTAAAAGAAAAGAAAATTTGGCAGAAACACCTGGCACTTTCAATAAATCAGACCCACCATGCTACTAAGAGTTTAGTGAGGATGAAGGCCTAAATGGCTCCCCTTTACAATTCCAAGATAACATAGTTACTTTTTCAAAATTCTCTAACAATACTGTAACAATGAGTTCTTTTGCATTTGTTCACCTAAGATGGAGGCCTTAATCATGTGATAGTGCATAAACCAAGAGTTATTTTACTGGCCAGTCAACCAAATAGACCCCAGTCATTAAGTAGGAAACAAGCCAACAAAAACAATGTGTCTAAATAAGTGGTCTGCATGTTGATACCAAACAATATGTCAGTTTATGATTTAACAGAGAATAATTTTATATAACAAAAGTAGCAAAAGAAAAGGGAAGAACCTTTCTGTGATTGGCCTGAGCAGAATGGGTGAAGTCGTCTATTAGCATTCTAATTAGAGCCGCTATCTTGTCATGCTCACCTGCTGCTGCCAGGTTCTTTGTTATCCCTTCTATCTGTTCCCATTTTATTATCATGTTACTCTTCAGCAATAGTGCATTTATGTAATTGAAGATTGAAGATTTAAAGTAGAAGAAGAAATAATAAGAGCATTCCACGTTTCAAGAAAAGCATTTTCCATAAAGGTATCAAATGCAACATTTCATGAAATATTCCTATAACTGGTGTTAAGTGTATAAATCACACTTAAGATGAGGTGATTATGCCAGGATATACTGACACCTCACTATTTCCTGGCTTCAAGTGATCAAGATCCTTTGAGATACTAAAGACATGAAATATTTCTACCTATATAGAACAGTTATCGTCAAATTTACTATATTTGGATAGTACATCAGTGAGGAGGAGAGAGAGAGACTCTTGGACTTCATGAAGATCTATTTTTGGGTAATTTCCCCATTTATCTACCATATATCTAGAAATATAAAACAATTCGGAGGATAAATCTGGTAATAATCATCAAAAGGATCAAATCAGTGTTGCGGGACTAACAAAGAAGATGTGGAATTGGGAAATCAAATACTAATATCAGAAAATACCACAAGTACGCGTCAGATGAAGCTAATTCCCTCGTCCTTACAAAAATGGAAAAAAAAATTACGTTTTTTGTTTCTCATTTGGCATCCTACTTCTCATCTTCTCAATAGTCTGCTCTACCAATGGGCAAAACTTTAGTAGCAAAATAGTTCAAAAATAAGAGAGATCAAGAACCTCGAGAGCTGCATTTTTTCGTTTCTCGTAAAGCTTATCCGAGAGATTCCTTTGTACAGAAGCGGGAACAACAGTCGATGCGTCAATTGCCATGGCGGTATAATATAATCGCACAGATATTCCCGCTCTGCAAATTGCTATCTGCTTCGACAAACGATCCAAAAGTCAATTCGCCTCCTGATCTTCTCCTTTTCAAGCTGGAACATAGCAATTCACCAACAAACCAGAAAGAGAAAATAAAACCCTACGAGTTTCTCCTTTGCTCGCGAGATTGTTAGAAAAAACCCTAGCTCTCGATCGAGCGAGTGTAGAAAGAAATCTACTTACCCGCAGAAGAGGGTAAATGAGAAAAAGTGGAGAGAGAACGGTGCGATAGATTTCCTTAGTTTAATTTTTCCTTTTTTTGAGGGCTATGTATAATTTCGCAAGGACGCTCTTTCCGTTTTCCGCAAATTCCAGTATCTCCTTGGCGAGATGCTTCTGTAGAGTTGGTCTATAGCTCATTTGTGGACCGGGGAATACGGGCATGGTATGGTGAATCCGTATCTTCAGCCCATATACGGACATGGTCTATGGCTAATTCATGAGAATCCGTATGTTCTCAGGTACCTGACTCAATCCAATTAAAACGGACAGTCCAGATTTATTCTCGGCCAGTATTATTTGTGCTTTAAGATTTATGTCAAGTTAAAATACGGATTCTGGACCATATGTTTCAATTGTTTTACATGGGTGTCGATCGGTCAATCCTCGCCTTTCTACTTTTTGCAAAGTGAGAAATAAGGTAGAAGAGATTTTTTCTTTTTTATTAATGACAAGTCAATTTCAAACCTCAAACTTCTCACGGCAGTCTATCTCCCATATACCGGATCAACTCACAGCAGTTGCGCTCTTATTCTTTTTAACTTAAAAACCTGCGTAATTAAGAGCATCTCCAACGCTGAAATTGCAAATCAATTTCAAAACAGCTGTCAATTTGAAATGAGCAATTAATTGCAAAGCAGTTACATTCTTGAAATAACACTAATTGCAAAGGTTTATATTACACGAATCTTAAAGAGGAGTGGACCTTCCATTTATTTCTCCCACCATTCTCTCTCCCTATTTTATTGAAACTTTCTCTCTATTTTTTATTGAAAACTTGGTCAGAAACTGTGAAAGGTAATGAGAAGAGGAGAATGAGACAGACTAGTTTTTTCAAAAGTGGGTTTTGGACTTTTGGCAGCAAAGGGAAGAGAGAGACGATGATTTTGCAGCGAATAGAAAAGTTTTTTTTTTCAGTGTGTTTATTTGAAAGCTTTTAAATGCTCTTTCAAATAAGAGAAGGGTTCAAATGTCTCCATGTTTTTGTGTCTCCATTATAGCTCCGTTTCTCTCCATTATTTTTAAATTTCAAACAGTCGATCCGAACCGTTCAATCTTACCTCCATATTAAAATATGTTTGGAGACCAAATTTTATATTTTTAGGAATTTTTTTACTATTTTTTTAGATAGGTACAAAATCAGTAAATCTAAACCATCTAAAAACAGTATTTTTGTACCTATCTCAAAAAATAATAAAAAAATTCCTAAAAATATAAAATTTGGTCTCCGAACATATTTTAGTATGGAGGTTAGGTTGAGCGATTCAGATCGACTGTTTGAACTTTGAAAATGATGGAAAGAGATGGAGGCATGATGGAGGCACAAAAACATGGAGGCATTTGAACCCTCCTCTTCAAATAATGAAAGCTTTCAAAAATTAAAGGAGTTACGCATCAGTGAAATGGAAAAAGCAAGCGCCACGTAAGATTTTGCAAGTCAATTTGAAAGGCGTTGGAGATGCTCGAGTTGAGTCTACGGGTTTTAATGCAAAATAGAGAGAGAGAGTTAGACTGTGCTTCAGAATAAGGAAGTAAAATCTTATTAATGCACAATGATCTTACACTTCAATTTAGAGATAAAAATTTTTGTCAAAAAATTACACGGTCTTTATCTAGTCTTTCTTCTACATAGTTCTTCTCTCTGTTCCTTCTCTAATTCTCTCTTTCTGGAGTAGGTGAAGTCGCACCTGACTAAACAGGCTGGCAATGTCTCCCCTCCGTCCAGTGATTTTTCCTTTCCCTTCCTCTGCGTACTCTCTTCTGAACCTGAGCCTTAGACTATTGTGCTTACGAAGTAAAGGCGTGTTTAGTTCAAGTTCATATTTTTTTTTAAAGTTCAAGCAGTCGATCTAAACCATTCAATCTGATTTTCATATTATATTGTGCTTGGAGAACAAATTTTATATCTTTGTAAAATTGTTTACTATTTTTTTTTTCAATTTTTGTTGAAAATCATTCATTTTTTATGATCCACAATTTTCTAAAAAGCATTGATTTTCAAAAATTCAAAAAATATAAATTTTGGTTTTCAAACACATTTAATATAGAGATCATGTTGAACAGTTTGTATCAACTTTTTAGACTCTAAAATTGAAGATATGAGCGTGAAGAAAACATAGTAGCCCAACTCTGTGTGTGTGTGTGTGTGTGTGTGGAGTCGTGCTTGAATCGATAATATGCAACCACGTGACTATATCGGGATGACAAGTTCATCGCGTAAAGAGTTATTTGTACGACTTATATTCTCGTATTATATTGGAGTTGGGATGGATATGTATCTCCTCTGGTATCTAATGTAATTGTAGAAAAAAAGAACGTTTTAGATTTAGTTTCCGTTGTATCAAAAAAAAATTAATGTCTACTGTAAATATAGGAGTCTGTTTTGCGATTCGAGTAGGAGTCAGTGAACAATTGCTCCACAGAGTTCATTGCTAGTTCTAAAACAACACACTTACATCGGCATATAGGGGATTGCCAAAAAATTAATGAAGTGGAAAGAGAGAGATGGCTTGCATTGGGCAAAGACTGATTTTTTTGGTGTGCCCAATTATAAGCTTGATCTCGTATTGACCCATAATTTGATGATTTTGTTTTTCATAGATGTAGATATGCCATTCAACGTAATTGAAAGTCGGTTTTTTGAACCGACTATGAGATCTTTGAGACCCCGAATATAGATCCGTAGGACAACAAACATTGAGAAATGATTGTGTGCAAGTATTCAAGGCGGGAATTGAGGCAACAATGAAAGAGTTTAAAGGATTGGATTCACGTCCCTCTTACAAGTGACATCTGTGTTAGATATGTGTTCTAAAAGTTATCTTATGTTGATTACTTTTATATGTTGTGTTTATGAATTGGATGTTATATGCATTTTGTTCCATGAAATTTATGTTTATCTTTAGAAGTGTTCAAGAAGATGCTCTTGGTCTTGAACCATAGAACTCTATATGATGACAAACATAAATCTCTAAAATGTTCACAAACTTGGTTATTAGCATGGAACACTAATATACCATGATAAGTTTGTCATGTTGATTAAAGTATATTGTAGTTCTATAAATGTTGATAAAGGCTTATCGTTTAATAACATGAGTATATGAAATGTTTCATATATTGAACAGACCTAACGAATGAAAATATTATATGGGTTATGTTAGTGTCATTAATATTTTTG
The DNA here is from genome assembly GCA_033356055.1 of Carex pumila. Taxonomy (NCBI): domain Eukaryota; kingdom Viridiplantae; phylum Streptophyta; class Magnoliopsida; order Poales; family Cyperaceae; genus Carex; species Carex pumila. The sequence continues at coordinate 395,292 of JARJHM010000205.1, forward strand.
TTGTGTCTCTGAATTCTAAGATATGAGATGTATTTCTTTTTCACATGAGAAGTATATAATGTAATTAGTATTAAAAGCTGCTTATCATAAGTGGTGATAAAAATATTAATTCCTTGTATATAACTTGTGCGGGAGAAAGTAATATGTCAATAGTATCATTGCCCCTCATTTATAATGAGTGATGATATTTTGTGGGCCCCTTGGTAAAATAAAATTATAATGCATGCAATATAACTGAAGTGCAGTTATATATTTATAATTTACTTAAGAGACCAAGAAACGAATACAATACAAAGATGACACAGTCCGACTTTGTATATTATTCATAATATCATGTGGTAAGGAATAGACACAAGTAATGTTATTTGTAACGTTACTTTAAAGGATCATGTATTGTAAAAATAATACTTTACATCTATGTTATTTGGGTAACTATAATGTATAGCTAGAATACCGCTTATAGTTTATGGTAATAAACTATTTTATGCCATTGCCAACATAACACAGATCCTCCATATAGGTCACACCAACTGAACGAGAAACAAGAAGGATATTTTATTTATATGATATATATTGTTTCATATGACATGAAATAATATATATGTGATAAATAAATATCATGACTGCTCAGAACGAAGATAAATTTATAAGAAGTGTGCATGTATACTATTTGGTATAATATGGTGCATATTATATAGTATAATATACATGACATATAATTAATAATGTGCAAAACATTGTTATAACACAAGTTTATTAAAATCCAAAATGAATATGAGTTGAGGAAGTTACTGTAGCGCGCACTGTAGCAGTTACTGTAGCGAGCACTGTAGCAGCGCTAGGGTTATCTCTTTTAGTAAAGCGAATTATACTAGGAAGGTTACACAATGGAAACCCTAGTATATTTGTATATAAGAAGAGGTAGAGAAGGTATTCAATATGTGAGAAGAAAGAAATTTTCTGAAAATTTATTTCTTTCTCTTCCTCTCCCTCCTAGCCGCCATCCCTCTTCCTCTCATATTATTGTTTTCTCTAATGAGAAATTATTAGAAGAACAAGAAGGGTTATTAACTAGGTTCTAAGCTTAGATTAGATTAAGATCTCTAGCAAGGTCTTTCTAATCCTTGTTTAGTTCAAGGTGAACACTAGGAGGCCGTTTCGACAAACGAAGGTATTCAAGAGATCTAGAAGAGAATTCGACTTCTCTCTATTTTACCAAATTGACATTTGGTGGAGGTATATCTAAATCATCTTTAGTAAGTAAATTTGTGATTAATGAATGAGTAGATATCAATTTGCATATATTTAAATTGCTTTAATAGAATTAGCATAATAAAGTAGATCCGTAGATGCTTGCAAGAAGGTCAAAATTTTTGAATTTATTGTCTTGCCGCATCATGAAATCCTTCAATTGGTATCAGAGCTTTGGCTATTTATTATGCTAATTAGAACATTTTTAGTAAGTAAATTTGTTATCCAAATCATCTTTAGTAAGTAAATTTGTGATTAATGAATTTGTGATTAAATTTGTGATACCATTTGGATGTGTACCATTTGTGATACCCTAAAACCCTAAAACCCTAAACCCTAAACCCTAAACTCTAAACATTGATTTTTTAGCTTATTAATTCACATAAAAGCAAAATCAAAATGTATAGAGAATAACATAGATCACATCTAATAGTTTTATTTTGACATTTAAGTTTTAAACTTTGAGTTATTTAAGTTTAAAAAAATGAAGACATTTAAACCCTCCTCAAAAAAATTTTAACAAATATTGGGAAAGCCCGAATTTGATCCTAACACTAGTATGTGTTTTTGGTCTTTGGAGAAAAATAATTTGTGTAGATTTTTGTTTCTAAGATGAAAAAAAACCGCTTTGTACAATGAAAGAATGAGCGAGGTGGAATCTTCACTTATAAAATTATATGACAAGTATTAGATAATGACTTGCAATACGGACCGAGAAACAAGTAGTCGGTCCCCACAAGTGAAAAGTGGAATAGTCCAAAAAAGAAAGTTTGAGATGAGATTTTCTAAATTTCAAGTTCAAAATAATAATCCGCAACAAAAAAATTGTGAGTTGAATAGTTATCCTGAAGAACCGTTGGTGGTGTCTGAGGATGGAGAATTTGATGTTTTGGGATGGTGGAAAAGAAAGTCAGACTTGTTTCCGATTTTAGCAAAAATGGCAAGGGATTTTTTGGTTGTTCCGACCTCAACCGTTGCTTCAGAGTCGGCCTTTAGTGCAACGAGTTAGTTGGCGGATAATTTGTAGAGTTCGATGACTTCTGAGACAATCGAGGTTCTAATTTGTTCAAAGAATTGGTTTGCAACAATTAATGGTAACTCCAAGTTAGAACAATTTTGCCATTCATGCAGTTTCTTGACGATACTAAATATGTACTTTGACTCTTGGTTGAATTCGATTTGGAGTTCATCTCTATTTTTTTTCTTACTAAATATAAACTTTTTTCGTAGGTTGAGAGGCTCTTATAAGATGTTTCATAAGAAAATGGTACAAAGGTACAAATTCTAGTCCGTCTCTATTGCCCCATTAGTCACGATACATATTTGTTTCATTAATTAATATATTAAGATAGGTTCAAATAAAATAAATGTAATTTTATCTTTTGAGGGAGGCTACTAGTAATAACTTTTATAGAATTAAAAAAATTATAGAATACAAATGCAAAATTAAAAAAATTATTGGGGTGTTCACTGCTTAGCACTATTTCCCCATGCCTTCTTTCGCCATTGCCATCGAGAATGTAATTTTTTGGTACCAAGCATGCTAGGGAGTGTGCAATGTGTATTGAAGCTGTACACTAAGAGATATAGATTTACAAATCCGGTACTATACCTTAATTATAAATTCAATAGAAGGTTTCCCTTTCATATCAATCAGAACATTTCAGGATATATGACACCTCAACATTTTTGGACTTTTATGTATGAATTTCATTGCTTTTACCAGCTGGGATGGCTACGTTCTTATTGTGTATGTCACTTTACTATTTTGGTCTTCATTTTTTGTATTTTTACCTTATTGAAAACTTTAAACCGGTGGGGATATTTTTGGTGGTTTTGTAGGGCATGTATGATATTTTGACAATTTTAGGGACATATAAGAAATTTCACTTGTTTTTCATAACTCATTTTTGTTCTTTGTTATTGTAGTGCGCCAACCGAAGTTGTAGTCTTAGACAACTATACATTAGTTTAGGATGTTTGTGTCTTCTGTCCTCATTGATTCATCTATTTTTATCATTGGTTCTAATGTTTTGTGCCTTTTAGCTAAATTAATGTTAAATTTTTTTGTGTTGGTTCTAAACATCTAATATTTTCTGTTTTATACATAGCCTCTTTTTTGTGGTTGTCAAGACATTTTGTAACTTAGATACATTTGTGATTGTAACTGTACTCACTGTTGTTGTACCACTATACTATGTCTATGGTAATGGGTTTATGTTATAAGTAGAGCTTGCCTCTTAAGATTGCAAATGAACTTTTAATTTTGGGGCTCGTTTTGGCAACCATAGGAACAGCAGAATAACATGCTATTTTGATGCATTGTCCGGCCCTGTTAGCTGACCAAATTTTATATTAAGTTGGCATGTTTGATTGTTCATTTTTCAGCCAAGCTCGCTTAAACAAGCTTTATTTTGAAAGGGCTAAATGCTGAACGAGCTCAATTTTAAACAATACTGAATGAGCTAAACATGAGCATGCAAAATTTTATTTCAAGCTAGTCATAAACATGATATTTTCCTTTGAATTCCGAAATGGGCCGGATATGAACAGGGGGCCATTCATTAGTACCCCTGATTTGTACCCTAGGTACCTAGGAGGATACATATTCGATTGGAATTGGAATAGTTAGAAATGAATTTTACTTGTGTGCTTATAGCTATAATGATAAATAAACTATATATGCAGGTTTGGTTTGGCGGGATTAAAAATTCACATTAGAAAATAATTTGAGATATAATTCGGAAATGATTCGATCTCACTGGAGATAAAAAAAAAAAAAGCCGAAAAGAAAACTAAAAAAAAAAACACATTTTTTTTGCATTTTATTCGCAAATTTTGTTTTACTCGTGAATAATTCGGTAAAAAATCAGTCAACCGAATAACTCATCATTCGGTTTGAAAACTCCAAAAAAATATTTTTTATTCACGATTTATTCGCAAATAAAATACGAATATTGTTACTATGCTTAGACTTGTCATTTCTCGATTCTAAACTAAATAATAATTTGCACAACCGGTCAATTAAAAAAAAAGATATTACTATGATAATATTTACCCTTATTTAATATTATTGTACTCATTATTGCAATTGACACGATAAATATATATATATATAAGATGCGGGGGCATTCTAAAAGGCATGACCCATGCGGTATCGCCGTACCGCGCCGGGGATAGAATGCATCTAGCCGAGTTAAAAAAATAATTCAAAACCTATTTGAAATATAAAAATCTATTTTAAAATTTGTACAGATTTAAACTAAAACGATCCGGATCTAAACCTGACATGTTAAGTCCTTCACCTTAACTGAATTATTTGTTTGTAGCTCATAATCTCTTTTACAGAAATTAAAAAGAATGTGAAGAAACGACAAGCTTACATAGCTATAAGCATATGAGTAATTTTTTTTTCTAAACTCTATCCCAATTCCTTTACAATACTGGAACAAAAGCTATACGGGAACGCTTTTATTCGTTAATTTCTTTATTTTCAGCACTATTTGTATGTGAACTTTCACAACAACACCTTTCACTTCTTTAGGTTTCTTTTATTTCGTTTCTTTTACATTACTCACAACTCATGAGTTGGAATATTTTGTAATTTGTAGTTACAATACTTTTGTAACATTTTAATGAAATCAAATAGAGGCTTGACCTCTATTTTTCCTCAAAAAAGAAGCTGTACGGAAACCCTTTACGATGAACTTGTCATTCCGATATTGTCGTGCCGATTTTTTTATTAATAGAAAAATAATAAATAAATATCGAAATAGAGGTAGAATTTTGTGAAATTTCGGAATATAAGAAAAATGTGATGGACTATCACGTTCGGTTAATTAGACACCGCACTTACTAATTATTTAAAAATAAAAAATCCTGAATGTGATACTCTATCACGTCCAGCCAAAACCATGCCAACAATTTAAATTATCCGATGTGTGTTGTTTTTCTTGAAAATTTAGAATGCAAAATAATGATCAAAGCAGAAATATTTTTGCTAGACATGATTAACTATCACCTCCAGTAATTTTTTTTTCTTTTTTAGTTAATTAGCAAATGCGGGGGTTTACAGTTTAGATTAACTGGACGTGATATTCCATCATGTTCTTTTTATATTCTGAAAATTTCACAAAATCCTACATCTATTTTGATATTTATTTATCTTTTTTTACTATTAATAAAAAAATATGATTGGCTTGTGGCTGTATATTCTCGGGAATCCATATTCTCGATTCAAGCATGGCTCAACTCAAATAATTACACATATTTTCATTTACTGTACCATCTCAAATGGTCTCCTCTTGTGATTTGTTTTTTTTAACTAGTGGTTTTATGCTTACTAATAATTTAATTGATAAAAAGCGTATTTACAACGAGACGAATAATTCTAATTTTTAAATTTATTTCTTTATTCTTAGAAGATCTTCTGAATTATTCTAATCATTCTTAATCACCATATAAATTCTAGATTTACTATATTAATTCTATTTATATACACTCATAATCATCCTGATATCTCAATCCACATCTCACTTCACGACTAAATCTGCTCTTTTGACCACTGTAGCGCTTCGAAGACGGAATACACTCACTGTCGCGCTCTGATTGAAGACTCTACTCTGCTCAGCTCGATTCCCTCTCTCTTTCTCATTCTCCATTTGCTCAAGGAAGTAGAGACGGGAGAAAAAAGAGGGCATCATTGTGCTAGAAGTAGAAGCTCGAAGAGGAGAGGTGTAGAATGAGAACCTATCCCAATTCATAGAATTCAAATCAACTAAAATCAGAGATTCATGAACAATACCTTGAAATTTTGAATTTGGACGTTCAACTTTTTTGTGCACGCATCTCAAAATAGCTAGTTTTTTCTGTGCACATGCCTTGAAACTGTCCAATAGTTGAATTCAAGATTTCAAAATTTTCAGAATTACTGTCGATGACCTCGAATTTAAACTTATTTGAATCCATATCCATAACCATCGCCGCCATATCCTTTCGTACGTCCTTTTTTCAAAACATGCTCATTTGTCTCTAAAATTCCACCGAAATGTTTTTCAAAAACCTGATATGAGTCATCAGCCTCATGGCCCTCATTCGTCCAACATCAGCGAAGTTGCCTCTTTTCTCTGCCCATTTTCACCCCATTCTTCTTAAATTCACTCAAAAACCTTAGCACAATAACACCACATTCAACAGATATCCTTTCCTTAAAGGCACGGTTCTCCCCCCCCCCCCCGCACCCCCAAAAAAAATAAAATAAAAATAATAATATATGGTCCATCCTTTCGGCACGAGTCTGATCTGACATTGACAAGACAATACTGTAGCAAAGTCAGTTCATGACTTAGTATGGAGCTAAGGTAATAATTTGTTACTTGATGAATTTCTTAAAGAAATAATAAAAAAGTTCGGACTATGACATCAGTTTTATAATTTATTAAATAAACTTTAAAATAGTTAACTATTTTAATCTGTTCAAATCAATTTAATTTCTATGAATAATGTATTTATATGTAATTTTAGTATCAAGTCTAGCGATAAAAAAGTGTTAAAGAATGAATACATTGAAATTAACTTAAAGACTCTAACATTTGACAGCTTGACTTGATACTAAATAAATTTAAAAAATAATAAATTTTGTATGTAAACAAACAATTAATAAATTACATCGGTTTGAACAGGTTAGATTCATTATTTGAACTCAGTTCAATAAGTTTTCATACTAATGTTATATAAACTGAAATAACATTTATATCCTACTAATCAGACTCAACAAATTAACACAACCAAATATGATCAACTCTTCAATAATTGTTGCCAAAATTGCAATCGTATGTTTAGAGTACAAGGGAGCAGTGTTTTAGAATGTTCTGTTTACAGTAGATGCATTCATGCATAGTGTTTGGTAAATGTCTCCAGAGGCTCAATCCGGACCGGTCTGTCTGTGCTCGTGCTTGGACTAGACCGTGCCTATGCCACGGGTATGCACGGGTACACGGGCACGGGTATTAAACGGGCCGGATCCGATTTTTTGGAAAAATACCCGTGAGAACCCGGACCCCCGTACCTGTGATGCCCGTGCCCGTGGCAGATTTTTTTTATTTTTTTTTACTTTTGGTCTAAAATTCAAAATTTAAACCCAAATTCCCCATTTCTGTTTTTTAAATATTGTTTTTTAATTTCTATTTTTAAAATTTTGTTTATTTTATTTCTGTTTTTTAAATTCTTTTTTTTATTTCTGTTTTTTATTTCTGTTTTTCTTATTTCTGTTTTTCTTATTTCTGTTTTTTATTTCTGTTTTTCTTATTTCTGTTTTTTTTCTGTTTTTTATTTCTGTTTTTCTTATTTTTGTTTTTTTATTTCTGTTTTCTTATTTTTGTTTTTTTATTTCTGTTTTTTTATTTCTGTTTTTTTAAATTATGTTTTTTAAATAAGAAATAAGAAAAACAAAAATAAGAAACAGAAATAAGATAAACAGAAATAAAAAAACAGAAATAAGAAAAACAGAAATAAGAAAAACAGAAATAAAAAAATAGAAATAAAAAACAGAAATAAGAAAAACAGAAAACAAAAACTGGATCCGGACCGGACCGCCCGGCCCCCCGTGCCCGGACTGTCCTGCCCCTGAACCTGTGACAGGCACGGATATTAAATGGGTAGGACAGGATTTTTGAAAAAAAAACCCGTAACGCTATTCTCACTATTCTTAGTACATCCAAACATAGCCTTTGAAGTTTGAAGTCAATGAAAGGCATTGCTTACTTAACAGTGAGGAAGGAAGAGAGAGGTGGAGTGAATAGAAAGAAAGAGTATATTGGTCAATATAATTTGTAAAATAATTAAATAAAAGATAAAATAAACAAAGGGGATAGAAGAAAAAATGTTAAATTTATATGAGAAAATTGAATATTATGATGTATTTATGAGAAAATTGGCTCTTTTGAAGATTTGAATGGGCAAACTAGAAATTTTCCTAAAAAATAAATCCTACATTCTACTTCAAATTCTAATCTCACGGTCAGGATGCAAATTCAAAAATTGGGTTACTATACAGAGAATTCGGACCCGAATAGGCCGATAGCAGGCTGGCTTTCTTTTTCTTCTGTATTTTAATTTTGAGAAATAAATCCGTTTTCATTTTTATCATTCGGCCCCTTTTACCTTCGAGTTCGTGCTGACTGACCGTCCAAATCCCGCCTACTCTCCCGAAACCCTTCCCCAACAAAACCCTTCTCTGTCGTCCTGTTCTAGGTTTTTCACTTGCTCCCAGAAATAAGAGGGGCGAATAATGGCGCCGGAGGACGATATTGTCCGGCCAGATGTCGCCTCGGCAGGACTCCACGTCAGTGAGCGGATCGGGCAGGACGTGGCATCCACGCAGCTCGATTTGGAGGAGTCGCTTGAGGCCTCTCGCTACGCCAGCCACCCTTACGCCGCCCATCCCAAAGATGTACTTCTTTTTTCTTCTTCTATTTACATAAGCGTCCTTGCATTAGCTGGATATCTGTTTTGCAGTATATTCTTGCCATTTCTTTCCACGGGGTACAGCTCTCTATTTGTACTGGAGTATTTGTACTTGCCATGCTAGTGACCTCAACTCTAAACCAGTAAACGTAACTCCTCCTTTTCCAGTCATTGCCTGCAAAATTTCTCTTCCCCCTTTGTATACAACACGGGCCACCAGATTTTGGTTTTGTAATAGAGTGACATTTTGGTATTTACAAATTTTGATATACTCTTGGCAGATTATAGATGCCTTTAACTACTTAAGTTCCCTTCAAAATGATGTACCAATTGTTATTAGTTACTTTTTGTCCAAGAAAAAGTGAAGGAAAACGAGGACAAAAGGGTCTTGGCATGTCCTTATTTTTAAGGTTAATTACAGTACTATTTATGTTGCAGTGGCCTGCACTGGTTGAGGTTAGTGAATTGAGGGAATTGCCGTCTGTGCTCGTTGAAAGGTACCATTCGGTTGGTGAAGTGACGACTCTTTGTGGCATGTTCCCTGAGATCCACCGAGCATGGGCTTCAGTTGACAACTCTATGTTTATTTGGCGTTATGATAAGTGGTAAGAATTGAAGCATAACTAAGTAATAACTTTCTGCATAATCCTTCCTTCATTTCTAATTTGCTTAGCAAGAGAAACAGGTGAGTGGGGTGTTTAGGAGGTTAGAGAAGTGTAGACACATGTTGCTAAACAAAAATTATATGAGAAATTGGGGTCACTTGTGTGTCAGTTTTGTACCACCAATGGTCAATCAGTTTAGGTACAACCACCTTATCCTTTTCCTTTTGGTATATTTTCCTGACTCGTGGTTGGAAGATGGAGGGTTATGCTTTAATTGCATAATCGGGTCTACATTAAGTGATAATTATCAAGATTTGGCCATTAGGCAGGCAAATTATATGACAGATCAACTGTTGTACGGTAAATCTGGAGGTGCATTCTGCTGCCTTTGGTATAACAAAACAGATGGTAATATTTCCAACCATGTTTTGTTTTCTATACTGTCGTAGGGATGGGCAATGCAAGGAGCATAATGAAGAGCAAGCTGTTCTAGCTGTGGGACTTGCTAAGGCTAAGCCAGGGGTCTTTGTGGAAGCAATTCAGTATCTTTTAGTTCTTGCAACTCCAATTGAGGTTTTGTACTGCTTTGATTTTGTATTAGTAGTAGGGGCATGCTTTCAGTTGGTTTTGTCATAATTGGATTTAGATTAGGAAAACTTATTTTTATTTGTTTGCACAATTTCCCAAAAATATAAATCAATTTGATCCTAACCTAACTGAACAAACCAGAAATTTTTGGTATTTGGTTTAAAGAATAAGCATGAAAAAGCTAAGCTTACATCGAGGTTTAGTTAATTGTCCAACAGTTAATAATGATGTGTATTACCATGTAATATGATATAGTGTACTTTTAAATCTGTAATGTATCAGCGTAATATATTCAGAGTAATTAAGTCTATGTAGTTCATTTATTGGCACATAGCATCCCACAATTAGGAACTATATAGTTAACCACGGATTGTACAAGTTTGCAGTGTCACCTTCGGTATTCCTAAATTGTGCTGTGAAGTTTGTATTTATACTAGTTAATGCAATCAACCCCAAAACAAGTGGGAAGAAAAAAGGTCAATCAATCAAGTACCAACGCCTGTCGTCGTCTACTTCTGTCCAGTGGTCATCTTTAAAATTAATAAGTTTTTTGTGTCGCTGATACAGCCTCTAGCTGTTATTCAAAACAGATACAGTCGTTCCTGATCTTCAGATTGTGCTATTCAATTTACTTTATGTTGTGAAATTAAATAATAAATACATAGCAGCAAGAAAACAAAGAAATAATGTGCTCACACTGGTTTTGAACCTGTAATTCTTGCAAAGAAACACAAATATGACCCCTATTTTGACCCCATTTTTTTTTTCTACTAGTGCAATCAATTCAAAAGGCACAGAAAAGAGAAAATAGAAAAAAGATCACATATTGGCACTGGACACAAATGTACAGTTAGAAAAGACTCTTGTATTGTACTGGTAGATAAACATCTATATCATTATTGTGATATTCACTCCTAATTCCTGTGATATTTATTGGGGTCACAGTTGGTACTCTTGGGAGTTTGTTGTGCAAGCGGCGGGGATGGGATGGACCCATATGTGGACCTGGCCCTCCAGCCTCTACCTGAGTATAGGATACCATGTGATGGGGCTGAGGCAGTGTGCATCACCTCCACTGACACAGGTCGCATTTTCATGGCAGCACGCGATGGCCAGATCTATGAGCTCCTTTACACAAATGGATCTGGGTGGCAGAAGCGCTTCCGTATCGTCTGCATGACTTCTAGTGTACTGATGCGGTACATATGTTGCCACTGCCTATTTCTCAAGTTTTTGGCTGGTTTGAACCATTTGTGTTTATTAATTAACTGGGTTTTGGTTTCTGAATTTATGACTAAGCTCGAGCAGCTAAGGGGCTGTGCCGGCGTTAAATGTTGGTATCTACCATCTGCAATTTGTAACTGGGATAGCATGCATATTTCCTAATTTTCAATGAACCGACATTTTAGTAGCAGGATGTTATGTAAGGTCCAAAAAGAACTAAAGAATCAAGAAATATGTTTTGCATTGTAAGTTGACCTTTTTGGGAGGCTAGGTGTTGGGGGACTCTGCAGGAGGGGTGGTTGGTGGTGGTAAGGTATATAACACCAGGCTAACATTATTATGATGCTTGAATATGAATAGAATTAAAAAATGTAGTTCTTTTCCAGGTTCCTACCAACTTCATACATATTTGGAGCTGCTGATCCCATTATCCAGATGGTAATAGATAATGAGAGACACATTCTCTATGCACGGACTGAGGGCACAAAACTACAAGCCTATGATTTGGGGGAAAATGGATTAGGACAGTTGCGAAAAATTGCAGAGGAGAAAAACCTAATCAACCCTAGAGAGACAAACCACCGGGCCATCCGGGCTGCGGGTCCAAGGTCATCCATTGCATGCATTTCACCCCTCTCTCTTACCGAATCAAAGCGGCTTAACCTAGTTGCAGTACTGTCAGATGGCAAGAGGCTATATTTTTCTTCTTTTGGGTTGAATAATACCAATTCTCAAAGGCCAACTTGCTTAAAGGTTATTGCGACCAGGCCTCCACCTCCTCCAGTCCCAGGTCGTTCTCACCAGCCTGACAACTTGGCAATAAAAGCCGATTCTGCGTTCTATTCTGTTGGGACCCTAATCCTCTCTGATTCCTCTGGTTCTGCTGGCTCATCTTTAATTACAGTGCAGAGAGATTCAAGCCAGTCGACTACACAACCACCAGCTGCTAGTTTGTACGGCACTGGTGCTAGTGGTGCCGTGAGAAATTCTCGTGCCTTGAGAGAGGTCGTATCAACCTCTGTTACTAATGGCTGGGTTCTCTGTGCAGCAGACGTGCTCCCTTCGGGTAACAATGCATCCATTGTGCAATCTCTTTACAGGGACGTGATACCTTCAAAAGGTTTAGGATCTGAGCCAATAGATGCACGTGCGGTTCTCAGACTTTGGGCCCGCGGTGACCTCTCCACTCAACACATATTGCCAAGACGAAGATTCGTGATTTTCTCTAACATGGGTTTGGCTGAAGTCATGTGCAATCGACCTGTTGATATATTAAGCCGGTTATTTGACAGAAATGCACCCAGGCTGCAAATCGAAGAGTTTTTCAACCGGTATGGACCTGGTGAGGCTGCTGCCATGTGTCTTATTCTGGCGAGTCAGCTGCTCTTTGATGAGGAGGAGACAGTTAGCAATATGGTTCGTGCCAGGGCCGCTGAGGCATTTGATGATCCTGGTCTGGTCGGTACAGCCCAGGCCGGTGCAGGTTCAAGGCCGCCATCAACAGCTAATGGTGGGTTCAGCATGGGCCAGGTGGTGGTACAGGAACCAGGGCCTGCATTCTCAGGAGCTTATGAGGGACTATGTCTGTGCGCATCGAGGTTATTGTTACCAGTGTGGGAGTTCCCAGTTGTTGTGGTACGCGGGCACCTTGACAACAATGCAGAGGCTGGTGTGGCTGTTTGCCGGCTCCCAGTGGGTACCATGCGGGCCCTGGAAGGGAAGTTACGTAATTTGGAGCATTTTTTGAGGGTGAGGCGGGATGAGAGAAAGGGGTTGTATGGGTATGTCGCTAGTATGGGGGAGTATTCCGGGGGTATTTTGTATGGAAGGAGTGTGGGTTCTGCTAAGAGGCAACGGCCACTTTACTCTTCTTCTGAGCTTGTGGCTATGGAGGTATTGAATAGTTTTTTTACTTAAGTGTTCGACCTTATCCTTTCTTTTCCTCATGATGGGTACCAGCTGTTAACTTGATATGCTAAGATAAGGAATCAACATAAAACTAAAAAAAAAAATGACGTGGAAACATACTAAATCTTACAACATCTTAGGGTAGAAATTTAATCGGAAACAAAATGATGTTTATTATAATAATTTATGGTTGATTTTACAAAGAATGTAGAAGATACGGTAGCCTTGCAGAAAAAAGAAGTGCAAGTTAAAATTTTCTTCATCTAAAAACGTGCGAGTTAAAATTTTCTTCATCTGAAAACATGGACAAGTACCACTCGAAAATGTCAATTTTCAACAGAGTCTAATACAACCTGGTTCACACCAGTGGCATATCTTTAAAATATGGTAATGTGATAAAACAGTGACAATTCTTCAATACTTCGGCACAAATGGAGCAGAAAAAGATGGAAAATATAAATATAGGTCTGGTGGCAAACTACTTTATGGACCTACATATCTTGGCTTGCTCCAATGACCGTGACAGTACTAGTCCCTTATCAGCATAACTATCAACATTGTAAAATAGCCCTAAATAAATGTCATAGCTGTACAATAAATATATGTAGGTTCGAGCGATGGAATGTCTGAGGCGGTTGCTTAGAAGAAGCAGTGAAGCTCTCTACCTGCTTCAGCTTGTTTCTCAACATAATATCACGCGACTGGTACAGCAATTGGACCCTGCATCACGTCAGAAGCTGGGACAACTCACTTTCCATCAGCTGGTTTGTTCTGATGAGGGTGACCGGACTGCCTCAAAACTTATATCAAACCTAATGGAGGTATGAAACAAAATTATTGAACTTTTGTTGGAATGTCTGCATGTACCTACAGTGCACACAAAATATCAACTATACCTGTTTCCTTATTTGTTCAAACGATGCTCTAACTACCTCTATTTCTACAATGCACATACAGTATACCTCCAGCAAATCTCAAATGTTTCCTTTGTACCCATACAGAAAAATGTCGTGTTTACTCCCACATAACATATGAGGTATACTGTATGTGCATTCCTTCACCCATTTTGTTATATTGGTGCCCAATTGACCTTTCCTTTTCACTATTTCTTTCTAATTAAATCAAAGGTCAGTTAAAGACTTGTAGTCTGCAGCCAGATTTGATGGAGGGGTTTATGTGTTTTTTTCCTATTTGTGTCATGCAACATCTTTGTCATGTTAGTCGTGCTATTTGTGATATTTTCAGGTGATGAGATTCATCTATTTGACTGTACTTAAGATATGTAACTCTAACGGCATGAAAGTTCAAGCACAAAAAACAGGATTCTGATTGGAAGCCTTGTCATTTTTTTGACATGGATTCTTATTCTTTCTTTTTGCAGTACTACGTTGGACCAGAAAGGAGTAGTTCCTTAGATGATATTAGCACGAAGCTGAGGGAAGGTTGCCCTAGTTATTTCAACCAAGCTGAGCACAACTTCTTCATGGCAGTAGATAAACTTGAAAGGGCATCCCTGACGAATCAGCCTGATGAGAGACAGAAGTTAGCTAAGGATGCATTTGAAGTCGTTAAAATCATCCCTGACTCAGTTGATTTGGCTTCGTTGTGCAAGCGTTTTGAGAACTTAAGGTATCATTCCAGTCAGCCTAGTAGCTGGAAGAATGTATTTTGTTGTCAATATTAATTGCTGGATGCTAATTGATTTTTGCAAGCCCTAACCTTGACAGAGTACTATGTTTCTTTTACATTTAAAGATTCTATGAAGCGGTGGTAAGGCTACCCCTACAAAAGGCTCAAAATCTTGAATCAAACCCGAGCTCAAACCCTAGGGCTATTGAAGAGTGCTATGAAATAGTCACAAACGCACTTCGTAACCTGCAAGGAAGTGGGGTCCACAGCATGGATCTGGCCTCTAGAAGCAGGTATACGAAGCAGGTCATCCAGCTTAGCATGGAGCAGTCCAGCACAGCCTTTCGAGAGCATCTTTACCATACTTTGATAGATCTTGGATTGGAGAATGAATTGCTGGAGTTTGGTGGGTCTGACTTGGTGGCATTCTTGCAAAGCGGTGGCACCCACAGGCGATCTCATGAGGTATAATATTTCTTGACCATGGAATTGTAGGTATAGTATCTGGTATTCGCTGACCATGGACTTGTAGGTATAGTATTCCCTGACCATGGACTTGTAAAGGCCAGCAGAATCAGCTTTGATTTTTGTAAATAATGATTAAACCTGATCGTATTATGGCATTACACCAGTAGGTTGTGCATTCTGTGGCTGTCTCTTTTAGTACTTCATATTTGTTGGAAGGTTCCTGTGTGGTTTGGGGCCATTATTTTGATATACTAAAATTTAGGACTGTTAAATTGATCTGTGTCCAGACGTTCTAAGCGTGATGAGTGTTAGAAAAGTCTAGCCAGCTAACCTGACAAAATATCAGGAACTACTGATCCAGTTGATTGGGTTTATATCAACTAATTATGTACCTGGCAAGTATTGATTGAACATTTTGCTGGTTAGTGGATAATTTCTCATGAATGCAATGTTACCAAATAATATTAACCGATAACACCTGTGAAACTTTGCTTCAATTTTACCCATTTTAGCATCAGTCATCCCTCAGCTGCTATGAGATTAACCCTAAATTTAGGCTCGCCTTACTCTTAGTTTGCAATAAACTGTTGATGATGTCAGAACATACCAAAATCCCAGATGGTAAGTATTCTGGGACACAAACCACTTCATGTACTGGCCATGACATGTATAGGCTATCTTGTAGCCAATTTCAGTTCATCAACTTGAGCATCAAACAAGTAGATATCTCTATCCTCCATGCTAACATTTTTTATGCCCTTTTTATAAGACACGACCTGGTGGGGTGTATATGATGGAGGCGTCTACTGGTCCGGGCCCCACAAAGTATCTCAACCTTCTGGCAAAGTATTATGTTTTGAAGGGACAGCACAGAGAGGCTGCACAGGTGCTTTTAAGACTGGCTGAGAGTCAGAGCACTGGTCCGGAGAGTCCCACGCTAGAGCAGAGGTATATCTGATCTCTTCTCCTTATCTTATGTACAGATAAGTACAAAATTTCTTCTGATGCCTACTTATTGTTTAGAGTTATCAATTGGAGTTTTGTTTTTTGTTTTACTTTATGAAAAGAAGCTTGAATGAGGAAACATTTGCATTTTACATCTAGGATTTGTAAAGCTTTAACTGACTAGTACAGCATTGAAAATAAGGAAACTCTGTGCCAGACTGTCAAATGATGGTGCCAGTACCAGTAGTGTGGTCCAGTATTGTTTTCTTGTGACACCATTTCTTTTTTGGCCGAGACAGGCACCAGTACCTAAGCAATGCGGTCTTACAAGCCAAGACAGCTAATGTCAGTGGAGCTCCTACGAGAAACCTAACCGATGAAGGCTTCTTGGGCATACTTGAGGATAAGCTCACTGTTCTGGGGCTTCAAATGCGAGTCAGAGATGAATTTGAGTTGATGGCTTCTAGATCTAGGCCAGTTGATGGTGAACAAGGGGATGCCTCGCCATCTAGCAGCCTCCCAATGGATGCTGAGGATGTGGCTGCCAAGGCTAAGGAGCTGTCACTGAATTTGAAGAGCATCAATCAGCTCTACAATGATTATGCGCTTCCTTATAAACTTTGGGAGGTAATTAGTCATTTGTTCATTTGGAATTCCATTGCTTACTGCAAAGCTCAAAATTATATGTATAATCCTGCAAATTTGAGAAATCTATATATATGCCCCTTTGAAGCGTCAAGCACGAGAACATTTAAATTATACAATCTGTTCCTGTCTCCCTCATTATGTGCAGAGGAACATTTAGCAGCTAAGGTAGTATTGTAGGGTCTATAGGGATTATTTCCTTTTACTTTCTAGGCCAATGTACGATCTGTCTCATTTTGCAGGGTAGACAGGAAACTGATCCATTTTTTGGGATTATTGCACATTTTCTGTCTTGACGCTTTCAAATGTGTCTTGTTTTCTTTTTGAACCACTTACATGCTGTGTCTCGTATTCTTTACCAGCTGTAATTTCTCCACAGATGATAATAGCTGTAATGAAAGAGCATACGGCCATATGCATAGAGAATATATACTAGAACGGGCTGTCATTATACCTCGGATATAATGTGAGGTGTTCAGAAGTGAACAATTAACAAAAAATAACACTATTATGTAGCCCTGATAGGTTTATGTAGGTAGAGCTGTTTTTGCTTTGTCATATTAATTGAATATAGTTGACATGGTAGTCAATTCGAACTTTTCAGGTATGCCTGGAGATACTGAATTTTGCAAACAACACAGGAGAGATGGTTGGCCGGGTGGTCATGGAGACCTGGGCACGCCTCCTTGACCAATGTCTTTCCAATGGAGGTGTGAAGGAGGCATGTGCTGTGCTTAAACGAGTTGGCCCCAAGCTATATGTTGGTGATGGCACATGCCTTCCCCTCGATTCTATCTGCCTTCACCTTGAAAAGGCTGCAATGGTAGGCAGTAGATGTTTGTACAGATTCGGTTTTTAAACTTTTGGTTTACTGCCTAAGATGCCAGTATGAAACATAACTGCCAATTTTGGACGGACGTGGAACAATCTGATGCAATACTTCTTCGTCCTGGAGATTTTTTTTCTTGGACTAATTCAATCCTTCTATATTCTTATGAAAAACTGTTTTTATTTCAATGTTATGTTAGTAGTGTTGAAAGTCTAGGGAAAGGAAAGCCTGCATTGACGAAATTTTATAGGGAAATAGGGTATAGATGAATTTGATTTGGAGGGGGAAAGTCAGTTATTGGACTACTGGTCTGCAAAAGGGTTAATGGTGTTTAAAATATTGGACTTATGGCCTATAGTACTAAAGGCCAGTTTTACGGGCCTACTAGAAGGTAGGGTGATTTTCTTGTTTCCTGATGCCCAAGTAGTGCTCCTGCTAATAATCCTATTCCTTTTCTTTTAAGCGCCAGAAAATGTTGCTCTTTTTTAAAATGCTGACAACAAATGGGCTTTTTCTTCTTGCCACAAAAGTCATGTTGTCTGCATCTTGATGTTTAAACAATTACCCAATTGAACAGTTTAAAAGTAGAAGGGCAGACAGGAAAAATCAACTATGATAAACAATTACCCAATTGAACAGTGGAAATTTGCAGACTAGTACTGCTTTCATCAAGCTATTTGAATTATGGCTCTACATAAAATATTTGTATTAAACAGGGGTTATCTGAAATCTGTTACTGATTAATGCAGGGAACAATTTTTGAATATTCTGGTAAATGGTGGTGATGATCATGATACACTTTGACAGTAGACAAGCTACAAATCCCACTCTATCAACTCCACTAAACATACTAACTAAATTTTATTTATTTTCAGGAGAGGCTGAGTAAAGGAATAGAGCTGGTTGGAGATGAAGACGTGGCAAGGGCTCTTATTGTGGCATGCGGTGGTGCATACGAGCCTGTAGTGGCTGTGTATGACAAACTATTGACAAACGGGGCTATTGTACCCTCTTTGACCCTTAAATTGCGCCTACTGAGGTCAATCCTGGCTGTACTCTGCGAATGGGCATCAACTGTCACTGGGTCCACCACTCTTACTTATTCTGGCGCCCTCTGGATGGATAGGACGTCTGTGATAAACCAAGGTGTCAAAGATAAGATCATAAGTTTGGCAAATAGGTTCGTTTCTGGAATTTTTTCATACAGTGAATTTGGTGGGCAACAGGGGCAGAACTAGAAAATATTGATAGAGGTGGCTAAAACTTAAAATGCAAAAATTGTGGTTGGTGGGAATTGAACCCAAGTTCTCCACCAACACAAAATAAGCTCTAGACACTAGACTACAAGTAGATATGTAATATTTATGAAGGGGGCTAGTTCTATATAAAATGTTCTAAAAAATAAAATTCAATTTAATCTTAGTACACAACTAAAATTTTAAAATCATAGGGGTGACTTAGCCACCTTTTGAATGGCTTTAGATCCGCCCCTAGTGGGAAATAGGCCCAGCAAGTAGGTTTATCAAAACAAGACAATAGCTTTCCATCACATGCTTTTGCATTTATTGGATAATATAGTAAATAATATGCTAATTCCCAACTTGATTGTCATGGATAATTTAGTAAATAATATGCTAATTCCCAACCTGATTGTCATGGATAATTTAGTAAATAGTATGCTAATTCCCAACCTGATTGTCAAAACAAATATAGCTCTGAATAAAATACACCCAAGAAGTGGAAGATTTTTTTTCCACTTTGCTTTTTTTTTTTTGTTCTATCGCAAAATGATTATTTTACTTTGTTGCACAACTGAGTAGATACATGACGGAGGTGAGACGGTTGCCCCTTCCACAGAGCCAAACTGAAACCATTTTCCAGGGATTTCATGAGCTTGAGGAGCAACTCTTATCCACTTCTCACCCTAGATTTTGACATTTTTTTTAAACTAGTCTGTGTATGGTGTGCATTATTTATTTTGAGCTATGTAGTTTCTACCATGAGATTACTTGCTTGGCCTTGTATTCTTTATAATTGCATTTTTTGGTAGATTAGATATAATGATTGAAACGTTGTCTTCTGAATTTGTTTATTACAATTTCATCAGGGATAATGAGCTACAACTAAGATTTATTAGCTCATCATTCTGTTTGTACAATTAGGTTTTTCCATATCAATTCAATTTGGTGCTACTAGGGCTGCTAACAGGACGAGTTAGCTTGATTTCAGGGTAACTAGAATTCAACTTGGGATAATAGCGAGTCAAGTTGACTTGAGAAGTCTGAACTGAGCTGTCTCGTTGACTCGAATTCAACACGTGAGTAACTCGAGGTGACTCATGTATGTCATAGTTATATTTGTTTACCGGTAAGAAAGAATATTCCTTGAAACACTGTTTATTTGCTCAAAAAGTTGGAGTATTGGACACGAGTTACTCGAGTTTTTATTGAACGAGTTGTTAGCGAGTTTGTTACCGAACTGAGTTTGAGCAGCTCACAAGTCATAAGTATTTTTGTACAGCTCTAGGTGTACTTTCCGTAATAGCATCTACGAATACATGTAATATTCTGACATAAATTAAAAATCTGGGGTATTAAAAAGACTTTGCAAGATGACGAACTGCTATTTTAACATAATTTGTTAAATTCGAGTCTACAGAAACGTATGTTGGCAATAATGAACTCAACTAAGGTACATAGAAACAACAGCCAAAAGTAAAA
The DNA here is from genome assembly GCA_033356055.1 of Carex pumila. Taxonomy (NCBI): domain Eukaryota; kingdom Viridiplantae; phylum Streptophyta; class Magnoliopsida; order Poales; family Cyperaceae; genus Carex; species Carex pumila. Next base: position 415,568 of record JARJHM010000205.1, read on the forward strand.
TGGAAAGTGAAGCTTATATAGGCAGTCTAAATTCCAAGTGATGGGAGCAGAACAGGAAATTTCTAGTCCAAGAAAAAATGCTATTACAATGCTGCACATGACAGTCGAATGTATGTCCATTTGTTTTCTAAATGTTCGAGCTTTGCATTTTCTCAAATTCTTCTAGAAAAAGAACCTATCGTCAGGTAACAATTGTCAGGAGACGATCAATTTACTCTTATTCACCAAGGAAAATTTAAGATTTTAAAGAAAAAAAAATAAGAGTACAAAAGGTCTAAAGGTCTATGAGGACTTTTTTGCATTCTTTTTGGGTAATAATTCATCCTGTATATGCTTCACTGTTTCTATGAGATCTTTCAACTCCTTTGTTCTTGTTTTCTCATCTGCACTCTCTCCAATCATAATAGAGAGCCGGTTTAAGCATGTTAGGTATTGTGCTTTGGCATCCGGTGCATTTAGTAGTATACTCCTTATCTGAGGCTAAATGACAGAAAACGATCATTAAACAGAGGATTTTAGCAATAAAATTTCTTGTGGACCGCCAGAGTAGAATACTCCTATCTATGCAGCACATAGTACCAAGAATATGGTGATGTCTCTATACTAGGTTCACATCATGGTGGTATTTGCAAACGGAATTTACCTGTCAATGCAACGGCAGTAGCCCTGACTACTGCCAATTTATTCCCCTCATCATAATTACAAAACTAAGGGACAGATATATATATATATGAGATGAGCTATGGTGAGTTGCGAAGTAAAACGTGTTTCTACTTCATGCCGTATTTTCATTTTGAAAGTCCAAACGACCAATCTGAACCGTTAGACGTGATCTTCATATTGAAATGTGCTTGGAGACCAAATTTTACATTTTTTGGAATTTTTTTTACTATTTATTAAGCAATTTTGAAAACTGCTGTTTTGTTGTGAACAGTAAAAATTTCTGGACCATTGGATCAACGATTTTCAAAATTGCTTAATAAATAGTAAAAAATATTCCAAAAAATGTAAAATTTGGTCTCCAAGCACATTTCAATATGGAGATCATGTTGAGTAGTTCGAATCAGTCGTTTGAATTTTCAAACCGTTAGCTAGACCCTATATATATATATATAGAGAGAGAGAGAGAGAGAGGCTAATGTGCTTTCGGTAGCATATGGGCCGAAATACATACGGTCCAAATTTGAAATTTCAAAATCCAAACGGTCGATCCGAACCGTTCATCTTATTCTCCATATTAATATCTACTTGGAGACCAAATTTTACAATTTTCTGAATTTTTTTACTATTTATTAAGCCACTTTGAAAATCGCTAATCCAACGGTTTTACTGTTTTGTGCAGCCACCGTTGGATCAACAATTTTGTAAAATACTTAATAAATAGTAAAAAAAAATCAGAAAAATGTAAAATTTGGTCTCCAAGCAGATATTAATATGGAGAAGAAGATGAACGGTTCGGATTAACTGTTTGGATTTTGAAATTTCAAATTTGGATCGTGTGTATTTCGGCCCATATGCTACCGAAAACATATTAGCCTATCTCTCTCTCTCTCTCTATATATATATATTTTGTTTATCAAGGCTGGTAAGCCCAGTATTAACCTAGCATGAAAAATTAGTTTATAGTTTGAAAAGACAACCAAATATCTCAAGGCCAAGGAGTCAACCTCTTCAATTATACAATCACAACTGCATTGCATATCATCTTAGATTTTGTGAAGACCAGGCTCTAAATGTAAATTTTCATTTTCAAATATGGTAAATACATGTTTTAACTTGAAAAATAAACATTTAAAATAGCAAAGTTGATATATCGCATGAAGTGAAAAACAAAGCTTGAAGTTTACCTCATTGTAAATTGAAATACACTCCCTAAGAGCATGTTCAGCCTCATATGGATATCCTGCCGTCCCCTATAATCAAACATATGTTTTAAGTCCAAAAAAATTTAATCTACCAAACAAAACCTAATAGTAACATTGACCCTCAAGCCCTTGAGCTGTACAAAGTACAAAACCTACCCGTTTGAGCAATAGATGCACAAAAGGGCATATGAGTCACATGACAGGTATGGAGGTATCCAATTAATTGTTGCTCATAACAAATGTAAAGATATAAATGGTAAAAGAAGAAAGATTTCCCAATACAAAGTATTTGACTTTGTTACTTTGTACAAGAAATGGACATAGGTAACAGAAAAAAGAGGCATGTCATCTCAAACTAAGAAGACGGCGAAATAATACTCGTTACAAACAATACAAAGGTCACTTCATGTGCAGAAAACACAAAAAACATTACCTCTGGTGATAGCATTTCATGTTTTTTTGATTCAAGGAGGCCAACATCATCTAGAGCTTGAAGCTGCAGGGAGAGCAATAAGCAAGGATTATCATTGTCCTTGGTGACAATACGTATTGGGTATCTCTAATAAAGCTTTCGGTTTTGAGGGATAATTTCACAGAAACACTTGCAGAATGTCAAATATTGCATGTACATATCATACAATATACTCCAACAACATCTAACCAGTATCAATTATACCCCTATAAGCATAAATTAAAAATGCCACAAACTCTCCATACCAATGCACTTAGAAATACCGCCAAATGACCCTCACCATTGTTCATCTCTACAAAATTAAGGAAGAAAAGGAGGGGAAGGGATCGGGGGAGGATAGGCAATGTGATATTTTCCATGTTTAAAAGGGCATCTGAGATGTTCTTGCTTTACAAGAGTGCATTTGATATTTTGTGCAATTTAGCTTATGAGGTACTAGGGCGACAGACAAAATTTGACAACTCCTTCAAGCATGCCTATCTGTGAAATCTCCAATTGCAAAAAGAACTTGAATAATAGGAACATTCATGGGTGCCTTTTCAAAAGGCATGAAACATTACCTACAGCCTATACCCCTCTTCCATTTTTCTAAAACATTACCAAAACAGCTACACCTTTCTCCCTCATTAGAAGATCAATTCAAACAAGCTTAGACGAGATAACCTAAAATCCGTCAGCATGTGCCAACTAACAAGAATTACAAACAACATCCAGACTATATTTACCGGAACAAAAAATTTCCAGGTAAAATGAAAAAGAAAAGAAAAATGCTCTTCAATTTCTTTGGTGACGTGAAGAGCACTTTTCCATGTAGACTGGATGAATTAAATAACATTTTTCAGGTGATCTTTTTTGTGAGAGACTACAGATTACAGGCATGCATGTTTGTTGTTTTGCAGGTCATGCATACATCTTAACGTTTTTTAGGGCATAAATGTTACACGACTGCAATGTTGTACCAAAGATTGTTGGTTTAAAGCACATCATTTGATAAAACATACATATAGGAGAATTGCACCATGGATGTCGTCTGTTTTCTTCTTTTCCCTTGTCAATGTGGCCTTTGTTATTCTGTCATGGAACAAGAAGAATAATTGGGTTAAATAAAAGTACGAGAATGTAAGTTAATTATTTTTAAAAGAAAGACACCAGTAGAAAAAAAAAAAGGGGGGGGGGGGGGGGGGATCCAATTGGCATCACTGCATATTTATTAATGCATGCAATGACACAACTGTTTAGCCCCTTGTTCTATTATTTTAAGGTCCTTGATTACATCCAGCATGCATCAGTGTTCTATTATTTTAAGGTCCTTGATTTTTGGCAGACATCCAGCATGCATCAGTGTTCTATTATTTTAAGGTCTTTGATTTTTGGCATACATCCTACATGCATCAGCTTTAATTAATTCCTAAAGGTTTTCAAATTTGACGTGTTTCAACTCATATTGGACAATTGAAAGTAGTAGTTTGTTAACATGAAAATCAGCCTTAATTAACTTTAGTGTCCTCTTAACCTAAATTGTGCAGTTGAACACAAACAAGCCAAGGTAAGAGAAAGAAATACGAGCAAATTACAGAATGGATCCTTAAAACTATTGCCAGCTTTTGGTTAATGTTTGCTGCCAATTTTGGAATATGATGCAATTGTATATATTTTGATATGAAAGAGGCTATGGGACTGTGCATAGCTCATATTAATCTGAAGTATGGATGAATATCTTCATTTTCAAAGTCCAAATAATCGATCTGAACCTTTCAACATGTCTCCATATGAAAATGTACTTGTAGATCAAATTTTATATTTTTAGAATTATTTTGCTAATTTTTTAGATAGGCAGAAAATTACCTGATCTAAATATTCGAGAACATTCAAAAGTAATGAATTTCTACCTATCTAAAAAATAGCAAAACAATTCTAAAAAAATGAAAAAATTTACTAAGTACATTTTCATATGAAAATCATGTTGAACGTTGGACTGCGAAAATTAGAATATTGATCCGTAGTACGAACCAATCTGTGCTATACATAGTACCATAGCCTCACTCTTTTGCTAATTGCGCGTTGTAATCTTACATTGCAACCTTCCATTTAAAGAAATTTAGACCACTGATCTTCACAACAACAACAAAAAAAAGGTATTGTCAACTTATCTTTTGGGCCTGAAAATTTTACAGGCCCCAATATTACAAATCAGAATCTAGGATTAAACTTGGAGAAGCTAAAGATGCTGACAAGGATCAATGCTGTTAGTCAGTGTATACTGATACCAGAACTTTTCAAAGATGCTACAGCATATAAAATGTTAATCCTTTGCCACTGATATTGGATCCAAATTGCTTAAAAACTGATACGACAATCCCTCGTAGTTACCTGATTGAGTTATCAAGGAGTTCCTTTGCCCTGAAAAGGCTATCTGTGTTGTCAGAATATTTGCCATTAGCTAAAGGCACGCGTTTTGAATCATAGATTGCCAATCTTGCTAGATGAAGCATAGTAGAAGCAACCTACAATGACATAGTCATTACGACTGGCAGGGGAATACAATGCATGCCCTCAATGTATCAAAATATATCAGGTACATAAACAATGACAGAACTAGCCTTCTTTGGCCACTGTTCTCTCTCTTTGGCTACTTGCCAGATAAATAGAGAGGAGTATAGATGCTATTTTCAGAGAGAGCTGTACCTGGATGTGGTCTTCAGAGAGAATCTTTTTTCTGACTTCAAGGCATCTAACAAATATATCATAAATATTATAAATTTTGTGCAAATCATAAGAAATACAATACAATTAAAATATCCCACCCTGCAAATTGCGATCTAATATTTGGAACTCAACCATAAAGGGCAACTATCTGACAGGAAGTAGGTCAGCCTAAAATTCATCTGACAAAAGACCTAATTCAGGGATATCTGCTCAAGATGTACATTTAAAGGGGTGAATATGCATAACCCTATATTATATGGGTGGGGATCCACTGAAAGCGATATGCAAGGTTTAAATTTTTTGCCACGGCAGTTATTGAAATCAGAAGATTCATACCCAAACCAAGGGCCAACTGACTAAACCCAAAAACAATTGAACTCAGGGCCTATAACCCTACACATCTTTGAAAGGAACACCAAACTCTTTCAAAAACTAAAAAAAAGAAAAATCATCTCGGTAACCAAAAGACATTAGTTCTTCATAGACAAAATGTAGACATCAGATATGACTATGCAAGAGATCATATTATAGTTTGCACAAATAACTTTAAATATAGTGGTAATCTAAACAAAATAACTCACTCCTCCAGCAGTTCTTGTGATTCTTTAAAGTTCCCAATAGATTGAAGAGTTAAGGCTAAGGCTTCTGCTGCTTGTGCAGTTTCGAGAGAATCCCAACCCTAATTTTATTGGGTTATTTTTTTTTTTAAAAAAAAAAAAGGAGAAAAGGAGATACAGAGAAGCTTTGGTTAAAAACTTATAACTGAGAAAATTGCAGTCTAAATTTCCCTAGATCTAAGGGAGCCACAAGATAGATTTACTCCCTTAGCTTGATATAGTTTGATATACATTATTTAGAAAAAAAAAATATTATGAGGAAAGGATAATCATGCTGGACCCAATAATGATCCAAGTGAAGAATACTAAGCTAAGATTTGTCTACACTTTTAGTGAAGAATGAAATCACCGAAATGCAAATCTAGAATGTCAGTCTTTTTATTTTGAACTAATTGTTGTTCTTTTTTTTATCTGAGAAATGAGAGTAGCCTCACCTTTGAAAGTTCTAGTGCATGCAAAATCTTCCTCTGTAACATTTCAGCATCAGCTGGCCTATTTGATTTGAGCATAATCTGGAGAATTAATAAACAAAAGTTCATGTTTACATTACATATAGGACTACAAATAATAAGCAACCCAAGAACACAAAAGAAATGACTTTGAATCAACATTAACAGCCTCAATTTGTGTCCTAGCTCTTACCGTTAGCTTTCCTCATGTTAGCTTTTCTGAAAAAAAGGTTTATATAAATGTACCAGCTATTACAGCAAATTCCTGAGTTTCCTGGTACGTTGCAACATGTTTAAGTAGACAATTAGATAAAAATTTACCTGAGAAAGGGTTGTCATTCTTCTTATGCATGCCAATGATTCACCAAGCCCATTTTCCTATAAATTTTTTTTAATGAAGACTCACTTAGCCTTCTGGAATTACTGTTACCTTTTAGTTCTAATTTTTTAAAGCATCATTTAGTCTATGGAGAAGACAGGTACTTGTTAGTGGAAAAATAAGTAGGAATTAAACAGTATTTAATTCAGGAATATGTTTCATGGCAATTATGATCTAAATTCCGAGAGACTTATCCTGATTGAGATTCTTGTTTGATAGTAGGAGCCTTGAATAAATGCAATCCAAATTTAAGTAGGAATCATCATTCACAAATGTCCAATAGAACAAATATATATTCCAGTTCAACATGAGGGGCCACCTTCAGGCCTATTCCTTTTATGCCTTGCATATTTTTCTCCATTGCTAACCTCCAATAACCAAAATCTCAAGTTCAGAGGATTACACTGATCCAGCTATCCTGATTTGCAAAAATGAATCTCATTTCTTCAAATCCTATGGTACAATTCCAAAAGCACTGGTTGACTAACATTGTAAGACCACACAGACAACTCATGAAACAATGAAGACTGGTTTACATTTCCAAAAACGATCTTTATATTGAGAGATGACTGTAAATTTATACAGAATACTTGGTCCAGAAAGGGATGTTTACCTCAAGTATACTTATTGATTCTTTTATAAGTGCTTCAGCATCCTTCTCTTTTCCTTGCATATATAATACCTATGAGAAGATTTTAATACATTTCAAGACATTAAGGTCCGCAGTTTGTCTAAAAATCCCAGTGAGACACCATTTTGGACCCCTTTAGTCTGACAGTTCAATACCAGGACTGAAGATTATTAGGGGATGCCTAATATTATACTATACCATCTGCAGGTAGTCGGGCATACACGGCTATGAGAAAGTCTACCTGGTATAGTTCTAACCTGCCACTGCCAAAAAAATTGTAGTCAGCATATGGACAAAACACAAAATAAAGAATGATAGGATTACCCTTCCAAGGTGGTGCACTGTGCTAGCATAGTCTGGGTTGTTATGTCCCAAGATTCGGCCCTTGATCTACAAGCAAGAAAAAAAATATAGACTTGGTCTACATACACCTGAGCCAATAAAGTACTACTAAAAACATGTGTTGAGCATGTAGTATTCTAATAAATAATAGACCCTGATCATTGCAAAGAATGAGGTAACTTATAGTAATATAACAGTCCTAAAGCAGATTGTTCAGTTTCAGCAATTGACCTATCCAGGGAAAGGTTTACCAAGTATCCTATTAGTTGTGCAATTGATACTCAATTTGCCCCAAATATAGCACCATTATCAGTGACAGACCACATGTAAATAGAGGGGGCCACTTGCCCCCCCCCCCCCCCCCCCCACTAATATATATTTTTCAAAGTATACCTCTAAACTATACTTCCAAATATAAATATTTGTAAAAATATACTTAACTTGCAAATTAATAATGGAGCTGTGCGTCATTGGTCAAAATATTTTCCTCTATAACTATACCGTTGTACATAAAAAATATAAAATATACTTGATTTACAAACTAAATAAAATTATGCCCTATCCTAAATTTTTGCCTCACCCTGTCCCACACCCTTCATCCACCCCTGCATATTATTGCTCCTTCTGATGCTTTAAATATAACAAAGATTTGGCAGGTTGTATTGCATCACAATTAAGCAATTTCACCTATCAGTAGGGAAAGATAAAGTACCTTCAGGGCCCTCTGCACAAGAAAACAATGATAAAAAATATTAATATCAGTACCTTGAATTTTTTTTCAGAAGTAGATTTTTAACTATCATACAAAACTTGAGTTCTCATCCTCAATAGTACAGTATCATTTTGGTCATATAAAGACAAAATTTAACCTCTACAAAATTACTCCTATCATCATGGGTTCACATTTTGACAAGGTATTTTCCAACAAATCTAGAAAAAATCAATGAAAACAACAAAGCTAAACATAATGGTAGTTTTTAAAGAACCACAATCACATAAACTTAAGGGACCATTAAGTAATTTACATTATTACCTCATAACATTTGCGGGCTTTGTCAAGCTTGTGCTGAGCCAGATAAAACTGTCCGAGGTTATGTAAGGCTGCGCCAACTCTGATAAACTCATGAGTTCATAAATAATCAATAATTTTATTTCATAGAATAAGACGGAATTAAATTATTGATAATGAAAAGCTCGTTGGTTCATGTTAGTACTTAAATTTACCAAGTACAGGTGTTAGGATGGTACTTCGCAAATTGGAATCTCTAACGAAAGAAAGTGTCGAGTGTTTTTGCAAGTTATATTGTTGAATTTATGCAACTTGATACCCCCACTGGAAATTTCCTACTAAAAAATCTAAGGGAAATATCTAGTACCTTACGTCATTGGGGCCAAATGATTCCTCCAAAATACTAATGGCCTCCAAATACAAGGGTTCAGCCTCTTCAAATTTCCTTCTAACCCTTTTAAGTTCTGCCTGTTTCATACAGAAGTGATTACAGATGCATCTTTGGAGAGCAAAAGAAATGAGAAAAGGAAAAACAGTAAGTTCATTCTAGGTAGCACTAGAGTTTGGACAATTATGTATTAACCAGCATGCTAACTACACATCTCTAATTAATCTTTCAAATTTTAGTCTTTTGTTAAAAAAATAAATTAGTACAAATAAACCAAAATTATACATGTAGTACTGGTTTTGTTCCCTCTCTTTCACCAAACCCATATCCTTCAAGCTGCCGTAATAAACTAGTCATGCTGATGGCCAAGCACAGAGAAAAATTATCACATGATCGCAATAGTAAATACACTGGTAATAGGTTACCAGATTGTTACAAGACGAGGCAACATGTGGGTCCCGCTGACCAAAACCTAACTTGGCTTCTTTTAAAGCCAACTCAAAAGCCTTTTCAGCCTCATCTAGTTTACCCTGAAACCAATAGTAGTTTATGATTATAATAAGAAAGGTTAATTATGAAAAATATACAAGCCCCAATTGTTGGTTTTTGGGTGTGGAGATGTGTGAGGTGATCAGTTTCTAGATGTACTTGGATCTATTCCGGGGTGTTTATATCAATCCTGAAGGATTTGGGTTGAATCTGGACAGAATGTAGTGTGTTAAACTATAGTGTGTAACTCACTCCAGTACGTTAAATAATGTGCTTTGTTACATAGAGTGTGTATTATAGTTATAACACACTCAGGTCCTGAGGCACCTCCTCTCCTGTTTGCTTGGAGCTTATACTATCTGCTTCTCTCGACCCAAAAGTGTGAGAAATTTGGAGAACCAACGAGCAATTTCCACACAGAAGCATAAGGACGAGGGTTCTTGAGTTGTGGATTTGTGTGATAGGTTTGATATACTGTGGTTTATCTGCCACTTGCGAGGAATTCAAGGTTTTTCTGTGCAAGGTGCTATGCAAGGGCTTGAGATGTGCTGAATGTGAAATGAGTTGCATGATTAGAGGCGATGAATTCCCTACATTATGATATTGCTTCTCTCTTGATTCCCTTTACCAATCTCTACCATGTTGCAGGAAAAAAAGAAAAAAGAAAACACTCCTATAAACTATAGAATAATCACCTAATACCTGTTCATCACCTTCCAAATAAACAAAAGCATTCCTAATTTATGCACAGAAGGTGGGAGCTATGGATGATATTTGTCATGTTGTGTAGGGATATATATAATATCTTCAGTCTGATAAAGCAATACGTTGTGTTTTTACTTTATAACAGGACATGGAATCCCCAAGGTTTGATATGTGCAATTAAGTAAATATACAAACAAAAGAAATATCGTACATTCCCTAGAAACATTAAAATATCCTCCATACTCATCAGCTTTTCTTCATTTATTCAAGTTTCCCAGAATAGTAGATACCCCTAATTAATTGATGTTCTCTCTCTATAATAGGACATCTTTCCTATAGTTCAAACATTTGGGAAAACATCATAATTATGATTTTGCATCTTTTATACGATCATATGAGATATTTCTCGTTTTGTAGGCAAAGAGGAAAAAGGTGTACTTGCTTTGGAAAAGAGGTCTCTCCCATTATCAGTAAATAATCTCCATTTAATAGTGTGCTCATTTGACACTACTGTACCATCTTCTACCCTTTGCAAGTCTGAGACATATCCTTCTTGATTTTGTCCTCTACCTTGTGCATTTTCACTCAGTAATTCATTGCTTGAATCATCTTGTGCATATGCAAATCTATTATCATCCATAAGAAAAACAGCTGTACAGCAGAGAAGACAAACTTTCAAATTTACATGCAGTAATACATACATCCTCAGGTAAAATACCAGCACAAAACCTAACTTTTGTCAGCTTTTTGGTGCTTAGTTACACAATTTGTTACAAGTTAATGTTTAATTTGACATTAAAATTAAGATTGTCCAACAAAAAAAAGATGGTAATATAGTAGCTTGACACTGTTCTAAGCGGATGTAGTAATCAGTGTGAATAACGCAAAGCAGTATAATATCTCCCATATAGACATATTTTACAAAATGGGGATGGAGAAGCATAATTACATCTAGGGAAATATTCCTTTGTTTTGGCATTCTTTTATTTTCTTCTCTTTCAAGTTCTTCAATCAATCAACCACTAATAATCACTGGTAATGAGTCAAAATAGGAAAAAGAATCGGGTTACAAGCTTTACATGTCTGTACCGACAGAAATCATGATCCGAGCAGTACAATTTATAAACACATGGGAATGAAAATATCTAAACTCACCAGCTTGTCCAGAAAAGAGGATAGTCAAAATCAAATGCCGCTGATTTCGACTCGTGTTATTTCTAAAATCGGAACTCCTTTTTGATATAAAAGAAGAAGGAATAACTCGATTAGAAAAACCGGCGGTCAATTGAGCCGAGGTGCGAATCCCTCGAAAGAGAGAGAATATCCTTTTCGTCGCCATTGATCGGAGTTCGATCTGACAGTTTTGCAAGTAGTGAGACTGTCTGGGAGAGAGACCGCGACGGAGGTTCAAGAGGTGCTCCAACAGTCCAACTTACCCATGCTCATTTAGAGCCTGTCTCGGATGTCTGGGGGAGAGACCGCGACGGAGGTTCAAGAGGTGCTCCAGCCTCCAAGCCTCCAACAGTCCAACTTACCCCTGAACCCCTGATCAATTAGAGCTCGTCTCGGATCACCCCCCCGGTACCTGACCCAAGCAATTTGAAATGGACGGCTCAGATTAACTCAAAAACGGCGATTATTCGGGGATAGCGGGGGGGCAGGTCAGTGGCCAGTATTATTTGTGCTTTGAGATTCGTTCCAAGTTAAAAGAACGATACTGGTCCGTCCGTTTCAATTTGCTTGAGTCAGGTACCTGGGAGGATACGGATTCGTGATTTGAGAGCTTGCATCCTCCACGTCGTTTTAAGATGCACGACATATACAAACGGTTGAGATTTGTCAGTTTTTTTTTTGTCATCGAAAGCCCGGAGGCATGTTACATTTTCATATAGAGAAAAATAAATAATCATGATCTTGATTCAAACTCTCGTCTTCACTGCTTAAAACTAGAAAAGGTATGCTCAACACAATCCCACCCGTAAAGCCTCCCTTGTTTCACTAAATTATCAGCCATTTCGTTCTGACTTCTTTAAACGTGAACACAAACAAATGATTTGTTTTCTTGCAACAAACTCCACACTTCCAGTATTTCCTCGAATGCTCTCCAGTCAGCATTAATTGGAGGCTGCTGACTTGAACAAATATTCACTAACTCCAAACAATCTGTGTAGAAGGAACATGCCGCAACTCCCAGCCCAGTAATTGTCAAAACCGCTTCCTTAATTTAGTGTCAAAGCTTCAACTTGTAATGGACAGCAACCCTTTGCTCCCTTTGATTCGTATAACACCAACTCCTCTTTGTACCACACAACAACGCCGATACCACCATGCCATCCCTCAGCCCAAGATTCATCAAAGAAACATGAGTAATTGTTGTGAACTTCGGTCAAAGAAACAGGTGAAGCCCCCTACCCATTAAAGCACAGTGCTTACGAGCAGCCCCATTCCTTGACTCTCTGTTTATAGTGTTTAGATACTTCAAAAAGAGTTGAAAGTCTGGAATCTTACCAAAATATGCACAATCATTCCTGCACCTCCAAAGTATCCAAGCCGAGTTCACATACAGTAGCCATTGCTCGTCTTCAAGCCTTGCTGAAATGGATTGCAACACATCAGCAAATTCTCCCTGGAATTCGTCAGTTCTCAGACTCAAAGGACCCGCTAGAAAACAAGCCCTCGAGAAGGGACAAAAGTGAAGTAAATGGGACACATCTTCCTCTTGGCAGCCACAAACCACACAAATCGAGCTTTGAGCTGGAAACCGACGATGCATAATTTTTGCGAGTGGCAAAGCCCTATGTAATAACTTCCATAGAAACACCCTGATTCTAGGGAGCACATCTCCCCTATGCCAAACCGAATTCTATAGTTCCTTATTTCTTATTCTGACCAGACTCCCCGTCCATCTGAGAGAATTATAGCCTACCTTGACCGAATATATGCCATTACTAGCTCTCTTGAAAACTAGTCTATCCCTTTCAGCCCCTGGTTAAGGGGGAAGCATATCCTCTGCGAATTCATAAGCTACGAAGCTTTTAATCTGGTCCATTCATTTTGAATTGAGCGGGCAGGAAGCGTATCCTCTGAGGGCAGGGCAAAATTTGAAAAAAAAAAAAATTTAATTCGGGCAAGATCTGATCTAATCCGCTCGATTCAAAACAAATAGACCAAATTAAAAACTCCGCGTAGCTCCGCAGCTTACGACTCCACAGAGGATACAATTCCTGGTTAAGGGTTCCAGAATAAATAAATCGCCCTAAGGAAAAGGAAATGTGGCTCGAAGTTTTCGCCCCATTTATTATCTAACTATGATATTTTTTGTAAATAAATGTTTTATGCCAAGTGATTTGAAATATTTTATTTGAAGAAAAATGTAAAGAGGAGGGTTAAAATGTCTTTATTTTTTGTGTTTTCATTTTAAAAAACTTTTATAGTTCAAAATCTAAAACTTAAAAGTTAAAATAAAACCGTTGGATGTGATCTAAGTTATTTTCTCTATGGGCTCAGAAAAAATTATCACATTTCAATTTTGTTTTCATGTGAATCAATAAGTTGAAAAATCAACTTCTTAAAATTATCCACATTAGTACATTTTTTACAAGTTCTTGATGATAACTAAAATAAAATTAGAATGTCATAATTTTTTACACGTGCATAGATAAAAATAAAATAATGTGATTATATACAATAGTTTTATTTTGATTCTTAAGTTTTAGATTTTGAGTTATTAAAGCTTTTAAAAATTATATTGTTTGTATTTATTATTTAAAACTTATATGATCAATTTTTGAGGTAGTAACATGACATTCTGTTAACTATCAATAGCATGCTGGTCAAACTTTAAGTTTATGTCCAGTAAAACGAAAATTGCTAACCTTAAAAAAAAATATTGCTACAATAAAATAAAAAATCTCATTTCACATAAATTTCAGGCTACTTTTTGTAATATTAAATTGAATTGTTCAAATATAACATATGAATATTTGAAAGATGTATGATACAATAATTCTTAGAGGTTGCAGGTATGCTAAATAAAAAAAAAATGATGCAGTGCATAAGTAATGAATGAAGATTAAATCCTCCTGCTTGAAAAAAACTTAATTTTATAAGTCAGTATAAGATAATTTAAATACGGTTTGTATTTGAATTGATTGGTCTTTTTTTGGGTTATGGTTTTTTTGGTGTTGTACTTTGTATATATTGGTTATATTTTCTATATTAATGATTAAGTTTATGATTTGGAAACAAAATGTAAGAAGAAACAAATTGATATAAGAAGAGATATCTAATTGAACTCTTTTTTGGTGATATCAGATTAAACCTATATTTTCAAGTTAAAACAGTCAAACCAAACCATTTCACATGATATATATATTAAAATATGCTTGCAAATTAAATTTTATATCATTTTGATTTTTTTTACTATTTATTAAGATGGGTACAAAAAATCAATGGTCTTAAAACAACGATTTTATAAAATATTTAACAAATAGTAAAACATTCAAAAAAATGTAAAATTTGATCTGCAAGCACGTTTTAATATATCCATAATGTTAAACGGTTTCGATTGACTATTTGAATTTTGAAAAATTTGAAAATGTAGAGTGTAATTCGAAGTCACCAAAAAATAGTGTAATTGGATCCCTCCTCTTGATATAATTAATGTATAATATGTAGATTTATTATTTTATATATATTTAATTCGTATTAATGTGAAAAGTATATCACTTATGAGTTGCATTATGCATGGGAGAGATTTTTTTTTTTATTTTTATCAAACTTTATATTATAAATTAGAAGTAGACCTCTCTGTTTTTTTTTTTGAAAAAGTGGAATTACACTTGTTTCATTACGAAACAATATAGGTCCTACAAAAATTCAATTATTCTGAACTAGTGGAACATCAACCAACTAATATCGGCAATCACAAAAAATTGAAGTATACCATAAAATATAATTAAACTAACATCACTAAAAATATCAAAATCTCTATTAATCACTAAGAGTAATCACATTGGAAGAAGAGCTAGAATAAACTAAAGACCAATCAGGAGACAATAAACCAGCTGCCTCATCAATGGCATCAGAGATGTCTCCATCATCTGACTCTTCTAAACCAAGAAAAGGGACCCCCGTCTAAAACCAAATGGGAGCTGGCTCTTTCCTAAGAGTATGTGTTTGATATCACTATTAGGAAGCCTATCTGAGTCAGAGGAGAAATATCAAAAGGCATAATCAATGACAATTTAAAATATGAATTATCTAAACGAGTCAAAGCAATAATAGAAGATGCAACATAACTAATAACTAATACTGGTGTATTTTGAAAACAAATTTTATTTCTGATCAACCAAACAATCTATAAAGTAGCAGCTCTAATTAGAAGTAGACCTAGATGCTATTTTTTAACATTTATAATGTAATGATAGTTATGTTTTTTTTTTTGGGTAAATCTCGCTGTAGGTCACTAAACTTTGTTATTTGTCCCGAATTGGTCACTCAAGTTTGATTTGTTCCTTTTGAGTTACTCAACTTTGTTATTTGTTCCAATCAAGTTTTTCTATTTTTTTCATCTAAAATTTTAACGGAATATGCTAATTCCATTAGTATTTTGGATGAAATATTCTAATTTCGTTAATATTTTGGAGGGAATGAGTATATTCCGTTAATTTTTTGGACGGAATAAGAATATTCCATTAAATTTTTGAATGAAAAAGTGTAGAAGAACTTAATTGGGACAAATAACAAAGTTGAGTGACTCAAAAGAGACAAATCAAACTTAAGTAACTAATTCGAGACAAATAACAAAATTTAGTGACCTCCAACGAAATTTACCCTTTTTTTTTATCAAACTTATGTGCTATTTTTTATCGCTTTTTTTTGTATTCAACAAATGATATATGACATACTTTATATAAAACGCATATGCATGATACATCACGTGAACTTTCTCTTACCGCTCTAGAATTTGTTAAGAACACATTCTGTATGTCTCTTCATGCTTTTAATAAACTTAAAAGTACATTTTAGATGCTCGAATCACCTACATCGATATTTGTAGCATCAAACAGTTGGATTTAAGTTCATTTATATAATTGATTTTTGTGCACACAAATCATCTAGAATTATCTTATAGCTCTTGCCACGCGTCCTTAATAAATCCAAGTCACAAGGTCTTAAACTCACAAAATTGATATCCGATATATAAAATTTCTTTAAATTTAGAATTTTAAAATATCAATTATAACCATCTTTTATTCCAAATCATCTCACTAATATGAAAGAAGCAACTTTTTGATTTTGCAGATCTTAAAAATATGCATGGTCCAATCTTTTATTAGCCAATCAATAACAAAAAAAAAATTAATAAATTTTAAGTGCTACACAATTCGAAATTGATAGAAAAATAATAAGTGCGTAGAATAAGTTCATTTAGTAAATAATAAAATCTAAAAAAAAATGCATGGATTAACTTTTTTTACCCAATCAATAATATGCAATAAAAAATGGAAAAGACTAGCGTGCTACATGTAGCATAGTGGCATGCTGTGCTATTATTTCAAAATTTTATTGAACAGACTTTGAAAGACCAATTTAAACTGTTGAAACCGATCTACTTCACGAGTGATACATTTACATATAAAATTTATAATTTTTTTGCATTTAGTATAAATTCAAGCGGTTAAAAAATCAGGACTACTAATAGCATGCACATTTTTTTGGGAACGTACCCAACCCTCTATTTGTCAAGAGAAGATCTAAGTCGTTGATTCTATAAATCTCAGTCACTCATCAAAACAGATCTCAATTTCAGCCTTTAATAAATAGTTTTGATTTTATACATCTGTTTAATGTTGTCAAGCATGTAGAAAGCTAAATTTAATTAAAAACGTATTCCACTACATGAAAAGTCACATAGTAATTCAACAGGGTCTCCACACGTTTTGCTTTATCTCCACGCGTTTTTTTTTTTTTTTCCGACGGCGCCACATAGAAGATGATTTTTTTTGATAAACCATAATTAAGAAAATCATTTTTACTAAATCAGCATAATTGCTTCTTTTTTTTTGGATAAACCACAAAGACCGAATGGCCATTTCGGTCTCCATATTTACTTTTCCCCCATACCAAATTGGCCATTCAGTCTCTAAATTTTTTTCACTTTTCTATAGACGCGGCTACAGAAGATCCAAATAGAAACCTTTTACCCAGACCGAACACTTACTTCGGTCTCACTTGATTTTTATCCTAGACCGAATTCTTCTTTCGGTCTCCAGACAATAAAAAGTGGATAATGATTTAACATATAAAATTATTATATTTTAATTGAGTAGACTTGATTTTGATTGATAAATTTTTTAATTGAGTAGGGTTAATAACATGTACCATAATTTGTTTGTATTATAATTAAGAATAATGATTTACAAATATGAACGTATTAAATTATATAAATTTAAAAAAATCTTGATCAGCCGTAAACTTTGATTACAGAAAAAAAATCAAGACTGAATGGCTAATTCGGTCTGGATAAAAAAAAAATATATATATATATATATATATATAGATAGATAGATAGATAGATAGATAGATAGAGAGAGAGAGAGAGAGAGGAGGGAGGGAGTTGGCTAAGATCAAAGTGGTAATTCCTGAGCTTTGGTGCTACCAATTTATTTTTCAATTTTCAAAGTTCAAAACGTCGATATGAACCATTCAAGTTGTTCTCTATATTAAAATGTGCTTGGAGACCAAATTTCACATTTTTCTGAATTTTTTTACTATTTATCAAGCCACTTTGAAAATCCCTGATCCAACGGTGGCTTCTAATTTTACTATTTTGTTAAGCCACCGTTGGATCAACAATTTTCAAAGTGGCTTAATAAATAGTAAACAAATTCAGAAAAATGTGAAATTTTGTCTCCAAGCACATTTTAATATAGAAAACAACTTGGCTAAGATCAAAGTGGTAGTTCAAGAACTTTGGTGTTACCAATTCATCAAGACCGAATGGCCAATTCGGTCCGGATAAACGAAAAAATTGTGGAAAACTAAAAAAATCCTTGGAGACCAAAATGGCCATTTGGTCTTTTTGGTTTAAAAAAAAAAAACAATCATGCTGGTTTAGTAAAAATGATTTTCTTAATTATAGTTTATGAAAAGAAATTCCATAGAAGAGAGTGCGTATCCTCTGAGATATCTCAACTTTTGCGTGACCAACGTGTCCGGTGCCTATTAAGTGCGTATCCTCTGAGATATCTCATATTTTGCATGACCGACGTGTCCGGTGCCTATTCGAGGATGTAGGGGGTCAGTATTATGTGTGCTTTGAGATTTGTGCAGAGCGTATTTAAATGGTTGGAATTTCCCATAAAGTCACGCAAAGTTTGAGATATCTCAGAGGATACGAATTCGTGCCTATTCAGGGGCAATGTAGGGGGTTAGTATTATGTGTCCTTTGAGATTTGTGCAGAACGTATTTAAACAGTTGGAATTCTCCATAAAGTCATGCAAAGTTTGAGATATCTCAGAGGATACGAATTCCATAGAAGAATCGTAAACCCGAAGGGCTGTCCGGAAAGCCGAAAAAAAAAACATAGAAGAACACCGCCGCACCTCTTAGTTACTTTTAGGGCTTGTTCGACACTACTAGAATAGTGGAATTGAATAGAATTAAGCTTCTATTCCTGCCGAACAGAAATTAAATGAGCTGGAATAGAGGGTCAGAATAGAGGACTATTCCTCTATTCTTAATTCCAGAGAGGGGCTGGAATTGAGAATTGAGCTGAAAAAAGGTGAAAAACGAACCACTTTTACTCTTTATTTGGCTGATGTGGCATTTAATATTCATTTCCTTTCTTCTCTCTCTATTTTAATATTCTTCTTTCTTTCTTCTCCCTGCACATCTGCCGAGGAGAAAACCTTCCTTCTTCATCTACTCTGATCCAATATATCCAACAATGTGTCGGATAATTTTCGAAACTAAAACTACAGGTGAGATGGACACAAATTCTTCTTTCCAATGAGATCCATCTTGTTAAAGAACTTTTGGTACTTCGTCAATATCACTAGAGCTAACTTATCAATGGCCTCTTTATTGCAGCTAACTCCCTTCGTTCCCTGTCATGGGCTTCATTACTACTTGAGGTGGGTGAATTTGCATTGGGGGGGCACATTATTTTGGAAAACAACAAATATATTCTCATTTCGATACAACTCCAATACCCACAAAGCTTAAGGTCATGTTTGGTTGTGGAGTAAAGTTAAACCGAATTAAATTTCTTACTTCAAGCTAAACTGAAGTAAGTTAATCATGTTTGGTGAAGTAAACTAAACCACCTCTCTAGGTGGTGTTAGTTTTCTCTGGTTTAACTCAAATCTTACTCCATCTTAAGCCACCTAAGTTATTTCTCGTTTGGCTCCTTAAACGTGGAGTAAGAGATTTACTCCACTTCTTACTTCACAACCAAACATGACCTAAATGATTTATTGATTAAACAAGGATGAGCTCAATTAGACACAATAATACTGCTAACAAGCTCGTTCTTTGAGCACTTTCACAATTTTTTGAAAAACAACAAGTAAATTTTACGGTGAAGTACATTCATCACAGTGAAGGCTATGAGAGTAATTTCTTATCATTCTTATATTTTAATGAATATTCTCTTCTACTATTTTAATTGTTGAAGCTACCGAACATAATCGGAATAGAGAAAAATAGAGATCAATTCCCAATTCCACAATTCCTCTATTTTCTTCTATTCTCTTGGTAATTCCTACCTTGCCGAATAGGCCCTTAGAGTCAAACACTAAGATTCTCGTTTGCTCTCATTATTGATTAATACATTATAACAAAATAAAATAAATATTAATCACATCCACAGAAAGTAATCAAAATAATATTTCAATCCCGTTGCAACGCACGACAAACTAGTAATGAAAAATGAATGCATTAAAATTAACTTATAAATCTTCATTGTTTTGACAGCTTGACTTTATACTAAATGAATTCAAAAAATTATAATCTTTGCACATAAATGCATCACTCTTGAAGTAGATCGGTTTCAACAGTTTAAATTTATTGTTGAAACATATTCAATTTTTTTTTAAAAGGTAGCACGACATGTCACTAGATTACATGCAATAATACACTAATCATATTTATAAAAAATAATAAGATGCGCATTAGAATATATTTTTTTGCTGCATTGCATAGTTTGATAGTTCGCAATAGATGGATATAACCTCCGCAAAAAAAAAAAAAGAAAAAAAAGATGGATATAACTTTTCTATTATATAATCTCTAAACGAACTATATTTACAATTTATTTGCTGAAGTTATGCGTTCAATTTAGAAGTGCATCAACGCCTTTTGCATCATTGTATTCATGTTTTGGATCACTAATCAATATTTTAGCACGGGGTAGACTTTTCCTATATGTAATTTCCAGGAAATTCACTATATATTTCTCAGACCAATTTGAAAAATGAACGTATAATGATTATAATGACTAGAAAATAAAAATGATGTTCGAATCATACTCATAAAACAAAAGGCGAGCATTTTAAAATTTATTAAATTAATTTATACGTGAAAATAACAATCATTGTGCAGTGATTAATTACGAGTAGAACTAAGAAGTTAAATTACTTAAATCGTTGAAAGCAATAGATTTTATAAGTAATGCATCAACATACACAATTTATAAATTTTGAATTTATTTGATGTAAAGTTGAAAATTTAAACAAATAATAAAAATAAAGGGAAATTACATGTATACAATATACCACTTAAGAACTATGAAATTATGTATTTCTCCCTCCAAATTATGTAATTACGTATTTATCATTCTAAATTAAAAAAACTCACATATTTATTCAATTAATCAAAAGATGAAATTAATTGTATTTAATATTATATAAAATATAATTAATAACTTAATTACTTTTCTCTTCCTCCTCCCCTTTTGGCGTATATTTGTTTCTTCAATGCTAAAACTATTACTGTCTTCTTGTACGCTAAAACCTCCTCATCTCTCCTGCCTTTTCAACACCATTCTAATTATCTGTCCGTCTGTGGAGATGATATACAAGGAGGAAGAAAGACTCAGATGGGAGTTCAGAGCAGGATCATCCACAATCGAGTAATATATATCTTAATCTTGATAATGCTATAACTCACAAATGGGTCATATTTTATCAGTATTGTTTTTGTTCTCTGTCAATTCAATAAATTTTCCACTTTCCAATCTCAAGTAATGACGCTGTCGCTGGACAACTGAAAAAGTGATAGGATTCCTAGTACAAATTAAATTCTGATATTTGATATCAAAGTTACCATGTGACGTCTCCTTGTGATCTTCTTCGACAAATAAAAGGGAGAATTTTTTTCCAACGCATCTTGGTTAGCTTTCATATAAATTAAATGAATCAGATGCTTAGTTTTCATATAAATTAAATGAATCAACCAAACTGACAAAACTGGAACTTTACATTTGATTATGGTCTTAGATCAAATTTGCCCCAAAAAACTAATTTTTTTTTTGTTAAATATGATAGTTATATATGTTTGTCCGATTTTTTTTTATGACACCTGCAAACAATGTTTAATTTGGCTAATGAAATTACTGCTTATATTTCTTACTTTTTCCTACTAAGAACATGATAGTTATATATGCTTATTTTTTATGTTTAATTTGCTTTATCAGACAACTGGATTGAGACATAAAAGTTAATAATACTTATTTCAATTCTTATGTTTAATTTGCTTTATCAAACCAACGAACTGAGTTTATTGCGAGGAATGTGTGTGGCTCTATCTAGAGGCATTGAGCAGTGCAAGTTTTACTCCGATTTAGAAGTACTGGTACAATCTTTAACAAATCCATAGGCCCCGATATGTGTACAGTGGCAAGTATATTCTGCAACTATGCAAATTTGGAACTTTCTGGCACGTTATCCAGGCTTTTCGTGTCACTAAGTGCAAAGAGATATCAATCAACGGACTCATTTAATTGCTAATCAGGTGAGGATACACCAGTTTGCTTATACGGGTTTTTCATACCCCCCACTTTTCTCTCTAGAGTTTCATGTGTGCTATTTTTAGTTTTTACATAGTTGTTCTTTCACCTCTAGAGATGTGCAGTAGTGTTCACTGTTATTTGTAGGTTCAGCTTTTATTAGTAGTTACTTGATGTAAGAATGTTTTTTTGGTTTGTAATATATGACAGATAAGGGTTACAACAACAACAACTAAGTTTTTAGTCTCAAACAAGTTGAGTAGGTTAAAAATGAAATTCAATCACAATCATAAAATAAAAATAATAAAAATAAAAGTGAAAATGATAATAATAAAACTATTATTAATATTAACTATATTTTATTTAAATTATCAATTGTAAGGGTCAAAGTCATAAGCTTACATCTTTGAAACCAAATTTCTAATCCTATGACCTAAGACCTATAATAGTATCTCTAAATAACCCCTAACTACCACTAAGTCATGGTTTTGGTACGTGGATCGCTAGCTTCCACGCGCTCCTATCTAAAACCCACTCTTTAGATACATTACACTCCTTTAAGTCTCTTTTTATTGCTTCATCCCATGTCAATCGTGGCCGACCTCAGCCTCTCCTTGTGTTTTTGATACGCCTTATAATTCCAGTACGCACCGGTGCTTTAGGAGGCTTCCTTTGGAGACGTCCAAACCATCTCAAACAGTGTTGGATGATCTTCGCTTCGATCAGTGCTACTCTAAATCTGTCACGTATATCATCATTTCTAATGTGGTTTCGTCTTGTATGACCACAACTCCACCGCAACATACGCATCTCTGCTAGACTTATCTTCTAAAAAAAAAGAAATCACCGAATTGAGATATGTACCAGTATGGTGCAAATCAGTGTATGGTGTGAATCATAGGAATTGGATAATTATTTAACAAATATCAATATAAGAGAATGAACAGGAGATTGGTATAATGAATCATAGTAATTTGAATGTACAGGAGATTTGTACACCAGTATAGTTCAAATTTGTTCGGTAAAATATGAATAATTCTTTGATTCAAGCAGGTGCGTAAGCTATTGAAAGCAGTACACGCTTAGCAGCAGCTGCTAAGTTTAAAAAAAAAAAAAAAAAAAAAAAAAAAACTATTGAAAGCAGGTGCGTAAGCCATTGAAAGTCTGAATCAGATTTGGTGTACAAGATAACAAATTTAAAAAAAGTAATAAGCTAATTCTTGATTAATTATAGTTTTTAGAATATTTAATATAATTAATCTAAATTTTGATTATATTCGATATATACTAAAATTATAATGGATAAATTTGTGAGTTCTTTGAATTTAGAATGGTAAATATACGAAATTTGATGAGAAAAATACATAATTTCTTAATTTTTGAGTGGTATACATGTAATTCCTCTAAATATAAATACATTCAAATTAATTTGCAAAAAAATTTTATATATTTTGTCAAGACTTTCTGATCGGTCCAATGGAGTGAGATTTAGCTAACTACAGTCGAAGGATTGGCTTGCTGGTCAACGGTCTTCCTCTCCTTCGTCAGAAAATTTTGTAAGCCGGGTTGAGGACCACTTCCAGCGTGAACTGCTAAGAAAGCTGTCGCTAGTGAATATGTCGGCCAGAGCTCTCCGGTCCCTCTCTCGCTCCATCTCTTGGATACATGTACGTCTCTCTCTCTTACCCTCTCTGGGTATAGTACATCACTCTAAATCTTTCTCTAAACCCTAAACCCTGACTACATTCCCTCCGTCCTCCATGTCTCTGCCTAATTTGACAGACAGGGAAGCCGCAGCAAACCCTAGCTAAGGAGGCCTCTCTCTCAGGAATTGGCCTCCACTCTGGTGCCTCTTCTCTGGTCAGACTCCTCCCAGCATTGGCCGGGGAGGGAAGATACTTCATCTCCGGCGATGCAAAAGTAAGGGTTCAGGCCACGATTGAAAATTGCGTGGACTCGGTCCTCTGCACCGTGTTGAGGAATGATGGGGCTGAGGTTTGTACTGTGGAGCACTTATTGTCTTCGCTAGAGATTCTTGGTGTAGATAATTGCCGGATCGAAATCGATGGTGGAAATGAGGTTTGCCTCATCTCTCTCTCTCCCTCTCTCTGTCTGCACGTGAAATATATTTGTTTATTTATAAGAATACCTATTTGTTCATAGACCAGTAATTCTTAATAAGAACCCTGTATGTGCTTCTGTTATCCATTTATTCTTTTTAAATGTCGGGTATGGCTTCCTTACACAATATATGATTCTTATCAAAAGGTGCTTTCAGCGACTTACTATTTGTGTATCAGATTCCTTTGTTAGATGGATCATCAAAAGGATGGACGGAGCTCATAAAGAGCACTGGTCTGTGTGTTGCAAGGGATGACAAAGGCCTAGAAATGGAGAAGTTGGTACCTAAGCTTCTTGAGACAGTGCATTTGCATAGAGATGATTCTTTCATAGTCGCCTTCCCTTCTTCTGAGACCCGTATCACTTATGGAATTGACTTCCCCAGGGTCAGTGACTTCTGATTCAGTATTTATGAACCTTTTGTGCAAATACTACTTTAGCGTTCTTGTCGTACAGAAAGAAACCACTGGATTATCCAAAATTCAACCTAATAATGCTAAATAGATTAGATTTCCCTCTTTTGGTTCTTAGGTAATTTGCTGTGACAATGTGAAATTTTTAAAGGTAATCGGTACTTTCTTCATGACTTATCAAATTAAATGCTCGTCATTTGCTAATAACCGAAGAAAAAAATTGAGTGATAGTTGGAGGGAATTGTTGAGTGCTTTGTGCATATAATCAAGTTCAATATGAGAACTGCAATATAGATGCCTACCTGTTGTTATCTCTAGCTTACAACAGAATATATGATGCTTTAAAATAATCAGTGTAACAGGTGCCGGCAATTGGTTCTCAGTTGTTCTCCTTAATTGTGGATAAAGATAAATACACAAATGAAATCGCACCTTCCAGAACCTTCTGCATATTTGAAGAGGTCCTTTCTGTCTCTTTGTTTAATTATAGGTAGCTATGTTCCTGATAAATGTACTCCCGTTTATTGTTCTAGCATTTATCTGTGGGTGTCTCGTTTCTAACACTTTTGCTTTTATCTGTTAGGTTCAAAAGTTGTGGGATGCTGGGCTCATCAAAGGAGGATCTTCAGAAAATGCCATTGTGTGTAGGTGAATAAATAGTTCAGTCTTTGTTATTGTTCATAATTTGTTCTTTTCATTTCCTTTGGTTTGTATCAGAATTGTAGGTTAAACATAAATTGTTTCGTTGAAAATTTAGGAATTGGCCTGACCATCCATTTTTTCTTTGTTCTTTGGCATGCCTTAGTGCTTGACAGCACAAGTGCACAACTTAGTGGAAGTTTAGTTTAATTTTTTGTTAAATGCAAGTGTAATTGATGAACTGTTGTAGAGTTTAGGATTAATCGAGATAAAATTGCACTTGATTGTGGTTTGGCTGTGCAGTTAAGGTTTAACTGTGTCTGAATATCATGTCAGAAAAAAAATGGATAAATCAATGATGATAAAATGCATAGTTTTAATATAGTTGCACAAGTAGGAAATTTGTATTGCATCAGTGTGTTTTACTATACATAATCTACATCGCAATCCTTGGCACAGTATTGTAACATATGGGTTTTTTAACTTTTGTTTTTCCATTTCAGCATAAGGGATGGTTGGTTAAATCCACCACTTAGATTTCCTGACGAGCCATGTCGGCACAAAATACTAGATTTGATTGGTGATTTCTCTCTCCTTGCACAAAATGGCAATGGAGGCCTTCCAGCTGCCCATATTTCGGCATATAAGGTTAGTTGCACTAGGAGTGGCAAATGTGTTGGTTCAGTCTAGTGCGGTTCTGCTCAGTTATTTTCTTCTTTTTCTTGGGTCATGTATGTTGACTTATTTTTGGATTTGGGTCATTTGAAATTGAGGTCAATTCAGGTCTTATGTAATTTCCGTTCTATATATGTTTCAATTTCTTTGGGGGTGTGTTTTGTGTATTTTTGGGGTTTCTCTTTATGGATTACTTTCTGCTCAGATTGGGTTCATTTTATGTGGATGATATTTTGGAATTGTGTATAATTAGGTAACCGTATTGTAGTAGCAATTAAACCAACTGGTACCTTTCTAAGCAGCCAACTCTTTGTATAATCCCTCAACCCACCGCCACAGAAAGAAATACTTGTGTTATTGGTATTGAACAGTGACATTCAATGATATGTGACATTTTGGTCCCGTGGGTAAACAACCTTTTTGTTCTATTGTTTTGGATATTTTATGTCTTTAATGGTGTACCTATGATGCAACGCATGAGCATGGTTAGAACGCAAGGGTGTGAACAAAATAACGAATAGCACAAAGCAAAAGTTCACCAGAACATTATTAAGCTCTCCTCTCAATAATACCTGCATTATTCTTGTATTCTTTAATGATGAACTTGAACTGTTGATCCTGTGCTGTAGGCCGGTCATTCCTTGCACACTGGATTTGTACGCCATCTACTGGAGAGATGAACTTCAGAATAGTTATCTTGTTTCAGAGTCCTTATTTGTGGGGTTCTGTTGAGCCGTTCTTGTGTACAATAAAAAAATATCTGACTTTTTTTTTGGTGGAAAAAAAAAAAAAATCTGTGTTACAGACTTACACTGTGATCTGTGAATTAATTATTTCAAGAGAAAGAGAGCTTTTTGTAGTGACAGTTTTTTCACAATTTTTGTGAGGAATTGCTACAGTTACCATGACATGATTTCAAGTTTTTCATTGTTTCCAGTATGGCAATATGCATTAAGAGGGTGTTCCAATTCCAATATTCATTTGGCACACTAACCGCACTAATCCAAATGCTCTGTTGGATAAACAAGCTTCAGCCTTTGATCAAGGAAGTAAACAAGCTTCAGGCTTCAGCATTTTATCAAGTAGACTTGTGTCGGTTCCTCTCTATCTTTGCTGATTGAAATCCAGTTGTTTGATTGATGTAGTGCTATATTTTACTAGTGTAACTCCTGTCATCCTGCTATAACTTGTAAGTGTGCAGTGCCTTGTATATACTTCCAAAATAGAAAGTCTCATCTTGACATACCTTCCTAGCTTTAGTACATTGTTAGAAAAATATAGTATTGTAGATGATAGTTTCAGCCTTTCAGGGATATAATATCCAAACAGATTATTCAGTTCACTGAAGATGCTCTAATGGATGTGCAAAGGAGCATATTCATGCCATCGTGGCTAATTAACACTTCTAACTTTTCAGCTTCCATTAGGTAATTTCGCCAATGTTGCACGCAAGGAAACTATCGTACATGACCAAATCCGTTAACTTATTGTCTGCCTTCTGTTCCTTGACACCTCATCATCAACCCCACCGTGTTGCGGGAGAGTATCCTCTGTGGAGTATTCTCTGTAGAGCTGTGTGGGACTTTTAATCTGGTCTGTTCATTTTGATCGGACAGATCAGAGAGGGCCTAAATTTTGAGATCTACCCTAAACCGATTAAAACAAACGGACTAGATTAAAAACTCTGCACAGCTCCGCAGATAATAGCGTTCCCCATGTTGCTCCCTCATCCTTAATTTCTCCATCATTACAATGTACAGTAGTCACTGTAGATTCAACATGTCGTACAAAATAAGCACTCGGGATGACATAGCATGGATCTGATCCTTCCTTTTAAACCAATCTGTGACCTTTTTGGATACAAATGTGCCTGTAATTTTATAATTATATAGATAGCCCACTACCTTTTTCATCTACGGGTTGTCAAAAATTCTAGTTTGGTCCCTAGAAAACATCAGAAGGCTATGCATATATGGAACACTCCTTCTCTTCAAGTGTGCATATGTAAAGATCATTTTGCTTCATAGGGAGACTTGCAGTTGATTTATCTTAATATATAATATGTCTGCATTCTGTTAGTGGTTTGTAGTTGTGAGACAAAAACATTTTATTTATCTTGATTATTAAGAAAGAAATGGATTTAAATTTGATTTCACTCCGTAATAAACTCCAACTGTTGTATCATTCTTGTGAAATTCAATTTATAACAAGATTTATAGCGTTTGTGCATACATGTTTTTATTGTTGAAATTTTCATCTGCAAATATTAAATTCAAGCCTTCTCATCCAAGTATCTGTTGTTTTGGAACTGTAGAGCCGAATTAATTTTCTCATTAAAGGCAAGAATAACCTCCTCCCTCTTTAACTATGAAGAGAAACCTACATATCACCTATAAATGTAACTTAAGAGAAATTACCATTATAACAATAAAACACTTCAAAAAATCCTTCTCTAGCCGTATACCAATTGTAAATCAATCTCTCTTCCTCATTTACCTAATAAAACAACAATGGAGAAGAAGACCAAGCTTCCAAAGTCCATCAAGTTGTACCTGTCCAAGAAGCTAAAGAAGGTACCAACACTAAACCTTAACAGCTCCATCAACCCAAGCAGGCTGAGATCAGCATGTAAGTATCCCAAAACCCCATCCTTTGACAAGTGGGACCCAAATATCAATCACCCCACAATCAACCATGCAGCCACACTCTCCGACGTAGATCAATTCCTCTTCGACAACTTCCATTCCCTCTACATCAATGACAACAACTCTTCTTCAACCAGCACATTCACCAAACCAAATGGAAGGATGCATCCAGATTTCTCAGGCAATTCAACCTCAGTGTCATCCATGACATGGGCATCAGTGACTGATGACATCAGTGCGAAGGAGGCAGTGGTGGGGATCATGATTTTCTCCATGGACCCCTATGAGGATTTCATGAGTTCAATGAAGAGTATGGCAGAGGCGCACCATGCAGATGCATCTCAGCCGTTGGATTGGGATTTCCTGGAGGAGTTGCTGCTCTGTTATCTGGAGTTGAATGACAAGAGCATCCACAAGCATGTTCTTAGAGCATTTAGTGACCTCACAGCCGGAATTCGCACGAGTAAGGTCCCTGTTATGAGCAGGAGAACTGTACCAGTGAATAGAAGGATGCAAGAGGAGGTAGACAGAGAGGAGACGCCAGATTCGCCTTGCCAACATTTCCCAGCAGATTTTCCAGAAGATTATGACAACGAACAAAATCAGACTGGCGGTTTTTAAGATTTTTACTGTATTGAGCGCTGCCTGAGGCCAGGGGGTTTGTACTTTGATGTATGGGTTACATAATTTGATTAGATAAAATTTATAAATTACATGAGATACTATTTGATTAGGATAACCTTACCTAATAATTTCTCGAGAAATCCTTCTCTTTCTTTACACTTTCAGCCCATCATCAGAATCCATGTACGAGAAAATTCACTTCTCATATTACGAATAATTACTTGATCTATCCAAAATAATAACTTTTTATTAGTATGCTAAGATCCATAAAAATAAAGATGAAAGTTCAACTTTTTATTTCCTAACATATAACGAGTCCAACAAATCCCTGGTCGACTTGATTCTTCTCTTCGGCAGAAATACTTATTTTTACCATCTCTACGAAAATAAATAAAATAACCATTTTTATCTGAACATTTGTTTTTTACATTAAAATTGAGCCCCGCATTTTGACGGATTCTTTTTTTTTTTTAGTCGGCCCACACCGCTTTTCTGTTTTGGATGTTGTGTCAGACCAATTCTCGTGTGTTTGTTTGTTTTTCCTAAAATATGTGGGTCATTTTTTTCATACACCATTAATTAGTCTGACAAAACAATATTTCAAAAAAAAAAAAAAAACGGTGTGGGCTGATAAAATAAAAGAACTAATTTGCAGGTATTATATTAGGGTGATTTTAAATAAAAAAAACTGCTCACTAATTAGGAAGTACGTGCAAAATCGATTTAGTGAACTCGTCAATCAATAACGTCCCATCACATGACACTCCAGTACTACCACGTCAAAAATTAGCTCACACATCTACAGACCCGTATCGTACCAGGTACCTGACTCTAACACAATTGAAACGGACGGTCCAGATTTACTCTCAGCCAGTGCTTACTCAGGATGGTGCAGGAGTGGAGGACAGTATTATTTGTGCTTTGAGATTCGTATCAAGTTAAAAACAATAATTTTAGGCCGTCCAATTCAATCGTACTCAGTCCGGTAACCCGAGGGATGTGAATCCAGTAGGATACTCTCCCAACCAAACCAAAATCAATTTGATGTCTAAAATCTAAACGACTCAGATCTCATTCTACTCCGTCAGGTACTGCACTGGATCTGAATTCTTATATAATCACTGCTTGTGCTACAATAGTATGAAAAAAAAGGAGTATATATGTCAAACATAATGCCTAAGATAAAAGATGAATCTGAAATAGCTTGATCAAACATTAACAGCACAATCACAACATGTGGCATCCCCTTGCACCCACAATTACATCATGATGGTAAAAAAATTATTACAATGCGACACCTACAAAATAAAGCATAACTCACCAAGAAAGCTAAATCTAAGCCTCACACATCCTTAAAACTTCTTAAATCAGAGATTTTCCCAAATGATATTACCAAAAAAGATAGTAGTGGAACTAGAATTTGCCCTTGGCAAGACCCCTGTCACGCAGCTCCCAAGCAGGAATCCTTTCACTCTCCATATCTTTTTGTATACTCGCTTTAATACTCTTTATCACGAAAAGGTACTAAAATGACATAAAAAAAGAAAAAGGAAAAATTAGCAGAGTCACAGTAACAGCACAAAATCCAGTGCTAGTCCAAACTGATACATAACTGAACTCCATAATGCATTCCAGATTTACAACAAAAGCATTAGAAGTATACATCAGTACCCCAGTCAAAACCATTAGCATAACCAGGGAATGAACACCATCTGATTCAGAAATTTTGATTTTGGTGGCCTTGTAGTACCGAAAAGAGCACAGCATTAGAAGGTATACATCAGTACCCTGGTCAAACCTATTAGCATGTTGGTAATGATAACAAATGGTACCTGGTAACAAAAATAAACAGCCATCTGACTCAGAAATTTTAATTTCAGCGGCCTTGTAGTACAGAAAAGAACACAGTGATGCATATTGCACCACCAGACCAACTGAACCATACTTGTTTCCCTTACATGTACCAGTCTTTTCAGTTACAATACTTTTGGACCATTTGGTACTCGAGCCCGTCGTAATAACCAGCAGGATGGAGGAAGGGAAACCTGGAATGCTAAGATGAGAGGAATGAAGCGTTTGCCCCAATTATTTGGGTTGGGCCCATCGATCAATTTCTGATCAACAACAATAGGCTCACTTCCGTTTGACACTACCTCCACTATCACCTTCACCAAATTCGGGATCCATGTGGTACCATCTGGCAAAACCTGTTCGAACAACAAGACAGTTGAATTGTTATTAAATGCAATGATTTAGGCACAAAAGAATCAAATTCCTCTCATTTTGGTAGGCCAGTTTTATACTACTGTTTGTCTTGGCAATGTTTATCTTTCTCTTGTCTAATGTCTAATTCACAATGGTACGGAATTGGAAAAATTTGGTTAAATGAAGGAGATTGAAGCTTGTTTTTGCACAATATTGGGTGAAATCTGTTTTCCTTATTTGGATCGCTATCTATTACTCATGACTTGCCTTGGGTTCATTACAGATCACACCTACTTCCTAGGACAAGTATCCTCTCAGGTATTGGGAGGTGGGGCCCACTACTTTACGGCCCAGATTAACTCAATCCGGTGCCTATTTGGGTATAGCGCAGGGGGGCAGTATTATTTGGTGTTTTGAGATTCGTGCCAAGTTAAAAGGACAATCCGGATCCAATAATTCTAAAAGATTCCCTTGTCCTGTACTGGGGAGGATATGAATTCTATTACCTAACCAAGTTAAGGGTCAGTAGGTCCAGACAGAAGTCTCAAAATACATGTACTCAAAAGTAAATTTTGCTTCCACAGAAAACATAAGCTAGCTTAATAAGAGAGGTTTTTGAGGCTTATAAAAATTCCAGCTTTACAATGCTGAGTACGATTTAAAGCCCCTAAGATGTTTGATTGCACAAATGGAACAATCATATGGTTTCAAAGCTTCAAGGATGCAAATCAAGTTTCACAACTGCTAATTAAGCAGTTATGAATTTATGATGATACTTAGATTGAAGTATACTGTAACATTGAGGATTCACAAATGGCAAAATTGCCAAATGTATTTGCCTTAATATTAGAGATATATAGGACAAATTGAAGCTTAATTGTGCTACTGAGGCTCATTGGCTTTACAACCTACACTGGTCTAGTATTGGCGACAGGTGTTGGATGGTACATAAAGCCTAAATATTTAACAAAATGAGTACCTTTTCGCCCAACTCATTTGTCCTGCATCTCCCACTATTTTCTACCAATACCACAGGAATTTGATTTGCCTGATTAAGAACCAAAAAAATGTAACAATCATAATCTTTCTATTATTCACTTGAACACACCTTTTGAATTTATAGGGTCGGTTCTGTAGAAGTATGCATCAGTATCACCAAAAAGGTGCATTTTGGATAAGTCATTTGTAATTACATATTGCCATACTGGAAGTTGTGCTCTTTTCATCAGTATACTTTTGAATGAAAAATATTTGGTCATATCAGGTCAAGAACCACAGAACATGAGAAGCAAATCAGTGGATCTTGTTAATACCGCATATTCTTTCCTGCTGATACCAGCACCAAGGCGCATGTATCGAAGCACTGTCTCAGATCTCCTGGTAAAGAAGTCCTCATAGGACAGGCCATCAGGTGGAGATAGCTGGGCATGCGTCAGAACCAGCACAGAGCGATTCCAGATGGCCTTTCCAAAGGTTTCAGTTATGGACTTCACAACCTGCTTGTCCAGACTGTCAACCCGGTATGCATCCAGCCGCTCCACAAACAAGAGCACGTCTATTGTCTTGTTCAGCAGAAACCTGACAATCAAAGATCCATTAATTGATTTATGTAGTGATGATCAGTATGGTACTGAATCAACTTTAGCAACCATAGCATACTCCATGTCTTCTTTTTGGCATATCCTATTTTGAATTAATGCAGTTACACAGTGGTTTGAGATGACATTTCTAAAATTGAGGAACACAATTGCAAAAATGGAAGTGGCTTCTGGCTTAATTTGCTTAAATATTGGGCTATGTTACTAATACAAGGAACAAGCCTACGTTGGATTTGGACCAATTTCAACATATGACCAACTCGATTTAAGATATTATACCGTTTGATGATGTCAAGGGCTTGCTCATTAATGTAGCCCCCTTCTACTATGCCTGGAGTGTCAATGATGTTTAAGGTGAAGCCGGCCCTTGTTCGAGAGCACATCATAGGCCTCAGTCCTTCAGACTAAAAAATAAGACAAACAATTAACAAAATGGAATGTGGAAAGGAAGACGAGTATTGCAGTTATAATCAACACAAAATTACATCAGGTCAGTACCATGCTGCCTGACTGTTTATCTATGTCAAAACTTTAGCAAGTCATGTGCTTTTCAAGTGCTGACAAATTAACCCTATCTCAAAGAGCTATTTTTTCAATAAGGCCAAATCAAACTAAAATGGAGGCAAAAAAAATTTGGATGTTGATTTACAACTGTGCATTGGCATGTGATGAAGCTGTTCAGCTCAGTCAGGAATTCAGGACTACTTAATGAATTCTTTGTTGGACTTAACCTAAAAAATAAAGTGAAGTTATTATTCACAAATATCACCAACAAAAAAACTGGTGCTTATTAGAAATTAAAAGTGTTGACAATCAAAGGTATTATAAACAAAATTAAATGTTAAATAAAAAAAGAAGGAACCCAGTAAATTATTTTAGCCGACCACAAAAAAATCAGAAAGGATGGAAGTTAACTAACCTGGAAGGCACTAACAGCAGCAATTCTCTCCCCAAGAAGGGAATTAACGGTAGAAGATTTACCGACCCCACCTTTTCCCATCACTAGTATTGTCAGCGTATCCACATTCTGACATTTGAATAACAATACTGAATACACTACATAAAACATCCAGGATTACTGAGAATAAGGATAGTACATACTATATGTACAATATCAATTCACTTCTTCAATTCAATGTTTTTTTTAATTTTTATTTCTTTTTTCTTTTTATTTTACTCTCAACAGAGTGAACGAAGGCTAACATCCAGGATTGTAAACCCAATTAGTAAGATTATCCCATTGAACGTTACTTGATGAACACTTGGTTCAATGAAGATTAAACTAAATAGAGCATAATAAAAACTTAATTACAGAGCTAGATAGATATCTAAAAGTAAAGACTACCTCTCCCTTCAACTTCCCCAGCAATTCAACAAGTTTGTTTTGAGTAGCTACAGGGAATTGTTGGATCCCTACCCACTCACGAGCCAAAGGCATAGCCATTTCCTATTTTATAAATAACACGTAAAATCGTTAGTAGAAATGACAAACAAGGGTAATCACATGAAATCAATTTCATTTTAACAGAGAATTAGATTATTCTCAGCTTTATGTTGGGGCAAACTAAACTTTTTCTCCTGATAATACAAACAAAATTCATCTCCAACTAAACCAAAATTCAAAGAAATGTACTGTGTCACCCATTAATAGTACATCAACCGTAACTTAAGGAAATCCTTTGGTTAAAAAAACAGCCAGAGTCAAAACCTCGAAAACAAAGTGGTAAAACGACTTCAAGGGTTTTATACCAAACAATCGAAAAGCGTTCGAATTTAACAATCACTTACTTAAAGGGTTTCTGAAGAACGAAACCACGTTCAATTACAGAAACTCGAATTACAAGGAACTCCGAAACAAGGGTTTCGGATTGGGAAGAACGGAGAAGAGAGGAGGGTTTAGAAGGAGAGTGATAAGGTTAGGGACACATCGGAATAATATATATATTTAAAATATTTTGGAGAACAACCCCAGGAAATACGCTTATTTAATTTCAGAACCCGGTCTATTTTGGAGGGCTGCACTTTCCCTGGGCTATTAATAAGGGAGATTAGTATTTAGGCCGGGTTGTTTATTCTCTACTAAGTTTCGTTACTACCACAGTCAAAATAAAACCATTATTATGGGCTGGGCTTAAAGGCCCAACTACATTGATTGGTTGAATTTCTTTAGTGGCATGCAAGATGCAAAGTAAATATATCTTGTGAATTTTAGGGTGTGCTCCAGAAGTCTGTCGCGTAGAGGAAGGGGACGGGAGAGGAAGGAAGGGGAATGCGATCGTTTTACTCCGTCTACATTTCGAATTGGGGGTTACGAATTTCGCAACTTTTTACGCTTGATTTCCCCCTGCTATAGTGCTGTCTCCCCTCCTTTCCTCTCCAATCTCTTTGTTTCTGGAGCAAGTAAATGACACGGGCAGCAGCGAGCTGAGCGCATCTCCCCTCCCCTCCCTTTAATGAGGGACTTCTACCCCCGACTGGAGCACACTCTTAGTATTCTGCTTACACCTTTTTTGGATGGAGTGTAGAGGAAGGGATGAACCGGAAAGAATAAAATTATGTTAGAAGTGAAGGGTACATGAGAAAAAAAGTTTAATCTTACATGCTTGTAATTAATAGAATTGATTTTTCTCTCAATTTGAGATGTAATGATGGAAAAAAAATGTTGCAAATATTTTCAAAATAAATGACACAAATATTTAACTCTATATCTTACATATATAATTCACATTAAAGTTTCTTTATTACAAACCTACATGAGCAACCAAATTTCTCATTGATCTTCTTAATTTTAATTAATCAAACAAAAAATTAATTTTATTTTCTCTCATTAATTATCCAAACACATAAAAAAAAATATATTAATCTTCATTTTTATTCAATTTCATTTGCTTCTATTCTTCACCTCCCCTCCCTTACTCTACTCTCCATTTAAACAAGTTGTTAAAGTCCATTATCGTTTCTCCCCTTTTCGATCTTCTACCAATTTCTACAAACTTTACATCAGGGATATTTTGTGGCCACAACAGTGAAATTAAGAAGCATCGGGTCAAATAGACACAGTTAAATGGGTAAATGAGTTGAAATTGGCTTCTTATTTTTTTTTCCTAAATGATGCAACACTTTTTTATATGGTTGTTAATTGTTGACTTGACCTAATCCAATATGGTAAAGGCTGACTTGATGAGCCACTGTTTGGGTTAGAACTAGGGTTCTTGATTTTCTGCTCAGCCAAGTTTGGCCCGACATTATGCTTGTTTAGTTTTTTGTAAATGAAATTTGAACTTCCTGTTAACCAAATATGTTTTCCTCAATACTAAGTGGTTAGAATTCCATTTAGTCATTGTGGAGACTTGTGTTCAAAATCCCACTAACACCATACATTATATATTTTAGGGTTTAGGGTTTAGGATTTAGGGTCTGGTAGGTGATTTCTATGGAGGAGAAAAATAGTGGAAAAAGTGCTCTAGGCATTTCAAAGCGATAAACGGGTATGACTCAGATAAGGATGGCAAGCGGGTTGCGCATAATGAATCTTATTTGCGCAAGTTTGTTGAGGACTGCGAGAAACAAGCAAGTATCAATTTCTTACCTTTCTTTTCTCATAATCGTTAGTTATAATGGATTATTGTTACACCCTAATTTTTTTTTTACTTCTATAGACATATTTAATTAAATTTAACAAGCCCTATAATTGATTTACTGGTAGTGCTGTGGTAAGCACATAGCCATGTGTTAGTTTGTAATAATCTAGAAGTCAATAATACGATAATTTATCATAAAGCTTTGTTCATGAATTGGATGATTAATATCATTTTGTTGCCTTGAGTATTATTGCATTTATGGATCATTTCGAGTTCATGACTGAAATTGTTAAACTCCATAATATAGATGATATATACTCTTAAAAGGTCACTAACCAAGGTAATTAGCAGGAACACTAATTACCGCGAAAAGGTTAGTATGTGGATTAAAAGATGGTTAAGTTTTACAAACCACCTGACACGAGATGTCATTTTAATCACATAGATACATGTTCTAGGAACATGGAATTTGACAGACCCAGAATGAGACATTAAATAGAATTGTGTTCGTGTCATTAATGTTTCTCATTCAGTGTCACGTTCTAAAGTATGAGGTATTTATCATTCCCACTAAGAAATATGTATGTGTGATTGCTATCTACCGCTGTCCGTAAAAAGCAGTCATAACGGTAGCATTCCCATATGTATAGCTTAGCTGAGGAAGTGATAGTCTACCAAAAGTACTATTTGTCCCTCGTATCTCTATACGAGCTATAGCATCACTGGGCCCCTTGATAGAGTTAGATTATCTGCTAGCGGTATAATTACAAGAGTAATTATATTTGATAATCTGCTCAAGATCAAGAAAAGATTCAGTTAGCAAGGATGACACACATCTATCTTGAAACTG